>JAQIUQ010003483.1:0-172291 GCA_030378365.1 Hybognathus amarus | reverse complement strand
ATGTTGCACTGAGAGAGACATTTACAGGAGGAAAAGAAGAGAACATATAAGGATAACATTTGCTATGACTAAAAAGGGATGAATGTTGGCACGCTCTGTGACGAATGACAACGAATAGGCCGGAGACATCTTTAAATCCTCTTGAAGAGCATCAGCATGCCTCTCTGGGAGATTTGTGTGTTTATTAACGAGCAGCACACTGTGGTTTAATCAGTGCAGGGAGAATACTCATACTTAAAAAAAGGCTGCACGCCATTTATACTCCTGCGTGCTTGTAGGATTTGCTAATAATGTGAGTTCAATTCAGAAGCAGGAGTGAAAATAAAGAAAACAAAGTGCAAAAAAACAACAAAAGGAAACACTTCACAAATATGAGTCCAAACACAGTCGAATGCTTTAGTGTTAACAAATCAGGTGATGCTAACAAGGGGGTGGGTGCCAAACTAGGAAAAAAAGAGCATACAAAAGACCGTGTTCTCATTTTTTGTCTGAAAGCCCCACCAGGACCACTGAAACTTGCTTGATTTCCCCAGTCCAATTATAGCTGTGCGCTCAGTTCTTCCAGAATAGCAGCACAGAGCTGAGGGACGGCGTCTGCGTCAGCGAAGAAGGGCTAGATAGAGTCCCTGAAGCTAACTCCATTTCGCTGCTCCAGCTAAATGGGCTGTGATATTTTCCCAAACTAACTGCTGCTGTGCCCTCTTCAGACGCTAATCTAGCCTTGTGCTTCAGAGGCCGGGCCACGCCCACGCTCACCCTACCTCACTGTCCAAATATCGCCTTCCCCGCCCTGAATAACATGACTGAGCAAGAGAGGACTTACACATGCATGACGTGCCCAACCATCCTCATTCAGGCTGTTTTGAGCAAAGGTTCCTTCTGGTGCCAACACAACCTATGATGCCATGCTGCCTTGAGCCATCCAAGGAGATTTTTTGATTTTATATCAGGCCTGAGAGACAGAAAGCGATAGGCACAGTTGTTGAAGGATTCTCTTTTAAAACCCCTACATAGCTCTCGGGTGGCTAATAGCATCCTGTATGCTGCGGTGGGTAGAAATGGGCAGACATAAATCCAGAAAGATGGCTCCCTGGTCAGCCATACAGCAGACAGCTCGCCCCATTCCAGATGGTTGTGAGAACATACCGGTGGCATTACAGTCAGAAGTTTGGGACTGCCCATTGACTACATATTAGAGACCATCATATTTTTGTAGTCTCAAATACACCACGGCCCATTTCAAAGCATTTAAATGAATCTGCCTCACAATGGCGGTATAATTGCTACTAAATCTTTCAATAAAACTGATTTGCAGACAATTCTGTCATGAAATTGCTACTCACCACTCTATAGCCAAGATCAATGGGTAGAGCCCTTGCAATTATTCATGGCATTTAAGACCCTGAAATGTTCAGAGCTGGTTATAGATTACTGCGAAAATCATGTTGAAGACCAAAGCAACGGTAATTAAACGAGCACAGAAGAACGCACTTTCACATGATGAGATGTACCACGTTCATTCTACACGCCCTCCATTCTAGTCTCATCACACATTTAGAGTCTAGAAAAGACATTCGCAAAATGGTCCATTTTTAACAGGCGGTTGCAAAGGTTAATTATTTTCCTAATTATACCTAGAAATGGCAACCATTTGTTTTTCTCCCTAATTGACAAGAAAATTAACTGTGAACTGCATTATAAGGCGTGTGAGTGCTTCAATGCACAGAAAGTATCAAAAAGCCATTATGGTTCCCAGTGCGGCATCCTTTAAAATCACTACATTTCAATGCAGATAAAAGAGAAAAATCACAATTATGCCCAATATCCTGTGGCTCTTGAAGCTGCGCTCTGAGACAATAAAAGGTCAATAACTCTACACGCATACCAGCAGAAAGAGCATAAGGGGAAGCGTAACCTCAGTGCTAATCAATATTAATTCCTTTGCTGCGCTAATGACAAGGTGTAGTCAATGTCGGTCCAGACTCTCTCTCTCTTGGGTTTAAGCATGCTGGGCTTGTTCTGCAGGCACCTGTCTGCCCTTGTACCTGAGCTGTATTATGGCCGATTATCACACCTCGTCCCCAGGCAGAAGGTCTTCATGCGTCTGCGGCATCTGATCTCATTTGTTGAGGAGATAAGGCTGTAATTGGATGATGCCTGAAATCAGATGGAACTCAATGGCAAGGCCATGGCTAATTCCACTATCCCTGACCTGCCTAAATAGCTAAGCCATGGCCACAACTACAGGGGTTAATCCTGTCCAGACCCCACCCCCAAGCCAGCTCATCACCATCTGGGCCACTGTCCACCCCTCTTACTCCTGTTTGAGCCAGGCTCCAAGCCATTGAGGCAAGTGAACAAGTGTACCCGGCCACTTCAAGACAAGAACCTGAGCCAAGACCCTAATTGTAAATGCATAATCTATTGAACTGTGACTGTAGTGGCTGTCAGCAGGATAAATGACTACATAAATATTTAAGCTCACATGACATTGCCCAACCACCACAAACTCAGAGTTCCTACACAGTCTACTTCTCAAAGTAATTATTCTTGGAGGCAGGGTGGTAATGTTGTTAGTTTTGTTAAACAAAAGACCCAAGGATGGGCTCGAATAAACTCAGTATCTTAACGGTTTACTGATTTGCACACAATATTTTTCACCTTTAACAAGAGTACACAATACTAGTGGTCGGGCAATATGCTGATATAAAGCCAATATTTCACACTAATTCATAGTAAACAACAAGTCGCATGCTGCTATAAAATTTATATTAACTAAATTAAATATTTACTGAATTAGAAATGAATGTAACAAAATGGTTTGAACTTATTAAAAAAGAAAATTTGTACAATTAATAGATTTTTACTTTGGAATTCATTAACCATATAAAGAAGTTTGTTTTGTTACAATTTATACTAGGGCTTTAATCGATGCGTCGGGATGGTAGACGCGAATATGCCTCGTTCGCGCGAATGGCACGAATTGAGCGTCTGGCGCATTGATTTAGGCGTGAATAGTAAACAACGTGATTGACGATCAACATAAAAAAGATGGCCACAACGGGTTTCTTTTCAAACTTTTTACGTGTGTCAGTTTCACTCTTGACGCACAAATTAACACAAAGTGGTCAAGCGTCAAACTAGACGCGGTAGATGCAAATTGGACACGCTATTCATTTCCTGTGTGAACGCACAGTAAAACAGATGCTAATGGCTAGTGCGGCGCTTAATACAAGCCTGCACATTTTCACCGCATTCAACAAGTATAAAAAATGGTGATGTCCATTTTTGGACAATGGTGATGTCCATTTTCATGTTCATCTATGAACATCAGGAAGTTTTATACCAATTGACAGTATGTTGTTAAACAAAATGTCCAATGGACGCAAGAGTTCATCCAGCCCGTCTTCATCCCAAGGCGTCATATACTGGCGCTTTTGACAATGCATATACGTCCACCGCACATGGCACCCTTTAGCGTCAATATGAGATGCAGATATATATGGGCCAGAAGGCGCCACCTAGTGGTCTAACCCTAACCCTACCCCAGACCTAAACCTACCCATAACCGAAGCGTGTTATATTGACACTAAAGGGTGCCATGTGCGTTGGATGTCTGACGCTTTGGCAAAAGCGTCAGTATATGACACCCTAGGATGAGAATGTGTTGGTTCATCAGATATTTTAAACAACCAACAAGGACTTTAAATGCTTAATAAGCGAGTGCAGAGAGAACGTTTGAGTCACGCGCCTCACAGCTCCAGTGGATCTGAGGATGAACGCAAAGAATTTCTACATCTTCTTGAGTAAACTAAATCCATCATGAATCATGATTATACAATTAACCTTGGCTCTTACATTTATGATGTGGCAGACAACTAGTAGTCAAATGCGGTCTGTTAATTCAGTGCGGGTTTCTCGGGAATGCGCTTGGGAGTCCTGAAAATTGTGGAGGTGTCAGTTCAGTTACATTGGTTCAGTTACTGTATGAACTCAACAGTATAAGCAGCGCTGCCATACTATCCATTACCATCTTTTTTGTGCGCTGAAACATGATGGGATTAGGGATGAACATAAACAGTGCGTAAACGACATAATCTATTATGACGACGCGTCGTTCCAGTCCTACTTTACATAAATGTTCAATTCGTTCATTTTATTTGAGGGTATAGTTCATCCCAAAATTACAATCCTGTCATCATTTTCTTACCCTCACGTCGTTCTAAACCTGTACGACTTTCTTCTGCACAACACAAAAGATGATATTTCTAGCTTCTGAATAAAATATAGCATAAAGCAATTCTCAGCGTTGTACTGAAAAAAAAAACAGTTTCGTCGAATATACAGTAACAACATCCAGAACAACAGAAAAAACTGTAATGCAACATATAACTTCGACTGCTCGGCATGTTTTGAGAGAAGTGAGATGAAGCAGTGTATCAGGTGAAAAGCAATAAGCTATACCCTGAAGATGAAAGCTTCACAAATCCTTTGATGACTCAGAGTTGGTGCATAGTGCTGTTTTTGATCAGACTAACTAGAACGGAGGGAGTTTTGCAGAATGCAGTCATGGGTTTGATAAAGTGTCGAGAAACTCTGAGACTCGTCTAAGAAATATCTCGCTAAAAAAAAAGAAGCTTCCTCTTAAGCTTGCGTGCCTTGTAAAAAAAAGAAGCTTTTAAGCCCAAAGACACTTACTGTGACGTGTCATTTCTAAAAACATAAACTCTCACTTAGAATGAACATTCTTGTGGCGTATTTTCATTTCCAGCAGTATAATGTACAATAATAAGCACAATCACGGAGACCCGCAGTGCACCCAGTTCTGGGAAGTGGAGAAATTCTTCATAACTGCGGCAGCAAGAATATTCCGGAGATACAAATATCTATAAAACTGTAAACTATTTTTCTCTCCATCCCTCACGAACACTCAACTCAACAGTGCCAGCGGGGCTAGAAGGTAATTCGACCGGCCAATTTAAACATGTCATGATTGAGCTGGAAAGAACAAACGGACATACAAAGAACAAACCTCGAGTCTGAGAGAAAGAGCAGCGTGCTGGCGGGAGGCTGAGAGAGGGACGAGAAACGAGTAGGGGGGGTTCGATTCGTGTGTCATTACGACCACACCGCTGTGTTGCTATTCTGGATTCCTGGGGTTTGACATCTAGATTGCAGATGGATAAGTGTGCCTTAAAACCACATCCCCCATCAGGGAAAAGAAAATCATTTCTCATAACGGCATCTATTTACTGGCACGGCCTATCTCTCCCCACAGGGCCCGAAAACAAATGAAAATGTTATTTCTCTCCTCATGAACTCCCACCTTTTCTGTCTGCCTTTTTTCACTGCCAGCAATTTCATTCTCCCTCTCAAATTTGAGTTAAGTCCATGACTAGGGGGAAATAATGTCTCTGGAATAATCTTTCCGAAACTATGATTCCAGGGGGCTGTGTTCCTCTTATATATTTATATACTTTCACATTTATTGACTCTGTTCGCAGGCTTTTTGCCTTGCGGTTTTGGAGGAAATTGCAGTGGCTTCTGATATGGAAGCGATGCGACATACGAAGGATCTCTCTGTAATCCTCTCAACCGCAGCGAGGCCTTGACGGGGATCCGAACATGCCCTCTGCCAAACATTTAAAAAGCCCTGATGCGGACAGAAAGCCGCCTGTCAGAGAGGCATTTCGAGCGCCACTCAGCTGATGCACAATATTAGCTCAACCCATGGCAATGTTAAGCCTAGAATGACACAATTGTAAGCATTGCAAAACAACCAGATAAAGGGTCTTGTTTTGTGGTTAACACACATGATCAGACACAGTTGAGCTGTGCTGCGAAAACGGTCAACACAGGCTTGAATCCAGCTCACAACATTCCTCAATCCTGTCCAACACAATATTCAAAGGGCCCTCGTATATGCTATAATATTTCTAAATGTTCTTCAGTAATCATGATGAAGTTGCTTGCTTCTTTTTTAATTAACAGAAACTAAGAGAGTCAATGTATTGGATTCATTAAAAACATTTATTTTTGTGATTACAGATGTTCTGTGTTCTTTAATAAAACATTAAAAGAGAGAAATATTCCATTCAAACCTCAGATGTATGTGCTTTTTAGAATTTTAAGTTCAATTATTTTAATATAACTTAATTTAAATCATTTTTAAAGTCATTTTAAGTCATCTTGCATATTTGAAGTTTGCTGAGGCCTTCTGGTTTGAGAATCACTGCTCTATGGCAACACAGCGCAATGTAAATGAACTGGAAATAAACAGAAAGGGGACTTAATAAAAATAAATAAACTAAGAAGTATGACATAAAAAATAAAGAAAAAATATTTAAGATTAAGCCCCATTTCATCCAAGTCATTAATCAAATGAGTTGCATTTTTCACTTATATATGCACGTATATTCTAAACTTATATTTTGAATGGTGGAAAGTCAGAGAGAAAAGTGACGCTGATATGATAATAATGTAAAAAGGGTAGGCAAGACTCTGACTCAACACAGACTCTGGGTCAAACATGTATGGGCGAATCATTCCGGGTTGCCATTTTACAACATTGGACGTTTTCAAAACAATTTCCCCTAGTGCATCGACGGGTCAGTTAAAACTCATTATAATATGAAAAACTGTTATCCACTCACAGCAGTGGGCGTTTACTTCCAAGTCTTCAGTGCGAGACGCCCATAAAAACCTGAGCGTTTTTCAGCTATAGGCTCAAAACTAGGGTACAAAATAGCCTATTACTCATTAATTTAGCTGTTTTTGAATGCAAAAACCAAGCGAACGTCATAAGCTGATCTCAGACAACAATATAATAAATTTAAAAAGCCAGTTCATGACCCCTTTAAGTATTGCACAATACAGTCATGTCAGGATTCAGACGTCAGCTCTGGGCAGGGTTTGAGGTGGATGTTTTAATAGCTTGTTCTTTACAGCACTCTTTAACACTCTGTGTGTACTCAGCCTCTTCCACTCAAGCATAAATCTCAACAGAACCGTGACAGATAGTTCTGGAACCTTAGCTCGATCCAGAACACCCAGCAAGGATTTATGTTTCCCCAACCACCTGCTTGGCCTGACATGCCATTTAAACGGCTGCTGGAAGAAAATCAAAACCAAGAAACTACTTTACTTTTTCATTCCATCATGTTTTTTTTCCTTCCTTTGCATACGAGGAGGAAAACTTGTGGTTGTTGCACTAAATCACAAAGGCAATAAAACTTAGCGATTTGTTACGTATCACAAATCCTTTACATAACCACTTTAACAGAAATAAGGGATTTTCTTTATTTACTCATTTCCTTCTGATCATAAAGCTCTGTGCTTAGACTGAAGTCACAACGATAGTTTGATTTTATTCTCGACAGATACGCTCTCTGATCTCGGTCTAACCAAGATAGTGAATAACTGAAAAACACAGCACAGTTCATTAACTCGACGTCAGTGAGCACAACGCCACAGTGACGCCTGCAGTGTGTTAAAAGCCTCTTTGAATACAGTCTAATGGTTCGAGCCCAGCAATATACCTTCTCACTGCAGCCAGCAGACACATTCACACATTAAAATCCTCTGGGGGACGAAACAGCGGGAAGGCCGAGATGGAGATAATAGCCATCAGACCGCAATATCTGATTGTACTTACAGATCTGTAAAGCAAGGAAGGTGGTATATGAATGCTTAACTTTGTGTTCTTTATTAACACAACATTATGGAAACAAATTTGAATGTTACCGCGCGCTGCACTATGATAAACCATTAATTTCAGCGAAATCTTGCGGCTGCACAAGGACGTTTTGTTGTCTGTTTTCACTGGACCAAAGCGCAAGACAGATCTAGCTGAGAGCCGAAACAAAACAACATGGCAACTTTGGTTGCCTGGCCGGCCAAATAGTAGTAACGTCTTAACGGCTTTAGAGTGGATGACGGAGTGGCGAGAACGCTCGAAACGGATGCCAATAAGATTCTGAATGGAAACTTTACTCCTGCTAAAAGTTGCCCAATGGTTCCATTGACAGACAAGTGATCTGTGCGTTTGTTATTGTCATATATATATATATATATATATATATATATATATATACATACATATATATATATGTATATATATATATATATATATATATATATATATATACACATACCTTATTATTACGAATTCACATTTAACGTATGCATTTAGCAGACGTTTTATCCAAAAGCAACTCGACACACATTACATTTCTATTAACCTATGCATTACATTAGAATAAACCCATGACCTTGGCATTACTAGCACTACAATAATGTGTATTAAACATTTAGTTTTGCTAACCAAAACATTTGCATTAATACAATTAATCAGGAATCCACAACACACCAAACAACACCACTTAACTGCGTAAAATCATCTCCCATATTCTGTGGCAGCCACAAGTCAGTGTAGTGAAGCCAACACAACAGTGAGAGTTTCGATTGGTAGTAGCTGAACAGTTTCGGCCATGCTTTATGAGGAGAAATGGAGAGTAACCAGGCCTACAACCTCAGATACAAACCTTTCCAACTTCTCCTCCCACTTCTCTCTCATCCCCGGAGAACCTCACACAGCCTTTCCGAGCACCTGGGTCTGCTGGAGAACCGGACAGCCTTCTTTGGCCTGGGCAAGGCTGTCTCTATATCCATCATAAGGAAGGATCATTGAGGACTGGAACACAGTCGCCTCTGAGGAAGCAAAGCAAGCGGAGAAAAAATGTCAGGGAAGAGAAAGAAGTCTGGTATATTTACAACATGAGGCTTAGGGAATGGGTCATGGCAGCTCAGTTAACACACACACACCGAGGCTCCAGGTCAGGGTGATTTGTAGGCCCGGGAGATGTGAGCTTGTGCTGGTGTTTATGAAAGCGACTGATGACTGTTTCCTGGTGGGAAAGGTTTTCATTTATTTTAGCTCATAGTCATGGCAATGTATTTCACAACTTTTCTCAAGTGACACTTGCTCCACAGAGGGTGAGGGGGTGTCGAAGCATTCCCCCCATTCGTTGTGTGTGTGTGTCGTACATTGAAGACACAGGCATGCTTTCTATACAGGCTCTGATTCAAAAAATCTTTCTTTTCCGCTCTCTTGTTACATCGCACATTTGAACATGTACCCACATTGGTCTCTTATTGCTATGGCAACAAGCGGTTTCTTGCTCCTTGGCCTTGCTGCTGTCATTATCCAATCAGAACAAGACCTTTGTTAAGATTCCTCAGGCTCCACTTCTCAACTCACTATGATGGACTGACCTTAACACTAAAGGGAGACAGAGAGAGAACCAGCAAGAGAGAGATCCTCCAAGCTATCAGTCTTTATCTGGAAAAAATAAATAAATAAATAAATGAGGAAACGACGGGCATCTAAATGGCACTACAATCTGCACTCTGATATGAAGAAAGACAAAGAGAGCATTCTACTTTGTCTGCTTCCTCACTCCCTTCCTCCAGTGTCGAGGGTGAAAGAGGGATTTGGAGAAATGTAACAAGTAGTCAGGCTGGTGATTGACTGGATGATGTTATGGACCTACTTGCCGGGACTATGATGGTGGCATGGTTCAGGACACTTAACCAGATCAAACAGATAATCAGACACAAAAATTCAGACAAGAGAGTTCTGACTTGCAAAAAACATGAGTATGGAGGTTATGTAAGTATAAGTTATCTCTGATGTTCATTAGTCATTCATGTCAATGTTGTAGATAAAAAAGGATTATAAATGTAAAATATATATTCAAAAAGTACAATATAAATAATATTAATACAATTTGTAAAAATAAACTGCATAATACTGTAATAAATAAAGTGAAATCTGTGATGACGGAAAAGTAAATTCATTTGACTATTTTACATAGCTTATGCTGGTTGACTTGCGCATGCTTTGAGCTCAATATGATTGTATTCTGTAGATAAGTGTGACTGTGTGTGTAGTTCATTTGTGTTGTCTCTTCATTTGCCCTTACGATGGACAGTTAGCTGTTAGATAAGACAGCACAATACAGACAGGCTGTGATGAACAGACTACCTGTCATATTGTGCTGTCAAACTTCACACAAACAATCTCAGGTTTTACCTCAGTCCACACCTGCGACAGTGGAGGAAATCGGGAGGAGATGTACGTATAAATATCTTGGTGTTCACAAGACTTAAGAGGCATTTCCTTCAGTGAGTTGTCATAAAATATTTATTTATTAGATTGTAATAGAATTGAGTTGTAGTAAAGGATGCGTCAACAGTGGAGATTCGTCTACATTTGTACAAATACAAATTGATATCTGATTTGCTATATAGGACACACGTATAATAATTAAGTTGAAAATAATATATATATATATATATATATATATATATATATATATATATATACACACACACACACACAACACGTAAATAATCTCTAGTTTATCAGTTTAAAATGTATGTAAATTGGTATAACCTTGTCCAGAAATAAACAGACATCATCAAATAATCCATGTGACATCAGTGAGCGCTAGAATGTTTCGGCAAGCATCGAAACATTGGTTTGCAAAAATAACAAAAACTGACGACTTTATTCAGTATTGTATTGTTTTCAGTTCTGTCGTCTGAATAAAGGCAAAACTACTTAACTATCAAAACTAATCAATCACAGTTCATGTTTTTCATTGATTTGCTTCATGGCGTATTGCTGTTTGTTTGAAGAGCAACTGTCAATTGAAGTAACACACTCTCTAGCTGATCAGACCTGTTAGCTTTTCGGTACACAGTGGCGACTGTAGATGCAACATGCATTCGAAAAACGAGGGCCGCCGGAGACGCAAATAAATTTTCAACGACAGGAGAAATTCCACATTGTCCCCTTTTACTACATAATTTTTATTTTTAACCCTTTAAAAAGTATTAATGTGTTCAGACTTAAGTGACAAAATATAGACCTGTGCCGTTGTCATTAAGGATAATCAAGAAAAGAAAAAATAATATAGAGAAACCTTCCACTGCTCACAATACTGAATAACTTTTGTAGCTTTAATAAGGTTTTTATCTAATAATAAAAATGCTGTCTTTATGTCGCTTTTGTTTTTTCTACATTGATTTGAGAATGACTGTGAAATTATTATATATAAAAATTTAAATTATTTACAAAATATATTTAAATCTTGTCCTTAAAATCGTCCTATCAGCTTCGCAAAAATCTCTTTCCAGATATATATATATATATATATATATATATATATATATATATATATATATATATATATATATATATATATATATAATGTATACACAGTATGGACATGCTAATGTTCTTTTTTCGTCTTTGAAATAATTAAATAAAGTCACACATTGTGGCTGTGCTAATAAGTTGTGAAATTAACGCCAAAACACTGTTGCACCTAAACGAAAAGGACTATCCATAAGTATAAGTGCGTGCGACTGCCAGTTTAGAGATATAATGAAGCAGAGAGGGACTGCAGTGGTGATTTATCGTGTGGTGCTGTCACATACAGCCGTGTTTCAGGTCAGATGACTGACAGCTATTTAGAGCAGTGCTGTTAGAGCAATCACAACCACTACTGTTCTTCAGACACATTCTGATTCCTTTCATACCACAATGCGACAGTTATAACACACTGTTATCAGACAGGCAAAAATAACCTCCTCAAATGCGCACACTAGCACAAATGCAAATGCATTTCTGGCCACACAGACACACAATCTATCTGTTCAAACACTTTAACTCCTGCCATGATAATAAGCTAATTATAGGTGCGGTTCAAACTTCCATACTCCAATAAGGAACATTTCAAATTAGAGAGCGAGCGAGTGGAGAGAGATCAGGAGTGACGAATGGAGTAACGGCAAAGAACGGACTAGATATGTTGAGCAATTACAACTTCCATGTCGGACAAATCGGTCGGCATTTTCTCAGGCCGACCTCATTATAACACGTGTAGAAGAATAATCAAAATTAGTGGTGAGGGTTAGGATCGTGAACAAAGAGAGTTGGAAAGTTTGACTCAACGTAATCTGTTAATTACTTCACCGAGAACAATATTTGCAGTCAAATCCTCAGCAGAAACACCACTTTTCTGTGCCGTGGTTTCCATGTCCCGGCAAAATCAAATAATAACAATTAACACATCTATATTATAATGAGGCTCCAGGCAGCCATAATTACAAGGTGAATATTGTTTACCACATAGCGAAGAATCCCTGCTAGCACAGGTAGACCAAATAATGGACACCATACTATGCGCTGGATTCACTGAGAAAATGCAGAGGGCTACAAATCCTTGCAAACCATATCACAGCATTCCAAAGTGAACACACATGGGACCATGAGAAATCATTTTTCATAGAGACTACACTAAAAGTGCTGGAAAACAGATACATAACTAAACTAGCTGCATGTTTATAGTAACTGCACACTCTGAGATGTTTTCAATACATCAAAATTTAATTTTTGAACAGAGCACCTAAACAAACGTAATTTAGAGTAATTAGACACAATGTTAATCACCAATGTTCATCGATGTTTGCCGGTGACTCAGTGAAGTTGTCATTTAGAACTAATGTTTATCGGACTATATAGAGACACTTTTGAATTCAAACCGTTTAATTACATGGATGCTGACCTCACAATTTTTTGTGGTTCTTAAGTATAACCCAAGTTGTGTTGGCACAACCCACAAAAGTGACACTAACGATTTGCCGCCTGGTGAATTGGTCAGAGGCAGGTCATAACCTCGCCTTTATCATCTACAAGGATGCTAGACCATTAAACACTTAAATACAATTAGATTTTGGGAAGAAAGTTTCCGTTATTTACTGCAGTTTATAGACGGCCGATGTAATTTCAATGTTTGTTTGAATAAGTTTGTATTTAGTTTGTTATTGATGCTATAAATGGTGTAACATGCTGTGCCATGATTGACAGCTGATCGACAGGTTCTCGTGTGAGACTCTGTTTTTTCATAATACATGCGGAGCGCATTTACCTGATTCAGACCAATCAGCGGATAACATTAAAATAGACCACTTAATGAAAGTTAAGGGTGCGTGCTCGCAAGATTTAGAGGGCTGCGGCCTTTATTTTGGTTTACTTGTTAATTGAATGTGCATGACTGGTTTGGAAAACCAAAGTGCCGGGACTCAAGTCCCAAGATGTCCTTAGTTGTCATATTGAGTACATTGGCACAAAAGAGTGGGAGGAGTTGTCGTCCGCATTTTACACCCACGGTATATCCCCAATAATACACAAATAAGTTGTAAAATGGTAATTTAAAGCCAAACAGAAGCATCACTTTGTTCATGCGCCGCACCACTCTGACACTTCCTCAGATTATCACAGATAATTAAGTTTACAAAACTTAAATGGATTAAGTAAAAGGTTAAAGATAGTTATGCTAATGAAAATAAGAGGCGCACAATTGTGGCGAAACTGGTACCCAATCCAGTTTCAAATTACTGTAGAAATCGGCACAACAGGCCTTCTCCGCCCACACCCCCTGGTTGTCTCATATGAATCGTTGCGAAAGGGTGCCATGTGCCTGGATGCAGTAATCGAAATCAAAGCTGTCAGCACATGATGGCCCTTGATGAATAATGGGCTAAATAATATTCACTGGTAATTTGATATCTATTTATTAACTATTAATTGTGCAGCTCTATGTCACATGTATAGTTAAACTATTACCACGTCCTGCTAACTTAGGATTAAAACACAACTACCTTTAAAACCTCAAAATCAGGTTTCGTCATCTGAGAGTATTACTCAATTCTGTATTAACAGCGGATCTAATGTAAATCTGTGCTTCACTCTGAAATCTGCAGACAACATTAGTCATGCAGATTGTGATCAGACATATGTGTATAGTGTTTAGAGTATTATCTTTACATTACAGTATCGTAACCTCTTACATGACAGACCACTAACTTGGGCCAAACTGCCACCTACCTCAATGTAAATATTCATCGGTTGCTCATATTAAGACTGTGCTCTGAATGGATGCAATGAGCAATAAAAATCGTGTTAATCATAACCAAATGCCTCACTGGCGACCTCAAAGAGCAGGAATGTCATTTTCTTTCTCTCAGCCTTTCATTTCACTGTCTGTTGTGCCTCCTGCGTCACGCCCCAGGGTGTAATGAGAGTTAAAGACTCACTTTAGCACGCTCCTCTATAGAGAACCTGCAGTGAATTGATGTTGTTATGAAGTTGCCCTATATCAACCTTTTAGTTTTGGATTGTTTTTTTGGTTTTTGACTGACCTCGTCTTATCTTCTCTTCTCATCTACAAGAGGTGGACTTGGGTACAAAGGCACAAAACCCTTATCCCCCATTTTGGCAAACAGCACATACCCAAAAGAAAAGCATTAATGTGCCCCTGTTCACTGAACTCTGGCCCTGTAATTGCCAATTTATTTGGCACAGGATGATGGCATTTCACTTCTGTTGAACAGGTGTGCGTCTTCACCTGCTCACCATCTTCTTTGCTGGCCACCCTGTGGCCGCCATGCTGGCTTCAATGAAAAGGGACCCGGGGCTAAATACAGGCAACCTGCCAATTATCCAAGGTTCGGGCCCGGCCGGTCGGAGAACTGATGCACCATTTGTAGTTACGAGCTGGGGAGTCGGCATGTGGGGAGGGGAGGAAAAGAGAGGGTGAGAAAGGAGGAAAAAGAAGGGGGGGTCAGCAAGACTGTCCGATGACCTCTTTACCCCACTCTGTCAAGATCAACACCAGGTTCGTTTTCATCAGTGCAGTGGATAGGAGTAAGAGAGAAGACACCATACTCCGCCAAACAATCTATAAAGAGAAGATCCACAAAATTACTACTTTTTTTCATTTCACTTTAGGAAAATTGCGCGCGTATGCAATCATGAATAAATACAAACAGTATATACATCAGTGGAAAGGATTTAGGATCACCATATACTGTAATTTGACCCTTTCACCTTTTAGATGCCTTACTTTAGTGCATTTTTCATCAACAAGGTGCTGAAGCATCAGAACTGTCTGGCCAATATTGATTGATAGATTTGCAGGTGATGGAGATCGTGGATGCACATTCAGGGCATCAGTCTTCACTATATCCAAAGAATGCCCCATTGGGTCGATCTGGTGACTGTGGGGGGTCATTTTTAGACAGTGAACCCATTGTCACGCTCAAGAAACTGGTCGAGATGATCAAACTTTGTGACATGGCATCATTTCTGCTGGAAGGGACTCATCAGAGGATGGGGTACACGTGGCCATAAAGGGATGGACATTGTCAGAGACAATGGTCAAGGCTTGCGGGATTTGAACAATGCCCAATCAAGGGGCCTTAAGTGTGTCTTTTAAGTGAGGAAACATCCTTCAGATTATAAACGTCAAATGGCACAGTGGTAACAACACTATGATTTATGTTCTTGATTTGTTTAATCAAATTTTGATTTTATCCGAATGTCTCGAACAGAAATTGAGACTCATCATATCAGGAACACATTCATCATCAGCTGTCCAATTTTGGCTAGCTCTTGCAAATTTTAGCCTCTTTTCCTGCATCGGCAGTGGACGAGGGGTCCCTTGGCCTTTCTGCTGCTTGAGCATTGGTCAAATTCGGTAGTTTATCCACATAAGTGACCACAAATCCTGTAGCTCTACACAGGCTGTTGCCGGACCAAATTTTTTTCCTGCTACCTATGTGGTATAAATTTACTACTTCAACCACTGTTCACGCATAGTGAGAAATGTCTACAGGAATTTTCACATTACAAACGAACTTGCGGGAATGAGTAAATTATGTCAATATCTTTAAACTTGCCTTTGAAATCAATTTGTTGTCTGGAGTAACTTCTCACTGCGGTAGCAGCTGTTTTTTATGGTGCTGAACTGCCGACCTGTTCCACCATTCATTTTTCCGAGGAGACTTTATCAAGTGACCTAGCAAACCTGCTCAACAAACTTCAGCACTTTCAGCCAAAGGGTTACAGACATTCAGTGAACAGACAACACTAGCCAATGAACTTTGAGTAGACAACATACTAATTTGATGAGAATGAAATTTTATTACGTCATAACTATTATTCACGCTAAACAAAAAAATCTATGGATAACTCAATGGTGGATTGCCTTATCCTTTTGCCAATATTTAAAGTTATAATTATTAAATACAATAAAATGATTAATGTCCCATCTGACTTCACCTAAATTTTACACAAAATAATAAATATGTCACATAATGTTCTTATTTCTTTCTTTATCATGTTCAACTCGCTTGTTAAGGAGTTTGGCCAAAAAATAATCATTTTTATTCTCAATCTTCATCTTTTGAGTTCTAGCTTACATCAACACAAACTTTTGAGTTCCATCATACGTTGAACCAACATAAATGTCCTCTTTGAGTGTGATCCCTCAATGATCCAAAACCAATCATACACAACACATTTTGCAGCTGAATTGGGTTGTCATGTCCAAAAAATCAAACTCAATCTTGTGTTCACCTCTAACTTTATCTGTTTTCCCTATTGGCATTTCTCCTCCTTTCCTCATCTCTTAGCTTTATTCTTCCCTTCCTGCACGCCTTCTCACTTTGCTTACATCAAATTACTTATTCATTTTCATGCCTGGCCAAGCATCCTATACTACACAGCAGTGGTCGCGCTCAACTTTGCCGTGTCCCACGCCTCGTCAGCCAGAGTTGAATTACGCCTGATATCCTATAGTGCCGGCACACACTCAGAGAACTCAGATTTCACTGGTAGCGAGATTTAGGTTCGAAGAGGTTAACCAGAACCCGCCTGAGATTTCATTAGCCTCTGTGTAAGATCCAAACAAGCACAACTTTCAGTGCAATGCAGAAATGAAGCTGCTTCATGGTTGAACGCTGCTTCAAGAGGGTTAATATGCCCTGTGTTCCAATTCTGAATGTTGGACAGAATCACTTATTTCAGGATGATGGCCTACAACCAGAGAAATGGCCAAGTTTTAAAATCAGACACTATTGCTCCGTTTGACATAAAAGGATAAATGGTGTGCACTGGGCGGCGGTTGCCATTTTAGTTTTAAACGACTTGGGCACAGAGGGCCCACTATGAGCTCCCCACTGTACTGAGAAATAGCTCCTTGCGGCCACCTACAACTACCTGCGAGTTCATCTTCGTTTGGAGCACATATCTGACCTTTAGCAGAATTTAAATGAGCCATTTTATCCTCAGATTCATTCAAGATTACAGCGACATTACCAGATTAAAAAATACCTTTGCCCACCATTAGTATATATATATGGAATGTATATCTAGATTGCATACGAGGACAAATAACAGACTTCAACGTAACAAAGTCACAATGAAATAGTACCGTTTCAGAGTTACAAGGCTTCGTGTTTTTATGTACATCATGATAAGTTCAACCATGGACTGTGCTATATTTCACTGTGTTACTTTCTTTCGCTCCATTTCTCTGGTATATAAGAACATCCTATTTACTTAGCTGGCAGCTACAGTGGAGACTCAGGCTGAAGCGCGACTGTGCTTATATACCAGAGAAGTGGAGACGAAAGAAAGTAACACAGTGAAACATGTAACAGCGTCCATGGTTGGACATCAGTAATGTACCGTAAAAACACAAAGCATTTATTAAGCTCTGAAACGGTACTATTTCATCGTGACTTTTTACATTTGAACTGTTATTTGTGTATTCAGTCATATGCAATCTAGATATACATTTAGTATATATATATACTAATGGTGGGCAAAGATTATTTTTTTTTAATCTAGATTAATATCACTGTAATCTTGGAATGAATCTAGATTAAAATGGCTCATTTGAATTCTGCTAAAGGCATTCAGAATATGTGTGCTACCCAAACAAATAAACTCGCAGGTAGTTTGTAAGATAGGCAGGGGCGGAGCTAGACTCTCAGTACAGTGGGGGCGGAGCTTCATCATGGGGCCCTCTGCTACCAAGTCATTTTAAAATTAAAATGCCGAGTAACGGCCCGCCGCCATACACACCATTTATCCTTTTATGTCAAACGAGACAAAATAGTGTATAATTTAAATATTGGCCATTCTGTGGTTATCGGCCATCATATGAAATAATCGTCTGCTTATCGGCATTGGCCAGAATCGAGCACAGAGCCATATTTAACCCTCTTGAAGCAGCATTCAACCATGTGAAGGCAGTCTATACAGTTTACATTGCACTGAAAGTTATGTTATCCTTGTTTAGGGATCTTACACAGAGGCTCATGTGAAATCTCAGGCAGTCTGGCATTGGCCCTCTTCAAACCTCAAGCTCTGGCTCCCGCAGTGGAGATGTGAGTCTCTGAGTGTGTGCCGGCACTATCAGATATCGGGCATAATTAGAGCTGTCAGCTGGAGGGCGAGGCGAGTGCTCTGAACAGACACGGCAGAACGAGTTGAGCGCGACCACTCCTGCTTGTAGCTATAGGATGCTTGGCCAGGCATGAAATGAAATAAGTAATTTGATGTTGACATCAGAAATTGAAATGATACCTGCAGCCCCTCGTCAGGGAAGAGAGGGAAGACCGAAGAGATAAAGCTTGAGAGGGGGTGAGGAGAGGGAAAGGGAGATAGGAAAAGAAGAAATGCAAGTGGAATAGGGGAAACAGATAAGTTAGAGGTGAAACACAAGATCGAGTTTGATTTTCTACAGGTAAAAACAACCCGTCAAGATATGCAGAATGTGTTGTGTATGATTGGTTTCAACTTGAGTCAAGGGATAGCACTCAAAAAAGGACATTTATGTTGGGTTCAAACATATGATGGAACTCAAAAGTTTTGTTTTAATCTAGATGTAGGCTAGACATGAGCTCCAAAAGAGATGAAGATTAGAATGAAAATGATTATTTTATTTTTGGCTCGAACTCTCCCTTTAAGACTCAAGTTAGCGGCAAGTTGAACCAGATAAATAAAGAAAGAGAAATAAAGGAACACATTATATAATTCATATTTATTTATTTATTTTGTGTAAAATTTCATGAAGTCAATGAGACATAATACAAGTTATTTTATTGTATTTAATAATTATAACTTTAAATATTAGCAAAAGAATAAGGTGATCACCATTGAGGTTATCATAGATTTTTTTTGTTTGACATGAATAATAGTTATGATAGTAATGAATTTTCATTCTCATCAAATTAGTATGTTGTCTACTCAAAGTTCATTGGCTAGTGTATTTGTCTGTCACTGAATGTTATGTAACCCTTGGCTGAAAGGTGCTGGAGATTTTTTGCTTGAGCAGTTTCTCAGGGTCACACTCAAAGTAGAGCTATTCCTGGGAGGATGGTGGAAGCAGTTTATTCACAGTCACACCATAAAAAACACCTCCTACCAGCATAGAGTTACTCAGATAACAGAGATGGAGAGCAAGGCCTGAATTTCGGCGCAAGTTTTCGGGTATTGAGCATAATTTTACTCATTCCCGCAAGTTCCCCGCTTGTAATGTGGGAAATTCCTGTAAACATTTATTCACTATAGCATGAACAGTAGGTTCAAGTAGTAAATTTATTCCACATAGGTGACCAGAAAAAAATCTGTAATTTTACAAACGCACTGTTTGTAAAATTACAGATTTTTTTCTGGTCACCTATGTGGATAAATTTACGATTTAGGACCGGATGGGCTACAACAGCAGAAGACCCCACCGGGACCACTCATCTCCACTACAAATAGGGAAAAAGAGGCTAAAATTTGCAAGAGCTCACCAAAATTGGACAGCTGATGACTGGAAAAATGTTGCCTAGTCTGATGAGTCTCAATTTCTGTTGAGACATTCAGATGGTCGAGTCAGAATTTGGCGTAAACAGAATGAGAACATGGATCCATCATGCCTTGTTACCACTGTGCAGGCTGGTGGTGGTGGTGTAATGGTGTGGAGGATGTTTCCTCACTTAGGAGGATGACACACTTAAGGCCCCTTAGTGCCAATTGGGCATTGTTCAAATGCCACGGCCTACTTGACCATTGTCTCTGACAATGTCCATCCCTTTATGGCCACCATGTACCCATCCTCTGATGGCTACTTCCAGCAGGATAATGTACCATGTCACAAAGTTTGAATCATCTCAAATTGGTTTCTTGAGCATGACAATGAGTTCACTGTACTAAAATGACCCCCACAGTCACCAGATCTCTAACCCAATAGAGCATCTTTGGAATGTGGTGGAACGGGAGCTTCGTGCCCTGGATGTGCATCCCACAAATCTCCATCACCTGCGAGATGCTATCCAATCAATATTGGCCAACATTTCTAAAGAATGCTTTCAGCACCTTGTTGAATCAATGCCACGTAGAAGTAAGGCAGTTCTGAAGGTGAAAGGGGGTCAAACACAGTATTACTATGGTGATCCTAATAATCCTTTAGGTGAGTGTATATACTGTTTGTATTTATTCATGATTGCATACACACACAATTTTCCTTAAAGTGAAATGAAAAAAGAGTAAGCTTGAGTTGGGGTTTTGTGGAGTAATTCTTTCTCTTTATAGATTGTTTGGCAGAGTACTAATGATGTCTTCTCCTCTTACTCCTATCCACTGCACTGATGAAAAAAAAAAACGAGAGAAAGAGCCTGGTGTTGATCTTCACTCTGACAGAGAGGAAGCTGGGGTGACAAAGAGGTCATGCAGGACATCTTGCTCGCCCCCCTTCTTTTCCTCCTTTTTCTCACCCTCTCTTTTTCCCTCTCCCTCCTCCCCTCTACCCCCATGCGCTGCCAGCTCATTAAGCTACAAATGGTGCATCAGCCTTGTTCTCGGCAGCAGTAACCCCAAACCTTGGATAAATTGGCAGGCTTGCTGTATTTGCTCCGAAGCCCCGGGTCCCCTTTCAGCCGTGTTTGAAGCCAGCATGGCGGCACGAGTTTCCCCAGGCAGGGTGGCTGGAGGCCAGGGCAAAGGGAAGAGGAGAGAAGGGGATGTGTGGTAGAGACAGGGTGAATCAAACACATGTGTTTAGTCTCTGCGGCAGGAGTGAAATGCCATCATTATCCGGCTGCCTATCAAATAAATTGGCAATTACAGGCGCCGGATTCCAGTAAACAGCACATTAATGCTTTTCTTTTGGTGTGTGTGTGTTTGCCGAGAGGAATGGGGGACGACGTCACGTGCCCCCTGAGCGTTTTGTGCCTTTGCCTACCCGTCACCATCTTGCTGATGAGAGACAAAGTAGGAGACGATAATGAGGTCAGTCCAAACCGCGAACAAAACCAAACTAAAAGGCTTAAATATGACGGTTCATTTAACAACATCGTCACTGGCAGCGTCTCCTCCTATAGAGGGAGCATCCTAAAGTGACTCTTTAACTCTCATTACAGCCTGCTAATCTGACACAGAGAGGCACAGACAGACAGTGAAACGACTGAAAGGCTGAGAGAAAGCGATGACATTACCTGCTCTTTGGTCGCCATAGAGACTGTATCTTTGGGATTTCTGGGTAACACGTTTTATTGCTCATTCATCATTCAGAGCAGTCTTAACTGAGGCAGAGCCAATGAAATATTTACATTGAGGGTCAGGTGGCAGTTTGGCCCGGTTAGTGGTCTGTCATGTGTGAGGGTTCGGGTGTGTAATGTAAAGAGACGTGCTCTTCTGACACTCATACACACGTATGTCCTGATCACAATCTGCATGACTAATGTTGTCTGCAGATTTCAGAGTGAACAGTTCAGATTTACATTCACAATCCAGTCTTGATACAGAATTCAAGTTAATCATCCCATCAGTGCTCTTCAGAATGAGACAAACCTGATTTTGAGGTTTTAAGAGGTAATTGTGTTTTTAACATGAATCCTCAGTTAATTCACAGGACATGGTAATAGTTTTTAACTATACATGTGACATAGAGCTGCACAATTAATAGTTAATAAATCACAATCTCAAACACCCATGCGATGTTATTTTAGCCCATTCTCATCTCCCAAGGCGTCATATACTTGACGCTTTTGACATTTCGTCTACATCCAACGCACATGGCACCCTTTAGCGTTAATATGAGACGCAGATATATATGGGCCAGAAGGCGCCTCCTGATACCGTTCTACAGTAATTTGAAACTTATTGCAGTACCAGTTTTGGCCACAATCTTACATACACCTCCTTTATTTTCATTAAGCATAACTCAATTCTTAACTCTTACTTAATCCATTTAAGTTTTGTAAACTTAATTCTGTCTGTGATCTAAGGAAGTGTACTCCCAGAGTGCATTGCGGCATGAACATGAAGTAATTGCTTTGTTTTTCTATTTTTGGCTTTAAATTACCATTACAATTTTATTTGCTATTGTTATTGGGGATATACCATAGACTGTAAAAAAAGATGGACGACGCTCTTCTCGCTCTTTTTGCCAATGTCTCGATATGACGCTGACATCTTGGGACTTGAGTCTGCGCACTTTGCGTTTTCGGGACTCAGTCATGCACAGTCGTGAGCAGAAAGTAAAGCCGCAAAATCAAGGCCACGCCCTCACTCTCACTGAATCTTTTGCAAGCACACGCCCTTAACTTTCATTAAGTGGTCTCTGTCTCTAATGTTATCCGCTGATTGCAGTACCTCGTTAAAATAAGGTAAATACACTACCACATAGTCAACATTATGAAAAAACAGAGAGAGTCTTCACACAGAGAACCTGTCAATCACAGCTGTCAATCATGATGTCACAGCACCATTTTATAGCATCAAATAACGAACTAAATACAAACTTATTTCAAAAACAAACACTTGAAATTACATCAGCGTTATATAAACTGCAGTAAATAACAGAAACTTTCTTCGGAAAAAAATATGTTAATTGTATTTTAATTGTTTAATGGTCTCACGTCCCTGTTGAATGACATGGGGAGGCGGGGGTTATGACCTAGACTAGGACCGGTCACAGGGGGCGATCGAAGACGTTTTGGTGTCACTTTTGTGGGCTTGTGCGGCACGCTTGGGTTATACTTACAAGAGACCGCAAAAAAATTTGTAACGGTCAATTAATTCAATCATTAAATGGTGCCATGTGCGTTGAATTTAGACTAAATTTCAAAAGTGTCTCTATAGTAACGCCCTACGATGAGAACGCGTTGGATTATTCCTAAATGACAACAATTCGGCTGAAGATCACAGCGGAACATTCAAATAAACATTGGGTGATTAACATTGTGTCTAGATTACTTCTAAATTACATTTTGTTTAGTTGTCTATTCAGAAACTGTAAAGAAATTTCTGATGTCTATTGAAAAAACGTCTCCAAGAAATAGTGCAGCTTTACTATAAACACATTGCAGCTAGTTTAGTTATGTATCTGTTTCCAGCACTTCATGTAAAATGTTTCTTATGAAAAATGATCTTCTCCATGGTCCCATGTGTGTTCACTTTGGATGCATCTGATTGGTTTGCGAGGATTTGTAGCCCTCTTGCATTTTCTCAGTGAATCCAGCGCCGTGGTTAGTGGCTGTAGATTATTAGTTCTGCCTGTGCTGGGGGATTCTTTCGCTATGTGGTAAAACAATCTCCACCCTGTAATTATGGCTGCTGGAGCAGATTTATGTCATATAATATAGATGTTGTTCTTAACGATTACTGTTATTATTTGATTTTGCCGGACGTGGAAAGAGTCCACGGCATTTTGCGGAGAGGTCATGTTTCTGCTGAGGATTTGACCTGCGGATATTGCTCTCCGTGGCTGAAGTCATAACAGATTACATTAGAGTCTAGCTTCTGCCTCTGTTTGTCACGGATCCTCAAACCTCGCCACTAATTTTGATTATTCTTCTACACAGTTGTTATAATGAGGTCAGGGGCCCTTACATGCTGAAGAAATGCCGACCAATTCGCTCCGACATGGAAGTTGTGAATTGCTCGCATCAATTATCTAGTAGTTCTTTTGCCGTCTCCATTCGTCGACTCCTGATCTCTCTCTCTCTCCCATCTTGCTCGTCTCTTAATTTGAAATGTTCCTTATTAGAGATATGGAAAGTTGGACCTGCACCTATAATTAGCTTATTATCATGGCAGGAGTTAAAGTGTTTGAACAGGAGTGTAGATTGTGTGTCTGTGTGTGGCAGAAAATGCATTTGTTTGTGCATTTGTGCTAGTGTGCCAGCATTTGAGGAGGTTATTTTTGCCTGTCTGCGATAACAGTGTGTTGATAACTGTCAGTTCATTGTGTGCATGTGGAAAGGAATGCGGAGTGTGTCTGAAGAACAGTAGTGGTTATGATTGCTTTATAGCTTAACAGCACTGCTCTAAATCAGCTGTCAGTCACTCTGACCTGAAACACGGCTGGTGACAGCACCACAATAAACCTGCCACTCGTCCCTCTCTCTGCTTTGCCATTATGTCTAAACTGGCCAGTCACACACACACACACACACTTATCTTTATGGATAGTACTTTTCGTTTAGGTGCAACAGCTGTTTTTTGGCATTAACGTTCACAATTTTAGCACAGCCACAAGCTACATGTGTGACTTTATTTTAATTATTTTCAAAGAATCTAGAAAAAAAGAACATTCACATATACTTACTGTGTATACATTATATATATATATATATATATATATATATATATATATATATATATATATATATATATATATATATATATATATATATATATATAAAAAGATTTTTGTGAAAGTCACCCTTATTAGGCTTATTAGGATCAATTTTAAGGACAAGATTTAAATATATTTTTGTAAAATATAATTTAAATGTTTTTGTATTGTAATAATTTCACAGTTCATCTCCAAATCAATGTAGAAAAAACAAAAACGACATAAAGACAGCATTTCTTTATTATTAGATGAATCCTCATTAAAAGCTTCAAAAGTTATTCAGTCTAGAGCAGTGAAGGCTTTTCTCTATATTCTTTTTTTTCTTTTCTTTGATTATCCTTAATGACAGACAGCAGCAGGTGTATTAGGGTGTTGTCACTTTAAGATCTGAAGCACATTTAATACTTTAAAGGGTTAAAAATAAAAATTATGTCATTAAAGGGACAATGTGTAGGAATTTCTCCCATCTAGCGGTGAAAATTTATTTTGCATTCTCCAGCGCCTCGCTTTTTCAAATGCGTGTTGCATCTACAGTAGCCACTGTGTACCAAAAAGCTTTGACAGGATGTTTTCTAATAGCACTTAGAGAGTGTTCCTTCGATTGAACAGGTTTGTTATTTCAAACAAACAGCAACTAGACACCATGAACAAAGTGAATGTGAAAAACATGAACTATTGTAATTGGTAGTTACGTAGTTAAGTAGTTTTGCCTTCTTTATTCAAGACAACAGAACTGGAAGACAATACAATACTGAATAAAGTCGTAGTTTTTGTTATTTTTGGACCAAAATGTATTTTCAATGCTTCAAAACATTCTAACTAACCCACTGATGTCACATGGACTACTTTGATGATGTCTGTATTTCCTTTCTGGACAAGGTCAGTATACCGTACATACATTTTTAAACTAATAAACTGAGGTCTTGCGTGTTGTGTGTGTGTGTGTGTGTGTGTGTATATATATATATATATATATATATATATATATATATATATTATTTTCAACTTAATTTGTATACATGCTGTACTATATAGCAAATCCCAACTGCTGAGAATTTGTATTTTGTTACAGAATGTCAACAAAATCTCACTGTTGGCAAACACATCCTTAACTACAACTCGTTGTACAATACCTTCAAGGGGGACTTTTACTGTTTTTTTTTTGTTTTGTTTTTTTTAATTTTTTTATTTAAGCAATTCAGAGTCCAGATATGAGTAAAAATTTACTTGAGTTTATTAAATTATCAACTATAATCTGAATTTCGCTATTGTAAATTAAATGAACTGTTTCAAATAACGGACTCGACTGAAGGAAATGCCTCTCGAGTCTTGTGGACACCAAGAATATTTTTATTGTCATACATCTTCCTCGTTTCCTCCACTGTCAGCAGGTGTGGACTGAAGGTGAACCTGAGATTGTTTTTGTGTGAATGTGGCAAGAGATTTTGACACACAATGACAGGGTGGTCTGCTTTCATCACAGCCTGTCTGTATTGTGCTGTCTTTATCTAAACAGCTAACTGTCCATCACGGGCGATGGAAGAGAGACAACACAATGAACACATCTACACACACAGTCAGCACTTATCTATCAAAGTAGGGAACCAATCATATTGAGGCTCGGAAGCATTCAGGTGCAAGTCAACCATGGCTTGTGGAAGAATAGTAGAATGAATTTACTTTTTTCTTCTCCATCATCACAGATTTCACTTTATTTTATTACAGTATTATGCAGTTTATTTTTACGATTGTATTAATATTATTTATATTGTACTTTTTGAATATATATTTTACATTTATAATCCTTTTTTTATCTACAACATTGAGCATGAAATGACTAATGAACATCAGAGACTGACTTTATACTTACATAACCCTCCATTGCTCAGTGTTTTTTGCAAGTCAGATTTTTCTTCTCTTGTCTTAAATTTTGTGTGTCTGATTATTCTTGTTTGATCTGGTTAAGTGCCTGAACCAGTGCCACCATCATAGTACCCATAAATCCAGTCCAGTTTAACATCATCCAGTCAATCACCAGCTAACCTTGTTACATTTTCTCCAAATCCCTCTTTTTTCACCCTCAGACAGTAGGAGGAAGGGAGTGAGAGAGAGAAGCAGACAAAAAGTGCTGGCAGAGACTGGGTTGTCTCTTTCTCTTTGTCTTCTTTTCAGATCAGAGTGCAGATTGTAGTGCCATTTAGATGCCCGTCGTTTCCTCATTTATTTATTTATTTATTTTTTCCAGATAAAGACTGATAGCTTGGAGGGATCTCCTCTTGCTGGTTCGTCTCTCTGTCTCCCTTTAGTGTTAAGGTCAGTTCATCATAGTGAGTCCAAGAAGTGGAGCCTGAGGGAATCTTAACAAAGGTCTTGTTCTGATTGGATAATGACAGCACGGGGCCCAAGGAGCAAGAGAAATCGCTTGTTGCCATAGCAATAAGAGACCAATGTGGGTACATATTCAGAATGTGCGAATGCGGCAGAGAAAGAGAGCGGAAAAGAAAAGATTTTTTGACTCAGAGCCTGTATAGAAAGCATGCCTGTGTCTTCAATGTACGACACACACACACAACGAATGGGGGGAATGTCTTCACACCCCTCACCCTTTGTGGAGCAAGTGTCACTTGAGAAAAGTTGTGAAATACATTGCCATGACTATGAGCTAAAATAAATGAAACCTTTCCCACCAGGAAACAGTCATCAGTCGCTTTCATAAACACCAGCACAAGCTCACATCTCCCGGGCCTACAAATCACCCTGACCTGGAGCCTCGTGTGTGTGTGTTCAACTGAGCTGCCATGACCCTATTCCCTGAGCCTCATGTTGCAGAATATACCAGACTTCTTTCTCTTCCTGACATTTTTTTCTCCGCTTGTTTTGCTTCCTCAGAGGCGACTCTGTGTTTTCAGTCCTTAATGATCCTTCCTTATGATGGTATAGAGACAGCCTTGCCCAGGCCAAGAAGTGCTGCTGTATCTTCAGCAGACCCAGGTGCTGACGGAAAGGCTGTGTGAGGTTCTCCGGGGATGAGAGAGAGTGGAGGAGAAGTTGGAAAGGTTTTGTATTGTGAGGTTGTAGGCCTGGTTACTCTCCCATTTCTCCTCATAAAGCATGGCCGAAACTGTTCAGCACTGCCGATCAAAACTCTCACTGTTGTGTTGGCTTTCGCTACATTGACTTGTGGCTGCCACAGAATATGGATGATTTTACCACAGTTAAGTGGTGTCGTTTGGTGTGTTGTGGAGTCCTGATTAATTGTATTAATGCAATGTTTTTGGTTAGTAAAACGTAAATGTTTAATACACATTATTGAAGTGCTAAGTAATGCCAAGGTCATGGGTTCGATTCCCAGGGAATGCATAAATTAATAAAAATGTAATGTATATCAAGTTGCTTTGGATAAAACATCTGCTAAATGCATACATTTAAATGTGATCATAATAATAGGTATGTGTATATATATATATATATATATATATATATATATATATATATATATATATATATATATATATATATATATATATATATATATATGACAAAACAAAACACACAGATCACTTGTCTGTCAATGGAACCATTTGGCAACTTTTTAGTAAAAGTAAAGTTTCCATTCAGAATCTTATTGGCATCCATTTCGGCGTCCTCGCGCTCGTCATCCACTCTAAAACGTAACGTTAACTACTATTTGGCCGGCTCCGCAAGCCCAAAAAGTTGCCTGTTGTTTTGTTTCGGCTTTAGCTAGATCTGCTTGCGCTTTGGTCGAATGAAAGCAACAAAACGTCGCCTGTGCAGCCGCAAGACATTGAAATTAATGGTTTTCATAGTGCAGCGCCGCGGTAACATTTAAATTTGTTTCATAATGTTGTGTTAATAAAGAACACAAAGTTAAGCATTCATATACCACCTTCCTTGCTTTACAGATCTGTACGTAGCAATCAGATATTGCGGTCTGAATGGCTATTATCTCCATTCCTGGCCTTCCCGCTGTTTCGTCCCCCAATAGGATTTTAATGTGTGAATGTGTCTGCTGGGCTGCAGTGAGAAGGTATATTGCTGGGACTTCGAACCATTAGACTGTATTCAAAGAGGCTTTTAACACACTGCAGGCGTCACTGTGGCGTTGTGCTCACTGACGTTGAGTTAATGAACTGTGCTGTGTTTTTCAGTTATTCACTATCTAGGTTAGACCGAGATCAGAGAGCGTATCTGTCGAGAATAAAATCAAACTATCGTTGTGACTTCAGTCTAAGCACAGAGCTTTATGATCAAAGGAAATGAGTAAATAAAGAAAATCCCTTATTTCTGTTAAAGTGGTTATGTAAAGGATTTGTGATACGTAACAAATCGCTAAGTTTTATTGCCTTTGTGATTTAGTGCAACAACCACAAGTTTTCCTCCTCGTATGCAAAGGAAGGAAAAAAAAACATGATGGAATGAAAAAGTAAAGTAGTTTCTTGGTTTTGATTTTCTTCCAGCAGCCGTTTAAATGGCATTTCAGGCCAAGCAGGTGGTTGGGGAAACATAAATCCTTGCTGGGTGTTCTGGATCGAGCTAAGGTTCCAGAACTATCTGTCACGGTTCTGTTGAGATTTATGCTTGAGTGGAAGAGGCTGAGTACACACAGAGTGTTAAAGAATGCTGTAAAGAACAAGCTATTAAAACATCCACCTCAAACCCTGCCCAGAGCTGACGTCTGAATCCTGACATGACTGTATTGTGCAATACTTAAAGGGGTCATGAACTGGCTTTTTAAATTTATTATATTGTTGTCTGAGATCAGCTTATGACGTTCGCTTGGTTTTTGCATTCAAAAACAGCAAAATTAATAAGTAATAGGCTATTTTGTACCCTAGTTTTGAGCCTATAGCTGAAAAACGCTCGGTTTTTATGGGCGTTTCGCACTGAAGACTTGGAAGTAAACGCCCACTGCTGTGAGTGGATAACAGTTTTTCATATTATAATGAGTTTAACTGACCCGTCGATGCACTAGGGGAAATTGTTTTGAAAACGTCCAATGTTGTAAAATGGCAACCCGGAATGATTCGCCCATACATGTTTGACCCAGAGTCTGTGTTGAGTCAGAGTCTTGCCTACCCTTTTTACATTATTATCATATCAGCGTCACTTTTCTCTCTGACTTTCCACCATTCAAAATATAAGTTTAGAATATACGTGCATATATAAGTGAAAAATGCAACTCATTTGATTAATGACTTGGATGAAATGGGGCTTAATCTTAAATATTTTTTCTTTATTTTTTATGTCATACTTCTTAGTTTATTTATTTTTATTAAGTCCCCTTTCTGTTTATTTCCAGTTCATTTACATTGCACTGTGTTGCCATAGAGCAGTGATTCTCAACCAGAAGGCCTCAGCAAACTTCAAATATGCAAGATGACTTAAAATGACTTTAAAAATGATTTAAATTAAGTTATATTAAAATAATTGAACTTAAAATTCTAAAAAGCACATACATCTGAGGTTTGAATGGAATATCTCTCTCTTTTAATGTTTTATTAAAGAACACAGAACATCTGTAATCACAAAAATAAATGTTTTTAATGAATCCAATACATTGACTCTCTTAGTTTCTGTTAATTAAAAAAGAAGCAAGCAACTTCATCATGATTACTGAAGAACATTTAGAAATATTATAGCATATACAAGGGCCCTTTGAATATTGTGTTGGACAGGATTGAGGAATGTTGTGAGCTGGATTCAAGCCTGTGTTGACCGTTTTCGCAGCACAGCTCAACGTGTCTGATCATGTGTGTTAACCACAAAACAAGACCCTTTATCTGGTTGTTTTGCAATGCTTACAATTGTGTCATTCTAGGCTTAACATTGCCATGGGTTGAGCTAATATTGTGCATCAGCTGAGTGGCGCTCGAAATGCCTCTCTGACAGGCGGCTTTCTGTCCGCATCAGGGCTTTTTAAATGTTTGGCAGAGGGCATGTTCGGATCCCCGTCAAGGCCTCGCTGCGGTTGAGAGGATTACAGAGAGATCCTTCGTATGTCGCATCGCTTCCATATCAGAAGCCACTGCAATTTCCTCCAAAACCGCAAGGCAAAAAGCCTGCGAACAGAGTCAATAAATGTGAAAGTATATAAATATATAAGAGGAACACAGCCCCCTGGAATCATAGTTTCGGAAAGATTATTCCAGAGACATTATTTCCCCCTAGTCATGGACTTAACTCAAATTTGAGAGGGAGAATGAAATTGCTGGCAGTGAAAAAAGGCAGACAGAAAAGGTGGGAGTTCATGAGGAGAGAAATAACATTTTCATTTGTTTCGGGCCCTGTGGGAGAGATAGGCCGTGCCAGTAAATAGATGCCGTTATGAGAAATGATTTTCTTTTCCCTGATGGGGGATGTGGTTTTAAGGCACACTTATCCATCTGCAATCTAGATGTCAAACCCCAGGAATCCAGAATAGCAACACAGCGGTGTGGTCGTAATGACACACGAATCGAACCCCCCTACTCGTTTCTCGTCCCTCTCTCAGCCTCCCGCCAGCACGCTGCTCTTTCTCTCAGACTCGAGGTTTGTTCTTTGATGTCCGTTTGTTCTTTCCAGCTCAATCATGACATGTTTAAATTGGCCGGTCGAATTACCTTCTAGCCCCGCTGGCACTGTTGAGTTGAGTGTTCGTGAGGGATGGAGAGAAAAATAGTTTACAGTTTTATAGATATTTGTATCTCCGGAATATTCTTGCTGCCGCAGTTATGAAGAATTTCTCCACTTCCCAGAACTGGGTGCACTGCGGGTCTCCGTGATTGTGCTTATTATTGTACATTATACTGCTGGAAATGAAAATACGCCACAAGAATGTTCATTCTAAGTGAGAGTTTATGTTTTTAGAAATGACACGTCACAGTAAGTGTCTTTGGGCTTAAAAGCTTCTTTTTTTTACAAGGCACGCAAGCTTAAGAGGAAGCTTCTTTTTTTTTTAGCGAGATATTTCTTAGACGAGTCTCAGAGTTTCTCGACACTTTATCAAACCCATGACTGCATTCTGCAAAACTCCCTCCGTTCTAGTTAGTCTGATCAAAAACAGCACTATGCACCAACTCTGAGTCATCAAAGGATTTGTGAAGCTTTCATCTTCAGGGTATAGCTTATTGCTTTTCACCTGATACACTGCTTCATCTCACTTCTCTCAAAACATGCCGAGCAGTCGAAGTTATATGTTGCATTACAGTTTTTTCTGTTGTTCTGGATGTTGTTACTGTATATTCGACGAAACTGTTTTTTTTTTCAGTACAACGCTGAGAATTGCTTTATGCTATATTTTATTCAGAAGCTAGAAATATCATCTTTTGTGTTGTGCAGAAGAAAGTCGTACAGGTTTAGAACGACGTGAGGGTAAGAAAATGATGACAGGATTGTAATTTTGGGATGAACTATACCCTCAAATAAAATGAACGAATTGAACATTTATGTAAAGTAGGACTGGAACGACGCGTCGTCATAATAGATTATGTCGTTTACGCACTGTTTATGTTCATCCCTAATCCCATCATGTTTCACGCACAAAAAAGATGGTAATGGATAGTATGGCAGCGCTGCTTATACTGTTGAGTTCATACAGTAACTGAACCAATGTAACTGAACTGACACCTCCACAATTTTCAGGACTCCCAAGCGCATTCCCGAGAAACCCGCACTGAATTAACAGACCGCATTTGACTACTAGTTGTCTGCCACATCATAAATGTAAGAGCCAAGGTTAATTGTATAATCATGATTCATGATGGATTTAGTTTACTCAAGAAGATGTAGAAATTCTTTGCGTTCATCCTCAGATCCACTGGAGCTGTGAGGCGCGTGACTCAAACGTTCTCTCTGCACTCGCTTATTAAGCATTTAAAGTCCTTGTTGGTTGTTTAAAATATCTGATGAACCAACACATTCTCATCCTAGGGTGTCATATACTGACGCTTTTGCCAAAGCGTCAGACATCCAACGCACATGGCACCCTTTAGTGTCAATATAACACGCTTCGGTTATGGGTAGGTTTAGGTCTGGGGTAGGGTTAGGGTTAGACCACTAGGTGGCGCCTTCTGGCCCATATATATCTGCATCTCATATTGACGCTAAAGGGTGCCATGTGCGGTGGACGTATATGCATTGTCAAAAGCGCCAGTATATGACGCCTTGGGATGAGAACGGGCTGGATGAACTCTTGCGTCCATTGGACATTTTGTTTAACAACATACTGTCAATTGGTATAAAACTTCCTGATGTTCATAGATGAACATGAAAATGGACATCACCATTGTCCAAAAATGGACATCACCATTTTTTATACTTGTTGAATGCGGTGAAAATGTGCAGGCTTGTATTAAGCGCCGCACTAGCCATTAGCATCTGTTTTACTGTGCGTTCACACAGGAAATGAATAGCGTGTCCAATTTGCATCTACCGCGTCTAGTTTGACGCTTGACCACTTTGTGTTAATTTGTGCGTCAAGAGTGAAACTGACACACGTAAAAAGTTTGAAAAGAAACCCGTTGTGGCCATCTTTTTTATGTTGATCGTCAATCACGTTGTTTACTATTCACGCCTAAATCAATGCGCCAGACGCTCAATTCGTGCCATTCGCGCGAACGAGGCATATTCGCGTCTACCATCCCGACGCATCGTTTAAAGCCCTAGTATAAATTGTAACAAAACAAACTTCTTTATATGGTTAATGAATTCCAAAGTAAAAATCTATTAATTGTACAAATTTTCTTTTTTAATAAGTTCAAACCATTTTGTTACATTCATTTCTAATTCAGTAAATATTTAATTTAGTTAATATAAATTTTATAGCAGCATGCGACTTGTTGTTTACTATGAATTAGTGTGAAATATTGGCTTTATATCAGCATATTGCCCGACCACTAGTATTGTGTACTCTTGTTAAAGGTGAAAAATATTGTGTGCAAATCAGTAAACCGTTAAGATACTGAGTTTATTCGAGCCATCCTTGGGTCTTTTGTTTAACAAAACTAACAACATTACCACCCTGCCTCCAAGAATAATTACTTTGAGAAGTAGACTGTGTAGGAACTCTGAGTTTGTGGTGGTTGGGCAATGTCATGTGAGCTTAAATATTTATGTAGTCATTTATCCTGCTGACAGCCACTACAGTCACAGTTCAATAGATTATGCATTTACAATTAGGGTCTTGGCTCAGGTTCTTGTCTGAAGTGGCCGGGTACACTTGTTCACTTGCCTCAATGGCTTGGAGCCTGGCTCAAACAGGAGTAAGAGGGGTGGACAGTGGCCCAGATGGTGATGAGCTGGCTTGGGGGTGGGGTTGGACAGGATTAACCCCTGTAGTTGTGGCCATGGCTTAGCTATTTAGGCAGGTCAGGGATAGTGGAATTAGCCATGGCCTTGCCATTGAGTTCCATCTGATTTCAGGCATCATCCAATTACAGCCTTATCTCCTCAACAAATGAGATCAATGCCGCAGACGCATGAAGACCTTCTGCCTGGGGGACGAGGTGTGATAATCGGCCATAATACAGCTCAGGTACAAGGGCAGACAGGTGCCTGCAGAACAAGCCCAGCATGCTTAAACCCAAGAGAGAGAGAGTCTGGACCGACATTGACTACACCTTGTCATTAGCGCAGCAAAGGAATTAATATTGATTAGCACTGAGGTTACGCTTCCCCTTATGCTCTTTCTGCTGGTATGCGTGTAGAGTTATTGACCTTTTATTGTCTCAAGCGCAGCTTCAAGAGCCACAGGATATTGGGCATAATTGTGATTTTTCTCTTTTATCTGCATTGAAATGTAGTGATTTTAAAGGATGCCGCACTGGGAACCATAATGGCTTTTTGATACTTTCTGTGCATTGAAGCACTCACACGCCTTATAATGCAGTTCACAGTTAATTTTCTTGTCAATTAGGGAGAAAAACAAATGGTTGCCATTTCTAGGTATAATTAGGAAAATAATTAACCTTTGCAACCGCCTGTTAAAAATGGACCATTTTGCGAATGTCTTTTCTAGACTCTAAATGTGTGATGAGACTAGAATGGAGGGCGTGTAGAATGAACGCGGTACATCTCATCATGTGAAAGTGCGTTCTTCTGTGCTCGTTTAATTACCGTTGCTTTGGTCTTCAACATGATTTTCGCAGTATCTATAACCAGCTCTGAACATTTCAGGGTCTTGAATGCCATGAATAATTGCAAGGGCTCTACCCATTGATCTTGGCTATAGAGTGGTGAGTAGCAATTTCATGACAGAATTGTCTGCAAATCAGTTTTATTGAAAGATTTAGTAGCAATTATACCGCCATTGTGAGGCAGATTCATTTAAATGCTTTGAAATGGGCCGTGGTGTATTTGAGACTACAAAAATATGATGGTCTCTAATATGTAGTCAATGGGCAGTCCCAAACTCTGACTGTAATGCCACCGGTATGTCTCACAACCATCTGGAATGGGGCGAGCTGTCTGCTGTATGGCTGACCAGGGAGCCATCTTTCTGGATTTATGTCTGCCCATTTCTACCCACCGCAGCATACAGGATGCTATTAGCCACCCGAGAGCTATGTAGGGGTTTTAAAAGAGAATCCTTCAACAACTGTGCCTATCGCTTTCTGTCTCTCAGGCCTGATATAAAATCAAAAAATCTCCTTGGATGGCTCAAGGCAGCATGGCATCATAGGTTGTGTTGGCACCAGAAGGAACCTTTGCTCAAAACAGCCTGAATGAGGATGGTTGGGCACGTCATGCATGTGTAAGTCCTCTCTTGCTCAGTCATGTTATTCAGGGCAAGGAAGGCGATATTTGGACAGTGAGGTAGGGTGAGCGTGGCGTGGCCCGGCCTCTGAAGCACAAGGCTAGATTAGCGTCTAAGAGGGCACAGCAGCAGTTAGTTTGGGAAAATATCACAGCCCATTAGCTGGAGCAGCGAAATGGAGTTAGCTTCAGGGACTCTATTAGCCCTTCTTCGCTGTACGCAGACGCCGTCCCTCAGCTCTGTGCTGCTATTCTGGAAGAACTGAGCGCACAGCTATAATTGGACTGGGGAAATCAAGCAAGTTTCAGTGGTCCTTGGTGGGGCTTTCAGACAAAAAATGAGAACACGGTCTTTTGTATGCTCTTTTTTCTAGTTTGCACCCACCCCCTTGTTAGCATCACCTGATTTGTTAACACTAAAGCATTCGACTGTGTTTGGACTATATTTGTGAAGTGTTTCCTTTTGTTGTTTTTTTGCACTTTGTTTTCTTTATTTTCACTCCTGCTTTGAATTGAACTGACATTATTAGCAAATCCTACAAGCACGCAGGAGTATAAATGGCGTGCAGCCTTTTTTTAAGTATGAGTATTCTCCCTGCACTGATTAAACCACAGTGTGCTGCTCGTTAATAAACACACAAATCTCCCAGAGAGGCATGCTCGTGCTCTTCAAGAGGATTTAAAGATGTCTCCCGGCCTATTTGTTGTCATCGTCACAGAGCGTGCCAACATTCATCCCTTTTTAGTCATAGCAAATGTTATCCTTATATATTCTCTCTTTTCCTCCTGTAAATGTCCTTGATGTAATGCTTTGTGACTTGAGTATTGACATTTTCCGGTTTTATAAAATGGTGGCTGGGACATAAGACAGGCCTCACTGCTTCAGGTAATTGATGTGCAATTTTTAGACCTTCCAAAGGACGTTTTCATCATTCCCATTGTAGAACAGGGACATTCGAGTCAGTATACCAAAACTGTTTAACACGGTCCTCCCTAAAAGGAAGGTCATCAATCCTGTGTCAATCACTTAAAGACCATTTATTGTTAGCTTTACTCTAACACAATAAACAGTTTGTAACACATCCTTAGTTGGTAAATTGTGTCACAAACAGATTATTCTTATTATTGTGACAATACCATTTCAAATAAATATGAATACAGTATATTTTTTGTAGGGCTGTCAAATGATTAATCGCGATAATCGCATCCAAAATAAAAGTTTTGTGTTTACATAATATATGTGGATGCACTGTGTATATTTATTTTATATATAGGCACATATATATATATATATATATATATATATATATATATATATATATATATAGGCACTATATATATATATATATATATATATATATATATATATATATATATATAAATACACATACATGCTTGCATATATTTAAGAAATATTTTCATGTATATACTGTATATAGATTTACATATAATTTATAGGGCTGTGCAAAAGTTGATTGCGATTAATCACATCCAAAATAAAAGTCTGTGCTTACATAATATATTTGTGTGTGGTGTATATAATTATTTTGTATATATAAATACCTATGCATGCATGTATATATTTAAGAATTATTTGCGCTTAAATTTCTGTATATATATATAAATACATAATCTATATATATATAAATATTTTATATATTAATAACACATTTTCTTACATATATACATGCATGTGTGTGTATTTATATATACAAAATAATTATATACAGCACACACAAATATATTATGTAAACACAGACTTTTATTTTGGAATGCGATTAATCACAATTCATTTTTGCACAGCCCTAATAATTTATATTATATATAAATATAAATATTTTATATATAAATATTTTTTTTCTTACATGCATGTGTATGTATTTTATATATACAAAATAATTATACACAGTGCACCCACATATATTATGTAAACACAAACTTTTATTTTGGATGCGATTAATCGTGATTAATCGTTTGACAGCCCTAATTTTTTGTCATAAATTAAATAGATTTTAAATGGTCTCTCCAGGCCAGATTTTTTATTTATATATTATTATTATTTATGAAATACATTTTTTCTGATCAATGATTTACATGAGTGAAATTATTAGTAGCAATAGAAATTGTGTAAAAAAGAGAGTTTGTGGTGCACATAAATGTTTGTGTAAACCAAACCAAACGCTGGTATTCCTTTAAGGCTTGATTTGATGGACATTTAACCAAGAGAGTGTAGTGGAAGTGCTGTGTTCTCAAATTTGGCTCTGAGGCAGGTCTATTGCATACTCTCTCAGTTCCCAGAGTCCCGGTGTCTATGGGTATGACAGCCCATGGCCTCAAAGCTGTGACATTTCAGAGACCCTGGGGAGCCCATCACAGAGAATGTTATCAGGCCCTTAAAGAGACACCTCCCAGTCTTTTTCACTAACACCACTCAAACTCTGTCTTTCTCCCTTCCCTCCGCTCCATCCCTCCGCCCGGTGCTCTGACCTGACCGCGGGCTGTCTGAAAGGCTTTTTGTGAGCTCTTCCTGTAAGGCACAGAGACTTGTGCGGGGGGCGAGACCAGACCTCAGATTAGATGCAAGGGCCGCTCATACGCTACGGCTGTTCTCCCAAGGTGTCATATGTCAGTCCTGATGGTCGCCAACACGCACACATACAGTCACACATGTTCTTAGTCTCCTCTTATGGTAACACATACAAACATGTTGGCCTCTGGAACCCATCATCCTTCATCCTGGCTCTAGATTTATCCTTTCCCTAAACCCGCTCTGACAGGTTTGTTATCTGTTCACCCGGTCGACAGACCCATGAGAGTCGCAACGCCGGCAGTTAGAAGGCAGAGAAAAGCAGGGCAAGTAAATGTCAAGTGAACCGTCAAGGATGGATATTATAGCTTCTGGGTTCCAGAGAGAGTATCGTCTGTCTTTGCCCCATCTCTTTTACAGTCAGCCCAACTCTCTCTCTTCCTCATTCTTTGTGTCTCTCTATCACCGTCGGTCTCTTGCTGGACTGTAGTCTTATTGATTTTTAGGCTGAGTTATGTGGAGGTCTGAATTAGATAGTTCCCACAGAGCGGTGTAATACAGTATCCCCAACCCCCCAACCCTGTCGTGAATCAAATCGAAACGAGCAGTGATTACCGAACTCCCTGTTTTGTAGAAGACCAACACTGTTTAAACAGCAGGGGAGTGTGTCAAGGTGCCTGTGTGTGGGTTCATGTCTGGAATCATGTTCATAAGCCCAACCGCTTAATTTCTTATTGAACAGATGTCAAAAACTGTGCAATAAATATATGTTTTAACTATAATATAATTCATTTAATAACGATGAGCACAATTTAGTCTAAGCACATGCGTTTAAGATTAGAGCACTTGCTAATGCATTGAAAACAAAGTGTTCAGGGAAGGTGTCTCACAATGATCGTTATTGATCTTAATGTCTTGAAAGTTATGATGTAGCTTGGAATATAGTTCACAAGTCATATAAAAACTACTTTAATTATGCTTTGTATATACTTTTCAGAGCTTATCAGGGTTGTGCATCATTCTAAATTAATTAGAATGGCTTAGAAATTCCAATTCAGTTGCTAAATTTGAGGTAACAGGATTCAGAATTGCAATTTGAATTTATAAAATGAATTGAACATTACATAACAATATTACTGTAAGACCGCTGAGGCAAGTTGTAGCAAGAACCCAAGTGCAGTATTTATTTATAAGCAGAACACGATTTAAACATAAAACAAAAGTATAACGTGGCATGCAAAACCGACAAAGTTTTGCTATGTTACACGGAAACGATCTGAAGAGAAAACGCTAAAGTGGCGTTGCGTTATCACTTTTCTGCGTTTAGACGAGCGTTATAGGTGGGAAATCTGCGTGCATATGTTGACTCAAAAGATATGTTGGCGTAAGATATGTCGGCTGAAAATTGATGTAGTGTGCACTCCAGGCGGCTAGGCGGCGATGTGGAGCACTGCCACACAACAACACCAAGTCCGCGCGCCTGCGTACAACCTACCTTGTCTTGCAGACTTTTGCGTCTTTACCCTTTAGAAGGGAATGCAACGGTGGAGTGTTTTTAAGATTTCAACTCTGGAGGGTGGTTTCACTTTTTTGCGTTTTTAAGCCCCAAACGTCGTGTAAACGAAAGGCACATCCGATAAAATATTTTTACGCTTTCACCCGCGAGCGTTCTTGTGTAAACAGGGCCTTACACAGCAGTGGTTACAGGAAAACAAACATGCAGGCTTAAATACACAAGACTAATGACAAGACAAGGGACACCTGTGAACAATGAACAGACGATTATCCAATGACAAGACACATGGCAGGATCACATGACAAACAGGGTATCACATGACAGACATGGAACATGACACGAACAAAACCAAAATGTGACAGAGACGAGACCAAATCTAAACGATAACACAATTTTAATTAAAAAAACAACAACTGTGATCTATGTCCTCTTTTGCCTGGTTGTTGTTTCATGGGATTAAAAGCATATGACTGTGTATCTGCAGTTATGATTGCTTGACTGTGGCTTCAGTGCTCAAGTCCAATCACACCTTGGCTTGCCCTGCACTAAGGTGTGAATTAGATAATAATAGGTGCAGCAGGGGGGCAGGTACGTTTTTTGGGTTTTTTGCCAATGTGTTGCTCGATGCCCAGGAGGTTTAATCCACTGTGGAGAAACAAGCTGTGTGCATATTGTTTGTGTGACAGGGTGCTTGATTGGATTACAAGCAGTTAAGCAAATTTATTGAATTGGAAGCTGAGCCCGTTTATCCCTCCAGGTTGAATCGCAGGTTAGGAAGCTCAATCCCAATTTACCGTGCACCAGGTGAGGTCTCCAGCGTCCCTCAGAAATGTGAAACCAGTAGAAGCAATTAAAGGCTTTGCTCTGAGCCTGTAGATAAATCTGGTTCATTTACAGTGTCTATTGGAGAACAGCTTCTGTCCGCCCCCATCTCATCACCCCCGCTCCGGTGTGTCAGCAAGGCCTTTTTGTGATTTACAGTCAAATCACAGGCCCTTTTACCACCTGTCAGATGTCCGTCGCTCCGAGATAATTCAGACACCCCATCTCTGCAATGTCAGCGGGTCATTGTGATGGAGAGCTTCAGCGTAGACGCTCGTCATGCTATTATTTATGTTGCCAATTAGAGTGAGAGTGCAGGGCCTAATCTGGGCCTGCCATAGATTATAAGCGGTTAGAGCCGTACAATTTAATTATTATTCACTGAAAAGGTCACTCTGTTCTGCCTGTTTGATAGCGCAAGGTTTTTAAAGACAAATTAATTCAAAACGCCCTGTTCACACAATGTATCTTGGTCAGCACATTTAGTTGTGTTGTGTGATGTACCCATGGTCTTATTTCCTTATTTTGACATTTAGATATCTTCTTTTTCTTCTTCTTCTTTTTTAATTGTATACTATAATGTTGCATATAATGTGTTTTTAGTAGAAAATATTTTTTTAGTGTTTTATTTTACATTTATTTAGACAAAGTACTATACAATTTCAACATTGGTTATATATTAGTAATAACCCATAAGATGAAAATAATAATTAGCTTGTAAAATCGGCTTAAAGGGATAGTTCACTTTGAAATTATTTTTTGATATGTTTTAGCTTACCTCAAGGGCATTCCACAGATGTAGGTGTCTTTGTTTCCACAGTATTTTCATTTTCAGATATTTTTAGGTCAAACCGTTCTTGTCCGTCAGTCATATAATGGAGGTATATGGGGTCCACCTCAAAGAGCATGCACAGAGAAGTCAAAATTAAACATGATTTAAGGACTCGTAAATGTAAGTACACATTGATGGCCTAAGACACGAAACGAGTGGTTTGAGTGAGAAAACGAACAGTATTTATATCGCTTTTACCTCTTGTAACCACAGCCACGTCCAAGTGATCTGAAGGGCGCGGGTGCTTCGGTCAGAGTACTTTGAAGTGACTATGATTACAAGAGGTAAAAACGATATAAATACTGTTCATTTTTCTCATAAACCGCTCGTTTCGTGTCTTAGGCCATCAATGTGTACTTACATTTACGAGTCATTAAATCATGTTTAATCTGGACTTCTCTGTGCATGCTCTTTGAGGTGGACCCCATATACCTCCATTATATGAGTGACAGGAACAGTTTGACCTAAAAATATCAAAATTGAAAATACTATGGAAACAAAGACATCTACATCTTGGATGCCCTTGAGGTAAGCTAAAACATATCAAAAATTAATTTCAAAGTGAACTATCCCTTTAAAGGTTTAATATTGGTGCATACCTCAGAATAATAGATATACTATTTGGATACATAATACAAATAAATTGTCTTATATTATGCAGTGCCATTCATTTTATTAGGTGTAGCTGTGAATTGGATGCATAACTTTTTTCTATAAACTTTTTTAAAAATGATTAAAGCTTTACATATTTTTTTATTATTCTGGGCACAATGTTCTCATGGGAAATGAAAGGGTTTTTTTATGTTATCATGACACACATAGCAATTTTATCTACTCGCAGGGAGACAGTCGTTATGTATGAAAGCATTAAAGAATATTTGCCTGCCGTTAAATTTATGAGATGGAGAATTCTGTCCTTCTCTTCTCCGTCCACACCAGGCCCCTCTGGGAGTCATTCTTTGGTGATCTTCTCTCCACAGACTCGCCCCATAATCCGTGAAATAGGGCCTCTACAGAGGACGGAGAACATCCTCGCCCTGCACAAATCATATACATTATTTTTACATTTAGGACCCCTTTTTCGCTTAGATATGTATTTCTGCCTATTTGAATTCTCCAGACGCCACACATAAATCTGGAACCATTTTCGTTTGCACCTCATTTTCTTCCAGCCACCAAGCCATCGCATATCACAGCTATTCAGTAAAGTGTCCCTTCGTCAATAAAGGATTTTTCACGGATATGTATTAATATTTCCAGCTCTTTTTCCACTTGTGTAATCCTGTTTAAGCATTTTCTCTCAAGATCTGTCAATACAGGTCACTTGTAGACTTCACTTGTTCATTTTTGTACAATTTGTACTACATTCTATCTGTTTTCCAAGTTGATACATTTTAGTTTAGTGATGGACAAGATTATAACAATGCATTAATAATGAATATTTAACGCTACCATGCAGAAATCATCGCCAACACCAATTATGGTGTACTTACTGTAAGATAATCCTTAATTATTGCATTAATTTTTAACCTGGATACCTGTATTTTATTTTAGGATGCTCATGACTGGGTAACAGACACTCCCTTGCCTAAATCTATCATGCTCCATCTGGAACTGAACAGTACTAGCTATACAATGCCGATGGGAATAATATGCTGTCTGGAAAATGCTAATCCTCCATCTCTGAGGAAGCCCTCAGAAGACAGCTCACAAGTTGACAGACATCACCTATTTTGATTTATTACATTCAATAACGGTTACAGGCCTCAAGAGAGTTCGGAGGAACTGTTTAGGGACAGTTTATTATTGCAGCAACTGCCATCTGATTATTGGTCCCAAAGATGATTTCGATGCACACTGTTACGATTTCATCAACTAGCATTGCTTGTTTCTGTAATAACATCATGTTCTGTTGTGTTCTGTATTTTGACAGGCAATTTAGGGTAGTTATATAAATCTAGATATAATGTTTGACTTAATGAAAGGAAGGAAGGATTAAATTGTTGCAAATGTATCTGCTAAGTGAACTGGGTTTTAGAAGCTTTTGGAGATGGAAAAAATGGTGTAATCTTTTCACTGAAGCAGAGGTGAGTCAAGCTGTAAAATATATTGGATACTCACTTCCCATTTCGAAAGAACCCTGGAGACCTTTCTGAAACTTGGTGACTGAATCATAGTGGTTAGTGGAAGGAGATGTTTGCTACTTGCATATGCTAACTCAATTTGTGGCTAGACATGAATATTTCTCACTTGGATGATTCTAGACAAGAGGCCACTTTTTGGGTTCAGTGAGAATTTCATATAAACAGCATCGTACCTCATAAGTAACCTCATAATTCACTCACATACTTTGCACAAATAACACCACTCTTGAGAGATTTTACTTAAGCATGTTACTGCGGGAGAGACTCAAAACTCCACAAGAGATTTGACTAAAATTGTTGATTTGATTCATTTTGATGTTAGCTTGTTGCTAAATATAGCACACACAATTTTTGTGTGAAATGTGCATTTTTATGTGGATGGTCTTGATACTTTCCAATGCTGAATAAAGGGCCATTTACATAAAGGGCCCTATTTTAACGATCTGAAATGCAAGTATTAAGCGCGAAGCGCAAGTAAATTTGTGGGCTGGTCTTGGGCGCTGTTGCTATTTTACCCGCGGGATAAATGACTCTGCGCCCGACGCAAGTTTAAAAGGGGTTGGTCTGAAATAGCTTCATTATTCATAGGTGTGGTTTGGGCGTAACGTGAAATAAACCAATCAGAGCGTCATCCAACATACCATTTATAAACAGGTGCACATTCGAATTGCTATTATTATGGCGAATTTACCTGCGCGCGCCTGGTAAGACGGAAGTGATGTTTTAATGAATAATTAAAAAAACGACCCATCAAATGTTACCGCTATTGTGTATTGTCTACCAAGTATTGAGGTGTTTGCATTCACATGATGTAATATAAATTACTTAGATGATCTAAGTTAAGCACATACTATAAATGACTAATAAAATTCAAGATTATTGTTTTTGTGAAATGTAATACAAAGGCAAAGGAAATTCGATGTTAATCAACCTTTTACTAGCCGAGTTAAAATTACTTATTTTTTGTAAAGTTTACTTAATTCCATATTCCAAGTAAATTTAACTTAAAGTATTTCTAATTAAAGCTACTGATGAATATTTTTAGGTTTTAACTTGGCAAATCTTTGTAAATTTACTAGCATTTTCTGAGTGAGATAGAAGTAAATCCTACTCCAAATTTTTTACAGTGTGGATTCAAACCACAGCATTAATATTTCATTTAATTTAATTCGAATTAATGAAAAAAAAAAAACCGTTCAACTAATTTAAAAACTGATAGTTCATAACCAAAAAGTGGATTAGCTTTGGTCTGGAAGTTTCCATAACTTTTTCGTCATTTTAAAAAAGCCTTTACAATGGCTGCGTTCATCAGTGACTTAAGTAAAAACCAAACTTGGGGATTTGGTTGATGATGTGTAAAGACGTTTTAAGTTTCATTCTCAAGTCTGAGTTTTGTGCTCCTGCTGCTGTTTTTGATTTAACAAATCATGTTTTAATCCACACGCACTGACAATTCAATTTCTTGATCGCTCCCCTCCTGTCTCTCTTTGCTGTTAAAAAAAAGAGCCATGTTGAATGTGTTAATTCGACAAGATGAATCCTGTATTCAGCCCAGTGGAGTGAATAATGAAAATTAGGCGATAAAACTTTCAGCAGAATTACTTTGCTGAAATTGCTGAACAGATGTGTCATTTTAATGAAAATCCACAGTTAGACTCCTCTCCCCTCCCCGCTGGCGGATGAAATTATTATCCCCGTGGCGGATCCTTCATTCGCTGGTAAATATGTATGCAGCCGTTCCCATTTAAAAGGGAAAGTTGGGCGACGGCGGGTGGAGTGTTTGGGTGCAGTAGTCAACTTGTCACATTCAGTGAGTCGATCTCTCCCCAGCTCACACTAACAGCCTTCTGTAGCGATTCACAAAACTGCATTGTTGTCACAAATCCCAGAGAGGACTTATTAAAATGCAATAATCTCCTATTTAAACAGAAACAATAACCATTAGAATTCCCTTGGATCTAAAAGGGGAGCGCAAGACTCCATCTGCCATGAATGATTAGCTTTGACGAGGGAATTTAATTTACAACACTCAAAGAGTAAAAAAAATCAGAGCGGATCTGTCCTCGGAGGTTTCCGCCATCTTTCTCATTTCCTATTCATCCTCTTTTATATAACAAGTCACTCATCTGCTCTTTTTATTTGCTTCTTTATAGGATTAAAGCTTTGATATTCACCATAATAACGGTTTCGTTTGCAGATCTGCGTGACCCTCCACCAGATATTTGACCGCACGTATAAATCATATTTATTCATAAGAAGGTGGTGAAACATGTCAAATCCAGCTTGTCAGTCAGATATTTCCATGCGCTGTTTGCCATGTAGCTGCCAGTCTCAATGACCAAGCCCGTTCTTCAAATCAGTCCAGAATGAAGGCATTAGCATAGATTGTTATTCGTAAACATTACCTCGAGGCTCATTGCTGTTGAACAACGCAGCAAAGCAGACTGTGAAGTGCTTAAAAATGTAATTTCAAATTTTAACCCATCTTCAACTTTCACTTTCAACTTTAAATTTTTTAATTGCATTTCTAACCCAACATTTGGGTTTGTCCATATTTGACTCAAATTTGGGTTGAAACAACCCAGCATTTTTTAAATGTGTAAGAATTTAAATTTGAATGGTTGAATTATTTGCTGTCTTTGTTTACAATATTAAATTAAGAACAAATGAAGAGTTCAGATGCAAAAGCCTCTAAATGCCATTTGAAATTTTCTTCTAAAATGACCATTTTTATCAAGCTTGTATATTTAAGTTCAGTAATTTCACTTAAATGACAATTAATAGGTAATCTTCATTGCCATTTAATTGAAATTACTGAACTTAAATATACAAGCTTGATTAAAATGATCATTTTAGAGGAAAATTTCAAATGGCACTTAGAGGCTTTTGCATCTGAACTCTTCAAATATAGGTGCATACAGTATGTCATTATGTTCCCTATGCAATTTTTTCACATAGTGATGATTTCTTTTCACATTTTTTTTCCCAAGTGATTGTGATTGTTTCTAGTGAGTGTATTGTTTTTGTCTAAAAAATATACAGCCAACATTTCCTCCATTAAAGCCCATTAGGTCTGGGTTTGGTGTTTGGATCTCATGAAAATAATGACAGCTTTTGCTGTGCTCTTAGCAAAACATGCAGGTTTCTAATCAGACCCCAGCAGAGAGTGAGAGCAGGAGAAAACCGGGTGCCAGTGAAATAAAGTGACATGTTAACACAAGAAGGTTCTGAAATTTGAATTTTAAGATGCATTGAAGACAGCTAAACAAACCATCCTGCAAGAACTTTGGAAAAAAGAATTTTGCTGCTTGTTCAAATTGCTTACTTAAAATGAGCTAAAGCAACAGAATTGCTGTACATTCTGTTCAAACTTAATTTGAATGTGTTTAATCTGCTTAAATATATGTAACATTTAAGTTTACTTAATCCACCTGTGTTGGATTACATGAATGATTTGTGTTGCATTAACTGAAACTGGGCTGTGCTTGTTAGTTCACAGCATGCTTTGCATATGGTTGAATTAAGAGAGAATTCATGTTAAAATTAAGTGTTATTTTAAGATGTGTTTTTAAGGAATTTAGAAATGGGGAAGACTTGGTAGTGCGTAATTGTGTTTAATGTTCAATTACACTGGAATTATTGAGCCATTTAAATTACAGGGGTTGCCACTGCAACATTCACAGCATTTGCTTTGATTAAAGTGATATTTGTAGCTAATAGATGGCTATAGTGACACTAAAGCATTTTTAAATTCACTCACACTTTTAAATTAGGCTGTGCCCAAACATAGTAAATAAGTTGAATCAACCTTACTGAATTAAGTTGACCCAACGTAAGTACAATAAATTGGAATAACATAATTGCATAATGCTGAAATAAAGCAAGTTAATCATGTGGAAATCCTTTCCATGATTTTTTTTATTGTTCTTTCAAAGAGTTATTTTTTGAGTGAATCTGATTGAGGAAGTTTTAAATGATGTTGAACTTGACCTCCCAGGGTTAATGAGAACAGTAGATTATGAGTGTGCAGGATTCAATGCACTAATTTGCCATTTTATAGAACTTTATTAAGGGCTCCGGGCAGGCAGCTTATTTTAAGGCAGCAAGTTTGCACATTTCCTCAATTTGTGTTTGTTTGTTTTTTTTTACAATAAAAAAGTGCACTGATATTAATTAATAGCAGATATGATGAACAATCAAAAATTGCAAAGTTAGCAAAAAAAGCATCCTATTTATTATGTTTCAAAAGTAGCGCTTTATTTTGATTACTTGTTTTTTGAGTGTTTAGATGTTTTGAAATTGACTTGTAGTATTATTATTATCATTATAGCTTTAGATTATATATAGTCGTTATAGATTGATCTAGACTGTTTTCAATGAACAGGTCCTCCTCCTCTTAATCCTATTGATGTAAGTGTGTTTTGTTCATGATCCATCCACTAAACCACATAACCAGGGGCAGAGGGAGTCATTAGCCTGTATTTTACTCCCCTCAGCATTTTCCCTGAATCTTTGAAGTTGCTGGATCTTCATGATGCTTCCCTCATATCTGGATCATGAGCACACAGGTGCAGGGCCTAATGGAGGCCCCTGTAGCAGTCCCGCATTTCAGGGTGAATGGCATCAAGCCGTGAAGCCTCAACGGTGCTTCATCAAACACCTCCCTGCAAAACAGGGGCAGCCATTCCGCTTCCGTGGCTAAAGTGCACCAGGTGTAATGCTAAATATATATTAAAAAGTGGCTTACGCTGCAAAGCAACTCTGACTCCCCAAGGCTGACGCTCTACCTGCTACTGATCTAACCACCCTGAACCATCTATTTAGATTGGAGAGAGAGCAAGCGCATAGCTTGTAAAGCACAAACCTCTAGTTAGAGCAGCACTGTTGAGACTAGCTGTAATGAGCTGAGAGGTTAAGGAAGAGGGGAAACAGTCCCCAAAGGTGTCATCCAGTTATGGATGTGCAAGAAGATCCGGCGGGCTCTAGGGGCCTGGTTAGGGCAAAGCTGTGAGCGCAGTGCTGCATGCTTTATATTCCCCCTGAACATAGAAAATGATGCTGTGGCATTTTGAAACGGGCTTAATTTGCAGGGAAAGGAGGCAGACGGGATGGATGTGAAGAATCAGAGTCCTCAAATGCTGATAATGTAGTTTCTTTTTATTTTGAATGTTTCTTTCTTTATTAATACTGAATTAACACTAGATGAAAATGTGACTTGCAGCTATTCTTAATTAGAAAATTGCATAGATGTGGTCTTTGACTGCTACTTCAAATTAAACCTGATTACCATCTCGGGAAATATGGGGGTTTGGTGAGTGACAAGTCTAACCCTATATTTAATGCATATTCACCTTTTCTTTTAGTCTCTGTAGTTATTAATCATTTGATTTGTAAACTGTCTGTTTTCGGATTATTTCGAACTGCTGTAATTTCCTTTTCAACTTTCTGGAAAATAACATTGGAAGTTCTTTTTGACAAGCCACAGATCTGAGGTTGAATGTCAGAAAACCACACGTCATTATTAACCGATAACTCACTCTCTGCTGCACATCATCGCTCTGTCCTTTTATCTGTTCATCTCACTCTCTGTTCATTTGGCGATGATGAGATTTAGCAAGGTTGAGATGGGGTGTCAGATACAATTTATCGGCCAATCGTGGGCTGATGGCCCCTCACAGCATTAGTGTGTAAATTAGGGATGATCCACAATGGCCCTCTATCGTCACCAAACAAGCTACTAGTCGTTTTGTGAAGTTAGCTTGTCAAGATGTTTTTATGGAAGTGACATGATGTCTTAAGTAGACGGCCATAAGAAACAAGATATTATTATAATAATATATTCATGTTTTATTATATCAGCCCGTTCTCATCCCCAAGGCGTCATCTAACTGACGCTTTTTACCATGCGTCAACATCCGACGCTTTAGGCACCCAATGACGTCTAACTGCCATTTGAATACCACTTTTAGCATGTGCAGAATGAGACCTAGCATTGTCTTGCATCCCAAGAAAGATGTCATCTTGATGGCGTACTGTATGTCTCTGTTAGAGCCAGACCGATTTATCGGCAGGCTGATATTATCCGCCGATATTAGGCATTTTCCAAACTATCGGTATCGGCAGTTATAATGGCCGATAAATTAATATTTAAAAAACAATAAAAACAGACGAAACACGCTTCAACCATGTCATGAGTGTTGGAGTTGTATAGTTTGTCCACCAGAGGGCACTCTACACCGTCCCTGTTGGTAACACTCGTGTATAACGCGCCACACATCCTGCAACCTGCTGATCCAATGTAGGGACTAATTATTATTTTATTTCTCAGAACTTTAATATATTTTGATGTTCCTCTGTTCTGTTGTGACAATAAAAGAAACAAGTTTCTTTTTAAAATGCATTATCATTATTTTAGTTAAAACTCATAAATAACTACAAATAACTAATGTTAGGGAAATGTGTTAATGTTTTGTTGCACATTTCTGGAAGAAAAATAATATATATATCGGCCGATATATCGGAATATCGGATTTTAAAACCAACAAATATTTATCTCGGTATTGGCCTTCAAAATCCTTTATCGGTTCGAAGCTCTAATCTCTGTACAATCTAGGGGTGTAACGGTACATGTATTCGTATTTAACCGTTTCGGTTCGAGGCTTCCGGTTCAGTACGCATACAAAATGAACGATTGCTTGGATTATTTTTCCTGCCGGCAAAATTCGTGCTGACGTGGCCAACGCAACGTTGCGCAACATCAAATGGCAAGCGTAATGGAAGCAGAACGAAACTGCGCTACTCATTATGTGCTTCACGGATGGTTTATCAGTTCAGACCAGCAACATCTGAGCAGCGCGAGCCGATCTCGATCAAGCTAACACAGTCTCATCCCAAGAAGTCATATAACTGACGTCTTTTGACCATAGCGCTAAGAGATCCGGTAAAGAAAACATTTGAATTCGCCACTGAGGTAATAACATCGCTGCGAGATCTAGTGAGATGCATTCACATTTCTCCGTTATTAACCGTAGATCTCTATTAGATCAAACAGCGCTGTCGTGGAAACCAGGAGAAACATTGTGCCATGAATGAACTCGTAATAATTTACGTCCACAGACCAGCAACATTCACCATGCTTTCAAGTACTTCACACATCTTTTTCCAGTACTTCAAATTTCAAATATTATATAAATAAATATATATTTAAATGTTATTTTTAATGTGATGACCAAAACATTATTTGTTCATCCTTCAAATATGACCCCCATTTAAAAACCTGAAAGTTTCAAGATCTAGGAAAACTCGCACTTATTTAAAAATATTTTTTTCTTTAAACAAATAGGACATTTCTCTGGCATTTCTTTATTTTTGCTGTATCGAAAACATACCGAACCGTGACTTTAAAACCGAGGTACGCACCGAACCGTGATTATGTACCGTTACACCCCTAGTACAATCCCAATCCATGCCTCCACGTAAATGGTACCTTCACACATGCAAGTCACCCATAATTTTTGCTCTGATGCTCCCCCATACCATGTTAGATTGTTGCTTTTGCACCTGCCACTGATGGTCCTTTTCATCTTTGGGACTGAGAACTCAAAGTCAGCCCCCCCCCCCAAAAAAAAAAAGACAACTGAAACGTTGATGCATCTGACCACAGCACACATTTCCGCTGTCTTTAAGACCATCTGAGTTTGAGTCCAGAGAACTAAGTGCTGTCTCTGGATTGAACAGAGCTTTCTCCTTGCATAGCAGAGATTCAAGTTACATGTCTTTAATGCAGCGGAAGACTGTTTTAAGTGACAACGGTTTTACAAAGTACTCCTGAGTCCATGTGGCTATATTTAACACAGCGTGATGATTTCTCATGCTATGTCATCTGAGGGCTCGAAGGTCACGCACATACAAAAAAAGTGAACAAATCACAGATTATTGATTTTATTACATTTTACTAAATGTTACCAACTGTATATTCATATTTCTTGTTGTTTTTCTGTATGGTTTTGAGTTAAGGTTGGCGATTAAATGGTTTCACTGAAGAGAAAAAATGAGCATAGGCACCTTCAGTAGATCGACCAATATCTCCATGCTGTCGAATGCGCAGTCCATGTATTGACAAACAGTGTAAGATATACGAAGTGACAGGAAACAACCTATTTCTAGAACAGGCAGAGCTTTAACAGGAATGAGGGATATTTGTGGAGGTGGAGGGAAAACGGCTGCAAAAAAAAGTTATCATTAATAATTGTTATATCTGTTTCCAAGCCACTTGTTCAGCCACAGCACAGATCGTTTTGAATGTTTTAATTAGTGCTAAATATATAATTTTTGTTTGTGTAATAATGCATCAGTATCTGTGTTGTTGCATCTCATACTGTTCACATCGCATTAATAAGTTGTGTTAAACACAACACAGAGATGTGCTTACCTTTGGCTTGACAGTGGCCCGTGTTGTCCTCTTTAATCGTCTTGTACTGTAGGTGAAAGCGTGTGCGTACAGTCAGAGTAGCCCTGATCCTCTGATTAGCTTAATTAATTACTACACTGAGAATGGCACACTTAGAGCCTATTACTGTAGATTGGCAGTGACTGAAGCACAGTAAAATGAGACAATTAGCAGTTGACTCTTTGCCAACATAAAGTGAGTGAAACTTTTGCAAAAACAGTTTTGCTGTATTTAGTCTCCCAACTGATCAAGGTTGTGACCAGTTAATAAATGAAAATCTCCTATGAATTTAATGGCACATTTAATTGAAACTGTTTCGTATTTGTTTGCTACAAATTGGTTTGTGCATACATTGGCCTTATAACGATGTTGGATGTTTAGGTCACTTTAAAGTGAACTACATTTACTGAATTAAACAATTCAGGTTCAATCAAAATCACGCCTTTTTTGCATATGAGCTCAAGGTCATTTTTAGTGGATGGATACATGTATGTTTTGTGCTTGTTTAATCTTTCTTTAATATGAATGTCACTTTGTTTGATATAATGTTACATGTGTCCAAATATCTTTTGGGGCCCCTCTGTGCATGTCATCTTTCTTGTTTTAACACTTACATCATTCATGCAATTAGCCAGATTCATAAATCACTACTGTTCACCTTGGGTTCATAATATGTTTACTTCACCACATGTTCTATATAGACAGGGGAACCAAAGTATACCAGCCCATCTGTATGAAAATATGATTAGCTGTTTGTTGATGCACAATGATCAAGTCAAGAGTCAAAGAGACAAATTGTACACACCGTGCATCAGTCATTGAACACAGCATTTATTTATTTACGTCTTTTTTCTCTAAAAGTACAATTCTGACTTTCTAAAAGTGACAGGCCATTTTCCCTAATAATCTGTACAAAAATATGATTCAATTTGGGACTATCCATTAATGGGTAACACTGAAGGGGTGTGCATAAGACTGACATGACACCTTCATAATCATGACATGACATATGTTATGAATATGAAGTTTTGTGTATTTTTGTGACAACTATGTGTCATTCGCTCAGTTATGCATTTTTAATGCAAATCTGACATTGTTAGAGATGTCTTTGTTATGACACCTTGACATAAACCAATACATCATAACCTGTCAGTGTCTTTAAACAATGTCATATTTGCATTCAAAATTTCGTTACTGAGCGAAATACACTTAATGACAGTTGTCAAACATGCATAAACCCTACTTCATATTCAAGTCATATGTCATGTCATGGTTATGAGGGTGTCATGTCAGTCTTATGCACACCCCTTCAAGTAAAGTGTCACCCATCAAGGTTAGTAATGCAGGAAATGCTATTAAATTACTGCCAGACACATTTCTATTGTTGCTTCTTCCATATTCAAATGCAAAACTGTATTTGATTTATTTATTTATTTATTTTTCAGTTCTTGAGATTGAGTTATTACCGCTAAAACAATCACAGACAGCGCTGCTAGGCCTTCAGAGTCAGCATAGAATGAAAACATGTCCCGCTGATCAAAACTAAATAGGGGACGAAAATAAACCTCAGCATGCTGTCAAAACCTTAAAGGAAGTGGCATAGACATAGACGGGGACTGTGAGTCGGGAGGGTGACCCGAATTCTCTCGCTGCCAAGAGAATGAAGGAGATAAGTGCTAGTGACAGGATTGAATGATGTTCCGCCACGGTGCCGTGAGCTTCTCCAGCACTAAATCAACATCGTTGTCAAACACATCCCTCGACGACCTAACCCCCTGTGAACCCCAATAATACACCAAATGGGAGCTCTAATTCTTCATTAACTGGTAGGAGGGAGAAGGGAGAGCTGCTAATGTCATTTTCTCCTGGCTGCCTGTTTTAAAGATTCCAATAACCAGTCGTTTACAGTTGAGTAGGCAGGAATTGCTTTTTCTCTGTCTCACATAGAAGACCCCCCCCACACACACACACCCCCTTTCAATCCTTATAATTAGTGACATGAAGGCAGTGAAAGCTAGTGGCGCTTAAAGCTAAACTTATTGCCTTGGTTATCTTTAATGACTTCAAAATATATTGGCTCGTTAATAAGCGCAGGGGTTATCAATTCCTCTAATTAGCCAGGGTGCTCCCAGAAGAGAGTCTGCATTAAAGAGACCCGGAGATAAACCGAGGCGTTTGACGCTGGTGGATAAGGGCAGCGGGGGCACAGCGGGCCACAGGGCGTTTCTGGGGTGTTTGTTTTTCAAGGAGGTTTTCTTTTGCTTGTTCGTGAAGATTAACTAATAACCTTGGTTTCTCTTTTCACTCCCTCTCTCTGGGTCGCAATTTGTCGTTTGTGTGTTATGGTGGTTGTTTAGGTCGGAAATAGAAATAGGTTGTTGGCTCTGCCGAGTTCCTATCACAGAGACCTGATGGGTGTCCCTCTTACACATCACATGCACACACACACAGCCCGTTTGCTACACTTTAATGTGCTCAGCGAGGCACCAGGAAGCAAATAGGGTTGATCTGAAATGGATGGCCCACTTTCCTCTATGACTCTTTGCTGTGAAAAATATTGTTCTTAGGTGCTGCAAAGAACAAAAGTTCTTTACATTTGTTACTGGTCTTATTGTGTACAACTTGTCTGGATTATACAAATAAAAAAGAAAAAAGAATCACGTATAATATAATTAGATAAAAATGTTGCTACAAATATTACTGGATGTAAAACACATGCTTGTTTTTGTAATCTTTCCTTAAAATCAAATAAATTGATGTTAACCAATAACTAAATAGCTATGCAGGCGATGTTTTAGATTGCCGTTGGCCTCTTTAGAATCATGCAGTGCAGTCATTTAATGTTGAATAGCAGTTATGTCATTTAAAATGTAAGATATTGGTGCCATAACAGTTATCTACCAATAATAGAGGATTATTATTATTATTGATCAGTTCTGTTGATTTTGTATTTCATTGTGCATGATCATTTCCTCTATTTTTTACGTAATTTGTAAAAACTTTTAAAACACTAGTAAAAAAGAATCATATTATACATAATGTTGTGATCATTTGGTTCTTCAATCAATTGATTTTTGTTGTGATGTTTCATTTATATAAGTAAATAATAGGGATGTAACGGTTCACAAAATTCACGGTTTGGTTCGATACGATACACTTGTGTCACGGTTCGGTTCGGATACGGTTCGGTACGTTTCAAATACAGGATGCACATACATTTGAGTAACGAAAATGTTGGTCGGCAGGACAAATGAACCAAACGATGTGGAGTTAAAAAATGCGTACCGAAAATCCGAACCGAAAGCCTCATACCGAACCGGTTCAGATACGAATACGTGTATTGTTACACCCCTAGTAAATAAGCATTGTCATTGTTAAAATACAAACACAAAATGGGTGTTTACAGGAGTAGTTTGTCTCCATACTGTAGACATCATATAGTTATAGATGCCCTATCGACCGCTACTGCTTATTGGCATGGACGAGCCGTGGGGCCGCCATCTTAAACCGGTCACCTGCTCAGCTCTAAATCTGTTTGGCAGGTGCAATGAGCTGTCAGCGCAGTTAATTAATCATATCTCACTGAATGCCGAACTGATTTTCCTGCCTTTTTGTTTTTTTTTTTTTTGCTGCAAATGTCATACATATAGCTATGATACATGGGATATTTTTTTTTCACAAAATCCAATAGTACGGTAATGTTTAATCTTAAATCTTACTTGTGAAATATAATTCCCGAGCGATAGTCCACCGATTTGAGAAGGAATATGCTCCACAGTGTTCTAGCATCTACAGCTGCTATGCAACACAATAGAAGTATGACCGGTTTAAGATGACGGCCGCATTTCTTGCGCCGAGCGGCCAGTGAGGCATCTTAGCTCTATATGATGTCTATGGTTGTCTCTCCTGATGAATCGACCACAATTCAGGCTTGGCTCCATTTTGGTGTGAAATGGCCACTTTTCATGACCCAATCAAGATCTAATGAGTAAAATCAAGTCCCTTCCTTTTTTTTGTATATTGAATAGTTTGAGTATACAGAAATATGCAACAAATTCTCATCCTAGGGCGTCATATAGTGACACTTTTGACATTTCGTCTAAATCCAACGCACTTTAGCGTCAATATAACATGCACAGAGCTTTGTTCGGTTATGGGTAGGTTTAGGTCTGGGGTAGGTTTAGGGTTAGACCACTAGAAGGCGCCTTCTGGCCTATATATATCTGCGTCTCATATTGACGCTGAAAGCGCGCCATGTGCGTTGGATGTAGATGAAATGTCAAAAGCGTCAGTATATGATGCCTTGTGATGAGAACAGGCTGAAATATGACACATTAAAAAAAGTAAATTGTGTTGCAAATGTTTTGTTTATCTATGACTGACTATTCTTATGTCTAGAATTGTTAATTGAAGAAATAATTCAATCTATTTAAGGTGTAGTATTTTCGTATAGAAAGCATTTTTGATGTTTTCCCTGGTTTCTGCTAGATAGAGGTGCTGCATGCTGGTATGCGTGCGCTTGAGTGTTAAAGCATCGTTGTGTGTGAGTGTGCATGAAGGTGCATTAGTTTGACCGTGTGTGTCTGACATTAGAGAACGATGAAGCTAGAGACGCCTGCTGATTTATTTTTGCTGGGGCTTTCAGAGCCAGCGTGTGCCACCCGTAAATTTATTGCCAAACGTCACTTTCACATGATGGGTTTGTAACAAATATCCGCTGCATATTGTTAAATTAATCTTCCATTTAAAATTAATGGAGTTAGACTCCCCGGGTTCAATGTAATTTGGTGTTCACGGGCAGAGAGACACGCGCGCTGCATTCAGGATGAGGCAGGGCCAAACAGTCTAATCTTCCATCACCTTGAACCTGGATAGAGAGGACGGCGTTTTATCCTGCAGCTACTAATGAGATCCTGCTCCCCTCCAGAGAGAGAGAGAGAGAGAGAGAGAGAGAGAGAGAGAGGAAGAGGAGGGGCTTTTGCAGTGGAAAGATAGAGAATTGGATTGGCAAAAAAAAATAAGTGTCAGGTAGACAGAGTGATGCTGAGAGAGAAGATTTTGTCACAACTGTCGTTTTTGCCTAGCTAGTGGCCTGGTGTGACTGCCGTGTATGTGAAAACAAGCAAAGGTCTGTTGAGATGAACCCTGACCTGGAATAAACTGAATTCTGTTAGAACACCTCATTGCTAGCCTAGCCTGCACTTTAGTACTGCACAAATGTAGTGTCATCATACTGTTTCACTTGCGCTTTACACTTTTTTAAAGTAGAGCCGAGGTTGGGAACATTTTGTACTTGTTTGTGTTTTTAATGTAGCGGGAAAAGCCAGATACATACATTTTGTACAGTTTTTGTTTTTTCGTTTTGTTAATTTTATTTTTAATGAAGAAATTAATACTTTTATTCAGCAAGGAAGCATTAAATGGATCAATTAGAATAATATAGGAAAAGTAAGGAAATTCTTTAGAAGTTTACAGACAGACAGACAGACAGATAGATTAGATTTATGTGAGTGAAGTGTTGTCTGTATGACATTGCGGAGTGTTCTAGATAAACACATTCTGACATGTAATTCAGAGTATGAGTACATAGGGAGCAGTGAACCCTTCAGTTTCGTAGCATGCTAGCTAGATTGTCAGTATTCTTGTCCGTACATGTGGGTATCGTTATTATTAAAAACTGTAACATAGGTTACAGACGATTATGTACACTGTCCTATTGAATATCGACTCTGTGCTTGTTGGCTCGTCTCTTCATTAAATGAAGCATATCTTGTCACTGTCCAGCAATAGTGTTCAAGCATTGATTTAAAGTTATCTGCACTGTTCATACAATTATGAGACATCTCTGCTTACTTTGTCTAAACACTGACAAATAAGAGAGCATGACACCATGACAGTGGGGGATATAGGGCAATTTATTCTGCAGAGTGATGTAAGCTGTTATGATCGCATCATCCATGATTTCTAGGAATGACATGATGCAATTCGTATCATGTATGATGCATATCCAGCTTCAGATTGCATCTTTCTTTGTTTTGCCTAAAAAGCAAGTACTGTCCAAACCTAGTCAGTCATAGATTCATTCAGAGATCCAGTCAAATATGTATTTTAGTCTTTTCTGGTTTAAATGTATATCCCTTCCCTTTGTTACTCGCTTATCCTCTGCCTTTCACTAGTCAAGGGTCCAACTGTATACTGACCCAATAGCATATCTTGAAAACTATAGAGCCGATTAACAATTTTAAACATAATTTTCCTTCTCAGCGACCAAGAATTAGTAAAGTTCGACTATGTTTGTTTCAGAAGAATTTAAGCTGTAGAGCAGTGTTATCAACAGGGATGCACCGGGACGCACTTTTACAAATATGTCAAACTTATTACATATTGTATAGAATTGTCACCCACACTGGCATAAGCTGCCTAAGGAAGGAAGATTTGTCATGTTAGACAAGGACGCTTGTACCATATGAGGATCAGGAAGGCAATGATTGGATGAAATGATGACATAATGTGTCCTCTCTGTGGGATTGCCCCATCCTTGTTACAGTATGTCGACCATGGTACCCACAGTCTGTCACTCATCTGTAACCATAGAGACCAGATAATGAGGACAGGAATTTTTCCCAGGTGTCAAAAGTAAGGATATGTTACCAGGCAAGTAAGTGTGTGTGTGTGCGTGTGTGTGTGTGTGTGTGAAGGAGCCAGGAACCAGAGGCTAGCTCTGGACTTTGATGTTCTTCAAAGTGCCATGATCACGCTGGGCAGACTTCATCCCCTGGTGAAAGAGGCAACTTCATAGGCAACATCTAACAGACTTGTACATCTCTCCTATTTATTAGTTAATTATCACTTTGAGGTTTTTTTTTCCTTCTCCTCAAAGTTTTGCTTCAGATTAATAGATCATGTGAAGCATGATAGATAGAGTATACCTTATTACAATGGGGGAGAGGAACCAAACCACACGAACAATAGAATAATAAATCTATTTTCAAATAGTATGTACATTACTGTTGCATTTTTAAATTGATATTAATACTTTTATATAGCAAAGATGCATTAAATCAAAAGTGACAGTACATTCTAACAACAAAAAAATATCTAGCTCAAATAGATGTATCACAGTTTCCACAAAAATATGGAGCAGCGCAATTATTTCAAACAATAATAATAATGTGAAATGTTTCTTTTGCATCAAATCATTTATATCTTTATTGACTATAATGTTTGACAGTGGATAGTGTTAGCTGTTCGTGAGAAACATGGCTTCTTAATATATATAAATAGCATATATATATATATATATATCAGCAGTCTGTTACTATCAAAACTGTTGGCCAAATAGTTCAGAAAGATCCAGACCCATACGTTTTGGCAAACCACATATTGCTAACTAGGGCTGTCAACTTTAGTCATTTAGTCGACTAATCGGTCGATGCCATCTTGGTCGACTGCCATTCTTAATGGTCAACCAGTTGCATTTTTTGTTTGCTTTTTTACCAATAGAAAGAAATTTTCAATGATCTACTCCTTGATATTTATTTCTTTTTAAGCAGTTATATATTACTGTATTCTAAATATAATTAGCCAATGTTTTATCTCCGACTTTAAATGCTTTAATTTAGGCTACTTTGTAACAGCGCCACAGTTTAATGCACACACATAGAACACTCGGTTCACACCTGTGGCTGGCTGCACTGTTCCGCGCTCAGGAAGGGATATAGGTAGTTTAGCTGTATTCATTCAGTTAGAATGCTACTTGTTTTTTTTTTTGTTTTTTTTAGCAACCGCGTTGCTTCCATGAGCGTGCACACCACGCGCCTACTGTACATTTGAAATCGAACTTGAGCGCGCTAATTTTTGCACAGGACAAGACTTTGGTCGACTAAGGATTTCTTTGGTTTCTTTAGCCCTATTGCGTCCAAGTTGATGGTGGTACAGTCTTTTATAGAATTGTATTTAATATCTTACGTGCATGAAACTGTGATAGAGAAGCATCAGTTGTACATATTTTGCCATGTTTGGTTAACTGTGCTATGTACTGGCCTTTATCTGAGATTTTAGGCAATGTTTCCCTCTCTGAAAAGGTTTAGGCTTCTCTCTGTATGAGGCACTGATGTAAGAAGTTCTGCCAAAGACAGAAACCCTCTTTAATTCCCCCATCTGGCCAGATCTCAACACAGACTGCATTTCCCCAGGTCCAGCCCTGTGAAGAGCTGGGCAGCAGAGACTTTTGTGCGTGCCAAGACTCGGTGGCATTGATCCCCTCACAGTCTCTGGATCTCCTCAAGGGGGAGTTTTAAACATCAGATTGGCAACACTTTACCCGTTTCAAATGGAAAGCTTTGGAGAGGTTGCCAATGCTGGGCCTTGAATAGTTGCAAAGCAATGAAAAGTTGTTTTTTGGGAATTAATGCGAGGGCCAGTGGAACTGTTGCCACATGCAGTGCACATTCAAAGCTCTACTGTTGCTTTATTGGTTGCTTTATAGATACAATTTATATCACATGCATAAATCAGGATAGAGAATGCAAAATAAAATCCCATCAGTGTTTTAAATCATGATCGTAAAAAGTGCTGATGTTAACGGTGATTGGATGTAGTTCAGTCTCAGTTGAAGCTTCACGTCTACCTGGTCTCCCATCTTTTTCTGGCGAAGATAGAGAGGCTGTCATGCTTTCACCTAACTGGGGGCTCTGTTTATGAGTTTCAGCTGAACTATAAAACGTCTACCCTACTCTCCTGAGACATGACAGAATCTTTCCACTCGGAGCTCGCACCAAGCTGAGCTCCACGCCGCCGGCATCTGTGCAGAGAGAGCGAGCGGGTAAACTTGTCAACAGGGGGTTGACACTGCATAATGATCTCCGCTGGAGAGATGGGGCGGCTGAGAGAGATTGTCTTTAAATGTCTGGATCGTCAGCACACATATCGAGCAACAAGGAGGGATGTGACATAAGTAGCAAATGAGTCTTTGTTTAATTCCCATTAATTTCCTTTTATTCAGTTCTCTCTCTTACTCCCCTCCTATGATGCATCAATATTCACACCACAAAGTACTAGATTTCACGTCAGTTTGAAAATCCAGACTGCACAATTCAGAAAAGCAGACCATTACATGCCAGACAATGTTTACTCTCTTAGGGATCTCAGATCTCATTTCCGGTGGTTTGGAGGTTCAAGCAAATTGCATTTTGCAAATTGCATCTCCCTTAAATGTTTCTTTTTTCAGTATCCCACGTAATTGGAGACTTAGTGGATAAAGAAACCGATAAAACTTCCAAGAGCCATTAAAAAAAAGTAGAGGGAGATAGAGAAGAAAAATATCATGGAAGTCAAGCTGTAGGGGATCTCCCCATAGAGGAAGTGCAGATTGCATTGCATAGTGTGAACAACCGCTTCTCTAACTTACCCTCAGATCAAAGAAAGACGAGAACATCGTTGAAACATTTATGAGTTGTGACCGATCTGGTCGGAGGAAAACATTCTGTGTCTGTAACACACAAACAGGACCAGAGGGCTCGTCTCATGGCCGGTGGGAGAGCCATCCAAGGACAGGCACTCTGTGAATGCGCTTGTACAGCTGACCGGGACGTACTTTTACGAATTTTCAGCTGTATTTTTCTTTTGAAACCCATGCTTGAGTTATGTGAAAAACAGAAGAGAGGGGAAATCCCCAAGGGGTGACAAATAGCACCTGCTTTCCATTTGGTCTGTGGCAGCCAATGACTCTCTTTCCTCTTTTATTCTTCTCTTATGAGACTTCTTCCTCAGGCCTTGACCTGAAAGATTCCCCTGTCCTCTACCTTAGAGCCTTAAACACCCGGTCTTTTCACTGCATGGCTGGTTGTGTAAGCTCCTGAGGGCAGTAATGGACACTGTGTTAATTGCCTGTTGAAGTTCAGAAGAAACTCTTCACAGCCCGATTGGACTCTCCCCTGAGAATACAGCTGCAAATTACTCGACTTTCTTCTGTGAAACCCAAAAGAAGATATTTTGAAAAATGTTTCCATTGTTTTTATCCATTCAACGAAGGTAATTGGCGCCCAAAACGATATTAAACCACACTGACTTTCATTTTATGGTCAGGAAATGCGCAGGGTTTTATCTATAATGCATGTGTGGAGTCTCTTTTCCATTCTCTTTTCCAGAGTATATCCATCAGACTAGGCTACAATCTCTTCATGCAATGTGTTTCATTTTGAGCAATCCCAGTTCACTGCTTAAAGTCTCAGAGCCCCCTTGTTAGGGTTCAGATAAACACCATTTCTCCCCATTGCCCTGATGTCAAGTTAATCTAGACAGATCTCTCACCAAGGGCAGAGGGAGCCAGGAGAGATTTATCTATGGCCGCGTTATGGATTGTTGCTAGATGTTTTATTCAGTGGGATTGAGTCGGGCCAGGTCCTCTATGCCACCTCGGTCTCTCTTAAGGGCCGTTGAGTAACACTCGTCTGGGCTCTACCTTTTCCACGGATACCTCTTGAGTGCTGTTTTCCTCACATGCTCGGCTAGCTGAAGGCATGGTAAAGACATCATGGCAGAGAGCGTGTTATTTTTGTGTGGAACAAGGGACTGTTTTGGTGCCAGGGTTTTTTACAGTGGATTATTTTTTTCTGTCCTCCTTGTGTTAAAATCTTGCCGTTTAACTGTTCAGGTTCAATTTTTTTGGTAATTTGTATATAAGCACAGTTGAGAGAGAACAGGAAGTTATGCTGAGGAGTGGATGGAACTAGCCTTGGAAAACCCAGACAACTTCCGGCAAATTTTAATTTGCTTTGAAAGTTAGTCTGGCAATAAGCTCATTCAAGCCCATTTCCAATCCGTCAAAATCGAGGCACCAATCAGAAACGTTACACGATGACGACAGCGCTGGGATTTTGAAGCAGATTTTGTAGCTTACTTTACAAAGATGGATGCCGCCGTTGAACATCACTCGTTTGAATCAGCTATCACGTCTGTTTTAAGCGATTTGAACGTTTCCTTTTGTTAAAAACTGAGCAAAGAACAACACTCTGGCTGTTTGATTTTAGAAGTACATTAAAGTGCATCAATTCATGATTAAAGTGCTCCACAAGTCTCATTTGCCGATAATACAATGTGAGGTAATACAAGAGAATATGAATATGACATCAATACCAATTTTTTATGTCATCATGTGCAATCCAGTCATGTATATAGATCAGAGAGCATATTTCAGACTATAAATAAGGGTAAAAGTCATGTAGTGTTATTTATAGCTAATATTGTTTAGAAATAGAGTACATATTATCGAGGGCTTGGAGCCAGAAGGGCGTAAGTGGCATTTAACAAACTTTACAGGAGAGGCAAAACTAAATTTTGACCACGCTTCAATCACCTGTATTCTTAACCTTAAACCACAAACATTGCAACCACAGGCATACTTGCATGAAATGAGTATTTAAGTAAAAAATGTATGGCATATTAACACAATGAACATGTTCGAAAACATTTTTCAAAAAAAAAAAGTCAAATACGTCAGATATGCCTTTTTGTTGCTTTATTCAATACAGTTTGTTCTCAGATAGGTATTATTGGCACCATTGGATAGAGGTCATCGAGACCTTTATTTTGATATAAAGAACTCATATTCGCCCACTTACGCCCCTCTGGCTCCAAGCCCTCGTTATGAGCATTACCCAACAAAGTTAGCAAATCTGTTGTCAGTCAGTATTTCAATTTCTCCCGCACCTCTATTTAGCTATAATTATCGGTCTTGTTCCAATGCTTCATAGCGGTTGTTTCTAATGAGTAGAGATGACTGAGCATTTCCCTCATGTCAATTACCTGAGTTAAGCTCCTTCTCGCTGGCTTTGGTCTGTCATCTCTCTTTTCCTGTCTTTTTCTCTCTCATCATGTAGACGGGCAGCAAAACAGCCAACTAATGATGTGCTGAAGCCAATCAGTGCCCCTTAATGTTTTTCAAATCCATTTTGCTTAACTGGACATGATAAATTGTCTCTCTTATACACACCACTAATTCAGCAAGATTGAACTTTCGATTCAATTAGCTCCAGTCTGCAGGGAGCATTGGGACTGAGGGTGTTGAAACCCGGGCGTGCTATCCTCAAACGCTGGGTCAGTAATTGCATTAAAAAGCCACTAAAATTTCCTTTTTAAAGTGTCCTTTTAAAAAGGATTGAATTTTAAACTGGGAAACGATATCATTAAAAAGGAAACTCCATGGGAATGAAGTCTTAGATGTTATAAGCACAGGCCATGTGCTCTGAATTTGTGGTGCGGTTTGATTAATGACTGGTTATCATATTAATATATTCCCTGGCTGAGTGAATTGAAGTCTTATGAATATAAAACACTCCTGAGATGGTGTTAGCAGTTTGTGAGATCACCAGAGGTGCACACAAGCACAGTTCCCTATTAAATTTAAATACAGACACGTTATTCTAGAGGCCTTATGGTAAGGTGCTTGAGGTTAGAACAATACTCTCTGTAAATCAGGAAGGCAGCGGCAGCGGCAATGCACGGATCTCATGGCCAGTCGCAGGAGAGATCAACTTGGCTGCTTTCAGCATTACAGATGAGGTCAAAGACTTTTCATACAGCTTCTCAAAGGAACTGTTAAGTTTGATGTAGATTTGCAGACATTATTGGGCTCTTGGTTTGAGGCCTGAATCAGCACAGTTCAATGAGGCAGTCCTTCAATCTCTTTCCCATTAACTTTAATGCACAATTCCACAGTGTGAGATGTGATACTGTATGTGCTAAATTAAAGGGACCATTTAGCTTCTTTTCTGCTGGTTTTCTTTTCCGAACACTTTGGATCAAAAAAAGAAACCCCCTAAATAGAGTGGCTATCTGGGACAGACCTAGCCAAGGCCACGTCTTCCAGAGAAAAGCTAGACCACATCGCCTCCGAATCCACAAATGTGGAAAATTCAGGGGTGCTCTAGCTTTTCTTTGGAAATGAGGCATTTTACAGCCTGAAACGAGGCTTTTACTAGCTCTCCATGCCTTGTAGAGTTCCACGCCGTCATTTCAGAGAATAACCAAAAACAATAGTACAGTATAACTCCTTTTTATGACAAATGCACTAAACATGGTACTAAACTTTGACAACTCGCAGTGTGACCTTCTACACCGGACAAATGGACAAACCCAGCCATTGGGTTACATTTTTTTAAGTACATCTTTAACTGAACGTTTGGGTTTGTCCATATTTGACCCAAAGTTGGGTTAAAACAACCCAGCATTTTTGCATTTAAATTAAGCATTGCACTGTCCCACTTTATATTAAGTTGACTTTAAGTACTATGTACTTACATTGAAATTAATAATTTGATACAATGGACTTATTGTGTACATACATGTTTTTACATTGTACTTATATTTTAAAAATACCAGCATGTAATTACAGCTGTAATTAATTTATGTAATTACATTTGTAATTACACATTGACCCTTCCCTCACACCTTAACCTATTTAAACCTACCCATACCACCACAACGGTCCCTAACATTACCCGTATCACACCTCAATAGCAGCAAAAGTGTTTTACAATACAACATGACCACAATAATACGTTTGTACTTATTTTTCGATGGAAGTACATAGTTCTTAAAGCCAGTTAATATAAAGTGGGATCCATTGCACAATATATTTATCGGTACACTCTAACACATAAGGCTGGGTTGTTTGAACCCAAATTCAAACAATATAGACAAACCCAAATGTTGGGTTAAAAATTTAATTTTCAAAATTTAACCCAACTTTAACTTTCTTTTTCAACTGTAAATTGCATTTTTAACCCAACATTTGGGTTTGTCCATATTTGACCTAAATTTGGGTTGTAAACAACCCAGCATTTTTTAGATTGTATAGTATCAGCTGATGTTGGAGTTTTTAAATTGATCAATAATGGTCAACTAATTTCTGAACATTTAATTGTGCATGCTCATTTCCTCCATTTTTACATAACAAAAATTAATGAATAAATAAAATCTTTAGCTAATCTCATAATGATTATTCGTTTGTTATATCGTATAATATAATGTTGTGATGCTTAAATTCACTTTTAGCATTTAAAATGATTGATTTTAGTTTTTATAGGTTTGTATAGATTTATTTATTTATCATATATATATATATATAATCAGCCATTTATTGATTATTGGCCATATCATAATATCAGCCAGAATTTAATATTGGTGCATCCCTAATTTAAATCGATACACTTTTGATGCATTTTATGCATTTGATGCATTTTATGCATTTTACAGATTTTCAAAATTTAAATACTTACAGTATGATCCTTCAATCCAGTTGATACTTACAGTATGATCCTTCAGCATCTGAATTTGTCCTTTAGAGTTGTCTTCCCTCAGAGCTGTGTAAATAATGAGACAGCGATCAAGACGCAGAGATGGAGAGAGAGACAAGAGATGTCATTTATTGTTCACCAACTGCATCCCTCATAGCTTTTCTTCCATCCTCACTCTGTCTCTGAACCATATGAGGCAAATTACCTCGCTGACTGACAGTCAGTTGACAAAGCATGGGGGAGTGAGGTGAAAGGGCTGAATCTTCTAGTTGCTCTTACATATCCCTCTAACTTCCCATCTGTTTTTTTTTTTTCCAAGTGTCAAAGCCCTCCATCTCGACAGCTGTAATGGCAGTAAGAAAGCTAATAGCAGGTGGTATTGGATGTGCAGCTCTACAGGCCTACGCAGTGCATTACCTTTCCTTTCACGCCCCCTCCTGAAGGGCCTTCCTTTGTATTCACCGCACATTCTGACGCGGGGCTGGAAAGGGGGCCCATTTTCTTCAATTTGTCTAAAAGCCACTGGCTTACGTGACAATTTAAAGACTTTAAGCTATTAGTTTCTTTAACCTACTGATGACTGAAGGAGACCTGTGATCTGCCCATCATTTCTACACAATAGACTGAAAAGGAAAGTACAAAGTGTAGAAGAAAGAATTCAGGGAATGGGAGGGCAGACAAAACGGAACAGTAAATCAAACTCGGAAGACCGGCAGATTAAGAGAAATTGTGGGGAAGGTATAAGGCCATCAGAGTTATGAGGCTTTGTCCAAACTAGCGCAGCTTTGCATTATTAACATAAGTTTAAATATCTTTAATGTTGACCATAAATACTACTCCACAAGTGCTAGGTAGGGCTGGCAGAAAATTATAGTATATTTGGTATCATTTCAGCTTTTTGACAGTTTTCATAATATATCTTGATATTTTTATATTTTTTGTTAAATAGCATTAAAGGGGTTTTTTTGTCCCCTCAATATAGGAACCATTTCAATCAAACATTCTTTATAAATACATAAAGGACTGGTTCCACAGAAAGGGCTTAGTTTATAGGACATCTCAGTAGCTTTTATAAATGTGCCTTGGAAAATAAACAAACATTACTGGTGTGCATCTTGAGACAAAACAATGACACTAACATATTTTAAGATATGTCAGTGCAAGTTGCTTTCAGTTAAGACAGCTCAAACATTTTAATCTGGGACTGGACTTAAGCCTTATCTGTGAAACTGAGAGCAGTTTAGTTTAATTTAACATTAATATTAACCTACATACTCAATTGATCAAAAGTGCCAGTATAGACTTTGACATTGTTATATATAAAACCAACACATTCTCATCCCAAGACATCATCTAACTGATGCTTTTGACCATACGTCAACATCCAACGTTTTAGAGTACCCTTTAACGTGATGATCCTAGGGCCTGTTTCAACCCATATTTGGGTCAAAAGGGACAAACCCAAATGTTGGGTAAAAAATGTAATTAAAAAAATTACATTTGAAAGTGAAAGTTGAAGTTGGGTTAAAAATTTAAATTAAATTTTTTACCCAACATTTGGGTTTGTCCATATTGGACCCAAATTTGGATTGGAAACAACCTCTTAGAGTGTAGAAAAGAGTTGTTTTAAATTAACAATATTACACGTTTTTTTCTTGTAATCAAATAAATGACTTGGACTTTCAAAAATATAAATCTTACTGGACTCAAACCTTTAAATGATAGTGTATACATTTTTGAATCTCTAAAAAGGATGGTTTGAACTGAATCACAGAGGTTAATAGAAGCTGCCTACTTTTTAGATTAAAATTATTGATTCTTTCATATACTGTATACTTAAAAATCATCACAAATGTAGATATTCAATATATCAACAGTCTATTGAACAGTCTGTTTTTGTTGTTGTGTTGTATCACAAGGAAGGTCATGCTCTCTTTTACTTAAGAAAACTTGAAAATTACTAGAAAAACTTCGAGTTTTTCAAGTGTTTGTCCTAATCTGGTACGTAAAAAATAACAGAAAAATCTCATACTTAAACTGAGAAACCATAATATCCATTAAGCAACCACCTAGAACACCCTAGTAACCACATATCAAAGTGCTGTAAACCACTCTGAGCACCCTAGCATTGAGGCAAAGTTTTTTTGGCAAGCACTAGATTAAAAAAAAATCTGTATAAAAAAAATTCTAGTTACCTAGAGAATATAATTGATTTATCCTGAAGACGGTCTTGATTAAACCATCATGAAGCGGAGTCTGTCTTGTGGCTTCTCTTTTTCTGGCAGGACACCCTGATTGATGTCAAGTGTGGGAATGTAGTGTCTGTGGTTTCTGTGTTGAATTTGGTAAAGCTCAGCTCTATTATTTGCAACTCACAGCGCAACTTCAAAACCACTAATCTCAACCATCTGCTTACTCCCAAATGAAAGCATGCTTTTTAGAACAGATCCCAATTACTCACTATTTCATGCCCTATTGGGTCTTAATGTTATCGTCCTGCTAAGTTTTGTTTCATATTGTTTGTTTCCATTACTGTTTGTTTTTTGACCACTGGTGGTTATTGAAACAAACAGTCCAGAAAGGAAGTGACATCATTATGGAATCATGATCCTGATCTCCTGTTCATAAAAATGTGCCTTTTGTTATTACCTGACCACGCCAAAGGGCTTTTACATGATTAATGAGTATGTAAATTCATCACTCTCAGTCTCCAATACTTCCATAGAGAAAATGATGAAGTCAGCCATTGTCATGAGAGATTATATGTGTCAGTTAACCCTATGTTATTCAACCCCAACAACATCTGACACAAATTGTTTTTCCTTTGAGAACAATCCCCCGATTAATCTTTGTGTGTCTAGAAGTGGCGAGTTCTTGCTCCTCACGTTGCTTTAATTATCTGCACAGAAAACAACCAACCTCTTCCGATGCACGACAGCAACAAGATGCACACAATGCTGGTGCACTGATCCATGAGAACCCATTATGTCTGCATTAAAATGAACATGAGATGGAGAGCTCTGAGCAACACAGTCAGTAAACGGAAACGCTGATCTGTCGTGAATTCAGAAATGGTTTAGACAAAAACTTATCCACAGTTTGTCACATTTTGATCCTTTTTAATCACTATTTACTGATTATTTTAGCTGACAGATGACAGGAAACGATTGGGAAAGTGGGGAAAACGGAAATGTGGACTGTAAATTACGTTTTATTTAAAATAAAAAACTGTTATGCCAATCAAAAGATTAAAATATACAATGGTCATTATTATTAATATTTATTTAATTTTACACATGCAATTTAAAAAAAAGTAATTTATTTATTTATTTTAGTTAAAACCTTTTAACTAAACCGAACTTAACCGAACTTAACCGAATAGCGCGTCAGGTGCAAGTGATTTCAATGTTAATTTAATTGCAAAGACACGTTACTCGCATTAAAAATTCCTGCGGCGCGAATGAGGTGTAGACGCTGGCGCAAATTGCGCGAATTGAGCGTCTGGCGTGGTTAAGCGCAAATGATTCAGGTAGTGCTATTTGTGCATTCACACGTTTCACACGAATCTCGCGCCTGCCACCCGAGTCTGAAAAATCTGAACTTTGGTGTCAATTCGCGCCGTGTTAACCATTCAGCTTGCTGCTTGCTCACGTGGCGAAGGATCTGGATGCTTTAATAAATTATTTTGTAATATGACTAAATGCCTGGAGTGGTTCTAATGCACAACAAAACAAATATTTTATCACTTAAAACTTTATTTCAATATATGAGATATGTTCAAAATATTTTCACCTCCGATGGGTCTGGTGGACACAAATACGGCGACGATGATCCCCACGCCACTTTTCTGCTCTCCAAAGAAAAGAGCAGTCAATTTTTCGATGAATGTGCTCGATCAACATAAAAAATATGGCCGCCAATGGATTTCGTTTCTGAGGTGCGTAAATTTCGCTTCAAGCTTTTGTTTTTACTTGCATCAATTTCGCTCTTGACGCGTGAATGAATTCAAATTGTTCAAGCGCATAACTAGACACAGTTGGCACAAATTTGACGTGCTATTCGCATCTGGTGTGAACGCACAACTTTCCATGTATGTAGTTTCAGATAGCTTGGATTGTTAAAATGTGTTACTTACACGAAAAATAAATGTATAAAAAGGATTATTGATAATCACAATAATAAAAAGATTTTACACTTGCTACATATTCATATTTCCAACATTTTCCCATATTTCCCGTCATTTTTTAGATAAAAAGTCAGTAACACGTCCAAAAAATAGAGGCATGGCCTGGTCAGATGTTGTAGCTGATTCGATGTTCTTATGTTTCCTTGGTCTTGTGTTTGATCTCTTATTTGTGCTTATAGTCTCTCATTCCAGTCCAGACGGGGAACCGTTAACTCGCCCAGACGGCTCTTTGGTTGCACTTTCGATGTCACTGTTCATCGGCGGCCCTGCATTTTTCATGCTGTAATTAAAATTTGTAGGTCAGGTCTCCCATGACACCTTTCTGTGCTAATATGAGGGAGTGGAGCGGTCACACTCGTTAATGCAGCTGACTTAAAGGATGAAAGGTGACATTTTCCCCCATTTTGTAAATTAATGCAATTGATCTGCCTAACAAGAACAAAGTTAGGCTTCCAAATACCACATGATGAAGAGATTAAGCCCTTAAATGGCTTTCCAAAGGCAATCTTTATTGCGAGGCCCTGGCGAAGGTCATTGATCTTTCTGTTAGAATTTCTAATAGACTATTGACATGAATTTATAAAATGTTGCTACACTGTTGTATAGATCCATTGGAAATGCCTTTCCCATAAGCGTGTTGCTGGTAGAAAAGGCCACCTGATGCTGTTTAGACGTTAGTTTTGTTGTCAGGAGTGGGACAATAGCACTGGATGTGTTCCGTATGTAGAGCCGTATCGACTTACATAGCAGCTGTTTGGATTATGTAAAGGCTTGCACATTAGACACATATGGAGTTTCAGAAAGCTCTGATTGTTAGGCATTACAAAGTTTACTTAGGAGCAAACCTCTCGTAAAACCACCACCGTAATCCATGACCATTTTTACTGGAGTCGCTTTCATCCCCAGATCGGTTCGAACTTTTTCAATGTGTGTCAGATTGATTCTCACTCGGCGCTCTGAAGCTCCGCCAAGGCCTCGTACTTTCAGCTAGCCCTTCGTTTCCAAGGTTTTCATGTGCGTCTCAAAAGACTGTTTCCAATTCACGGAGAGTGATCTCACACACTAAATCCCAATTAATTGGTTCTAATGCCACATCAACTGTTGTCAAAATGTTTTTCCTGATGTCAACCTAATTCAATCTGCTATTCCTAGAGTCGGCAATTGCAGCCAGAAAAGTCTGTTTTCAATTTTCCAACGTTGTCTCTTTCACCCTGACAGAAACGTACACACTCTCACACATGCGAGCTCTCCCTCTAAACACTGGTAATTATAAGTCTTCAGAGAGAGGCATGGGGATACAATTTGTCAGGGTCTAACTACCCATTCCATTCAGTGGGGTTAACATTCTGTTTGTGTTACAGTATATTCAGACTTTAATTAAAAGAGCATTACATCCCCCATCTGCCAATCTCCAGTAATCTTCTTTAATTGCTGTAATTAAACTATATTTACATGTTCAGAATACTTGTAATTTAGCAAATTGCACTTCTCCCACGCTCTTTTCCCTCTCTCTCCTACACACACCATGCGTTTAATCAGTGGGACAGCAGAACCAGTGTGTCTGCTGATTGGGTTGTTTTGATTTTAGACATGGGGCTCTTTTGACAGAATAAGTGGACCTCTGCTAAGGTCTTCAGTGAGGTTAGCAAAACATGTCCGCGGCGGGGATTGTGGGTATTGTCATCGGGTTTTGATTGCTGTTGCGGGTTTAATTGCGGGGCCCGGGAGCTGGTGGAGTGAGGTTTGATGTGTGTGCGTGCTTTGCAATTAAACATTCAACATTCATCTTTAGACGTGTTATTTGCAGAGAACGTGAACGCGTGTTAGGAAATTCACAAAGGCTATATAAAGAACAGCACCTTGTGCATATTACCTCTGTTAATTTAAAGTGATACCATTTACAAATGAAATAAAACAAATACAACATTAACTGCTCGGTATAAAAGAGCAGTACTCTCAGAGAAAAGGCAATCACATAAACTGTTATATTGTCTTACACTTAAAGTAACTTAATTACTTAATTAGCATCAACGATTAGCTTTAAGCGTTGTTTTTGGCTGTAGTTTTAGAAATGTTGGTGTTAAATGGCACTAAATAACAGGGTAAAGCTTTTTTGAGTTGTAGTTTGGCTTAAGGGAGGATGTGTGCGCCACTAAATAATGTCCTAAGAAATGCCCCAAATCCTCATTAGCTGAAGAGTGGTTCCTCCTAATTAGTTTCCATTCAGTGTAATTAGCATGGATGAGGCTAATCATCTGATGTGAAACCAATCTAACGCTTGGGATACAACGTCCTTGGCCTCTCTTTCATGCACGGTTTGGAAAACACGATTTTTGTTGGTGTGGTTTTATTTCATGAACACTTTCTTTTCACACACACGGTTATTTTACCGTTTAAAAACTGCATGTATGTTTGTGTGTTTATGTATGTTTGTATATATACATACATACATAAATAATAGTCTGTCATCTGCATTAAGTTTTTTGTATTGCTTTTTCTTTTTGCTGTTATTCTGGCTGATTTCTTCCCTGTGATTTATTTCAATGCAAACTGTATCTCTGCATCAGGATTTAATAGAGGCCCCTGTTTATTTCACAGGGAATCATTTCTTGGCTACAAGAATGCCAAGCTTTTAGATGGGAGGATAAATTATGGGAGAAAAGAATGATATTGCCATGTGATTGTTGTCTGATGTGGAAAGAATGTTTTTTTCTGTCCTTCTCTCCAACATTGCTCTATGCATGATCAGAACAAATCGTGAATGTGACAATTTGTGCTACACAAAAAAGAAAATTACATTTTCTAAGGATGAAAGTAGTGCTGTCAAACGATTAAAATATTTAATCGCATTGATGTCATAGTTAACTCGCGATTAATCGCAATTAATTGCCAATTTTTACCTATTCTAAATGTCTCTTGATTTCTTTTTGTTCCCATTTTTTTCTCATTTTAATGCTCTTATCAACATGGAAAAGTGGATTGGCCTGCTTTGTGCAAGTGATTTTTATTGAAACAACATTGGCATATACTGTGTTCAATTTCACACTAATATTCTCACTTGGAGCAAATAATCTCTCACACAATGCAACACTGTCCATCAATGTGTGTGTGTGTGCTTGGCCATCAAGTGGTATTTCATACTGAACGTGCTGCAATGATGATAGCTCAGTTCACAATGACAAAACACACAGATCACTTTGGTCTTGTCAATGGAACCATTTGGCAACTTTTTAAAAGTAAAATTTCAATTCAGAATCTTATTGCCATCCATTTCGCGTCTCTGCGCTCATCATCCATTCAAAACGTAACGTTAACTGATGTTTTGGCCGTCTCGCAAGCCCAAACAAGTGGGTGCCTGTTGTTTTGTTTCCGGTCTAGCTAGATCTGCTTGCGCTTTGGTCGACGAAGCAACAAAACATCCTTGCACAGCGCAAGCCATTGAAATGAATGGGTTTCATAGCGCAGTCGCCACGCACGCCTGCGTCCTGTTGTAAAAGCATGTGAACAAAAATTACAAAGTTTGCTTGGCCAAAAAGACTGTTAATCGTGTCGATAATTAAACGAATAAAAAATGAATTATAAAAAATAACTTAATGTCATAAAATGGGTTTGCGTTAATGCCGTTCATAACACGTTTAAAGGGATACTCCACTTTTTGGAAATTGGCTCATTTTACCACTCCCCCAGAGTTAAACAGATGGGTTTTACCATTTCTGAATGTATTCAGCCATTTTTTGATATTTAGAAGAATATCAGTAACCAGAGAGTTTCTGGTCTCATTGACTTCCATAGTATATTTTTTTCCTACTATGGAAGTCAATGAGACCAGAAACTGTCTGGTTACTGATATTCTTCTAAATATTAGAAAATCGGCTGAATGGATTTTAAAATGGTAAAACTCGAACTGTTAAACTCTGGGGAGTTGTAAAATTAGCCTATTTCCAAAAACAGTGGAGTATCCCTTTAAATGACAGCCCTAGATGAAAGTAATGATTTAAACTTTATATTTTTTTGCATTGCCTCTGAAGAAAATGTCTTGTGGGAGTGTTTTGGGTGGTTGCCATAGCTTAGAAAAGTAACAGAACACCTCTCCTCAACAAACCGCATGATTCTTTTTGCTATCGCTTTTGTCTAGTGCAAACGGTGCTCTTTTACATTTTCAGTTTACAAGCTTAAAACAGTAGTCTCATAACTTATCCCCACGCATAATCATTTGGTTGCCTGCCCTCCATGTAGTTAAAGACATAATTTTAAACTGAATTTGAGAAGATGAAAACCACAATCTGACCAGCAGAATAATCATATCTCCACATGTGTTTGCCAGCAGGAGATGTTCTGAGGATAAGAGCCTCTTATTTGATTTTTCCTCTGCTCTGTGGCTCCGGCGGCTTCACAATCCATGCCTTTATTGATTTTGAATCCAGCAAACGATCCCTTAAATCCTAAATGTGTATCCAATCTCCACAAATGTCTTCGGAGCTAATCTTTTGGACGGAGACAAAAGGCCTTGTGTTTTCTGTGCTCTCCTACTAAGATCAGCGACTTGACTGTCTTCGCTTTAGTAAGTGCTCGGGGCAGTGCAGTTTTGGCAGGCTCGTCTGCGCTGCGGATTGCGCAGTTGATCTTAAGCAGAACCATGTTTATCTTCGCGCTCTCTGTTATTGTGGCCGTGTTTATCTGAGAAATGAGTGGAGTTGGCCGGTCGCCTGCTGAATTACATACATTCGTAGTCACCTGCATCAAATCAATCAAGAGCGCCTGCTATTTTGACAACTCCTCCGTCTCTTTCTGTTTTATCTTAGTTTTAAATGGTGAAAGGAGAAAAACATTCTGCCTAGTGTTCCTCCATCTTTTGGAGACGGTCTCCGCCTGCGAAGCGCAGCATTTGACGTGAACTTTTGCCATATGCCTGTAGTTCTGCCAAAAAAATTAAGTATGGCTCTCTTTCTGAGCCAAGTATCTAGCCATCTGCTGAAGCTTTTACCCAGCAATGCCAAGGGACTCCATCAAACCCAAACTGTGAAGAGAGAGAGAGAGAGAGAGAGAGAGAGAGAGAGAGAGAGAGAGAGAGAGAGAGAGAGAGAGAGAGAGATAAGACTGAGACCAAGAGAAAATGAGAGACAGCCTCCCATATTTCTGCAGTTAGGGAAATCTCCGTCGTCAGTCTGATTTACTGTGGGCTAATATCCAGAGAGCTTGCCATGATTGCTGGGTAATTTTGGTTGACTTCATTGCCTTATGTCTGGGCCAAGTCCTGAAACTCATTTCAGAGCCATAGATTCCTGGAATTTTTTTTTTATTTTTCAACAATTTGGCTTGTCATTTGTAGATTGATTCCTTTGAGACATTGTTTTTGTTTGACTGATGTAAGAAATGGGAGCTTTTGAAACATTGCGGCCTCTTCCAGAATCAAGGGAAATCTGGAAACTCTAGAGACAGGGTGGGAAATCACCTCAATCCCATACTTAGGAAAAAGGCAAGGTTTGGATTTATAGTGACATGGAAAGATAAGACAATCTGTCAATGCATGTATGTGTATTTCTGTTTCTGAACATCTTTAAAATGGAGCATGGGGCTCTTTACAACCCCTTATTATACAAAAGCTGTCATTCAGAAGTAGTTTGTCATTTTTTTTTCTAAAGAATGAGAATGAAAGAGAGACTTTTTTGTGAGGTTTTACATGAGAAAGATCATCATTATGCAGTCTGGAGTCTGACATTACTGGGACCATTACACACTATGACAGCATCACATTTATTCTTTTCTACCTGCTTCTTAAAAAGGCATAATAAATAACCTCAGCCTCCGCTGCCTCGCCATAAAAGAAAAAGGTCGTTACTGATCTGCTACCATTTATCAAAATTACTTCGTAATCTCGGGTTCGCAGAGAGAATTTTCACTCGGTTAATTGTAGATAGAACTAATGAACATAAATTTACATTAAAAAACACTTTGTTATCCACCAGTGCTTATGACCTCCTCCTGACAGGCTGCACCACTTTTATTTGGGCCAATACATCTTTGATAATCTCAGTCTGAGATTAAAAAGTCTCCCATCAAGGTTTTATATTTTATGCATGTTTACAGTATATTTATTTTTTGGATTTATGGTAAAACAATAATATTCTGAAATATTGTTACATAATATTGATAGGATCGTATGCCACTGAAATCTTTGCCATCACAGGAATAAATACAGTTATATATTAGGGCTGTCAAACGATTAATCACGATTAATCGCATCCAAGTTTATGTGTACATAATATATGTGGGTGCACTGTGTATAATTATTTTGTGTGTGTGTGTGTATATATATATATATATATATATATATATATATATATATATATATATATATAAATACACACACATGCATGTATATTTAAGAAAAAAATATTATTTCTATATTAAATATTTATATTAGGGCTGTAAAATGATTAATCACGATTAATCACATCCAAAATAAAAGTTTGTGTTTACATAATATATGTGGGTGCACTGTGTATAATTATTTTATATATATAAACACACACACATGTATGTATATTTAAGGAAAAAAAAAATTATTTATATATAAAATATTTATGTTAGGGCTGTCAAATGATTAATCGTGATTAATCACATCCAAAGTAAAAGTTTGTGTTTACATAATATATGTGGGTGCACTGTGTATAACTATTTTATATATATAAATACACACACATGTATGTATATTTAAGAAAAAACATTATTTATATATTAAATATTTATATTTACATTAGGGCTGTGAAACGATTAATCGTGATTAATCGCATCCAAAATAAAAGTTTACATAATATAGGCTATGTGTGTGTAGTGCGTATAATTATTTTTTATATAAATACACACATATGCATGTATATATTTAAGAACAATGTGTTATTAATATATCAAATATCTTTCTTTATGTATGTATTTATTCCTGTGATGGCATTGATTTCAGTGGCATACGATTCTTCTAAGATGCCTAACATTTCTAATTATACAGTTCTAAACAGTCCTGCTAATATTTTAATGGAAATTGTGGTACTTTTTTCAGGATTCCTTTGATTAATAGAAATATTTTGTAACGTTATGAATATCTTTATTGTCACTTTATCAACTTGCTGAATAAAAGTTAATAATAGTCATACTAACCCCAAAATAAACTTGTAAATATATAATAACTTGATAAGAGACTATTATTAGCTGTGTAGACGAGTAGTTAATCAGAGACAAGAGCAAGGATCAACATGACAAGTTTGAACCCTTTGACCTCTAAAACAAACAGTGATTTTTAGCCGGACTAAAGAGGAGATCCCTCAGGGCTGAGCGTAGATTCCAACATATTGTTTCCGTCACGGAGGTTCAAAGGTTGGCCGTTCTTTTAGCCATCTCATTTACTCTCGTTCTCTCCTGCCCCAGCTGAAACCAATAGCTGGCCTGTGAGCTGATATATGACACTAATACCACTATTTGAGTGGGCCGAGGCAGCAGAAAAGAGTGATTGTTGGGAGGTTTAGCCGGCATGTCGGATCCATGACACATAGGTACCGTGCAGTCTGGCCCCTGAGAGCGCTCTGAATTGCTTTACATTGGTACAAAGGTTTCTTGCAAATCGAGCCTCTCTGCCTCCATTTGTCTTGCTCTCAGCCTGGTGCTGAAGGCTTTAATTGGTCTTGGTGGGCCTTTTTCTAGCAGTCAGCTCTCTAGGCCTGCAGTAGAAGACGGTACCGTGGGGAGCTTGTGAGGGTGGGGGTTGTAACGAAATAGGAAGTCAATACTTCTTTAAGCTTTAACACTTTAATTAATGCTCTTCCTGACAAGGAGCTTTCTCTCTCTCTTTCTCTCGGTATAGAAATCTCATTTCTTTCATTCTCCAGCAATCTCTTCCCTCATCACCCTCGCTGTCTCCCTAGCCTCATAAATATGGTCTCCCGGGACGAACACAAAGCATCAAGACAGCCGAACGGCAGGAGAAAACCACCTACACCGCCTCTAGCGAGCAATCGACAAGTGCACCACTGAGAGGATGGTGCCTATTAAGTTTTATGTCTTTTAGAGGCTTGTGTTTGTGTTTTTACCGGAGGGCTTGTGTGTGTGAACGTGAGACGGCGCGAAATAGAAAGAGAGCATTTGGTTCTCACATTTAGATGGAGCAGAGAGCCAGAGTCTTACCACGACCTTCCCAATTATCTCTCAAACATTTTATTACAAGTTTAGCATGTGGTAGCTCATCTGTCAGCCATTTGGACCAGAACGCGGATTACTAACAGAGGAATCACTCATCGCAGCGTTTGTTTAATGATTTGCCGTATGCAGTTACTTTTACGTTTCCAGCCAAAGAAATCTCATGACGAATGTTGCCAGCTGTGAGATTTATGCCCAAGATTCATCTTTCATCCGATATGCTCAAAAAACACCCCAAAAATAAGCATATATATATATAAGTGTGGGCTGACAGGCTCTGATAATTGTGCTGCTGGGATGCTGACAGTTGGAAGCACGATAAGGTGATGTGATAAGACGGCGCAGCTTGTTGTTAGTACGTGTGGTGGTTTATTTAAAGCTTCAGTAATTTCTGCGTTTAGCTGCTTCACAAAGGTGTTCTTCCTGAGATGTTATAAACAACACAGTCTATTCCTTTTAACACATACATGTACCTTCCTCATGTCTATATATGTTAGATCCTGTATAAGGCGGTTGAGATGGACCGCCAAGATATACCACTCAATATTTGTTTAAATATACAACTTTTAATCAACCTGAATGAATCCAATCTGATTTCATATTCTGAAAGTATAAAAGGGCTCTGGTCAACCAACCTATCACGGCACTGCATGTGTGCAAGGAATTGTTCAGTACGATTGAGAAGCTACTCGCATTCAGGCATTTACATGCTTTGTTTATTTATTTTTTTTTCTCCACCCATTTCAGTCTGATCCTAATCAACCTTAATCTGGATTCGATTGGGGTATTTACATTAAAGGAGTAGTTCACTTTTCAAAAAACTTTTGCTGATAATTTACTCACCCCATGTCATCCAAGATGTCCATGTCTTTCTTTCTTCAGTCGAAAAGAAATTAAGGTTTTTGATGAAAACATTCCAGGATTTTCTCCATATAATGTACTTCAATGGGAACCAAACGGTTCAAGGTCCAAATGAGAGTTTCAGTGCAGCTTCAAAGGGCTTTAAACGACACCAGATGATGAATAAGGGTCTTATCTAGCGAATCGATCGGTCATTTCAATAATAAATAAAAACATTTAAGTTTTATAAGCACAAATGCTCTGTTCTGTAATGAGTGTCCGTGACTCCTCATTCAAACTCGTTCATCAAAATGAACAAATCTTTTTTCGAGTAATGACTCAAGGGTCCTAGATAAGACCCTTATTCATCGTCTGGTGTTATTTAAAGCCCTTTGAAGCTGCACTGAAACTCTCATTTAGACATTAAACCGTTTGGTTCCCATTGAAGTCCATTATATGGAGAAAAACCTGGAATGTTTTCATCAAAAACCTTCATTTCTTTGCGACTAAAGAAAGAAAGACGTGGACATCTTGGATGACATGGGGGTGAGTACTACTCCTTTAAGGTTTTTCATTCCAATTGAGCCATCAATCTGATTACTAATGGTTTATTTGGGTGCATGTAAACATAGGTAATGTGGCAGTGGCTATTCTTTGCAGAGCCAGTAGCTTTTTTGAGTTTGGAAGAAGAGTGTTTATGTGGCCAAAGAACTGATTTGTTTTGTGCTAATATTTTGCTTAAGTGTTTTATAGTTGTATAATATGGCATGTCTTTATGGCTTAATTTTACTAGAGTAAAATCTATTTTTCTTGAGTGAGCAAAGGGCACATTGGGGGCATGGGCTGGAGATTTGTTGGCAATTATATTTTAAGGGTGTCTATTTCCTACTTGCCCCTCTCTGCATGTCCCTGCTCTGTCTCTGTGATGTGACTGATGGTGCCTCAGGGCTGCCAGTACTTAAATAGGCGCTCAGAGGGTCCAGCTGCTCTCTGCCACGCTCCACTTCTCCCCAGATGGCTCCAAGACGTTCCAGAGACCCTCCAGAGGGCCACAGCCTGAGGAGGCAGCTTTAGAGTGGGCTCACTCTCTCCCCCTGCCTCACAACAACCACCCTCCTCCCCTGGGCCTCCAGCCCGAAACAGTGACTCAAGGGGCTCTCAGCGAAGCCACAAAACAACCCTTTTACACACGCCATGTAGACACTCTTGGAGAGATCGCCTGCCTGCTCTGTATCACTCGCCAGTGGACCGATGGGACTCGGCAGATGGCTGTCAGGCTGGAGCGTGGGCCACCGCCAGCGTTCACCAAGCTCTCCTGAGAATGGAGGGATTTAAGACGGGCAGGAGAATGACTCGGACTTGCTTGAGACTCTGCAGAAGTGTTTAAAACATAACACCAACTGTTTGACAGAGAAAATGGCTTGAAGCTTAAATTTCAGCTCATTTATGCTGTTTCTGACAGCGTGTGTTATGCACAGGACGTTTTTAGTGCAACAAAAAAGAGTTTAGCTCGTTACAAATCTATCACAACTGGCTTACGTAATGGCGAAGCGGGTTTGTCTGAGTGAGAGAAATTAAATATTGTGTAATTTATGAACCAGTCTGACTCTCTGAACCATTAAGCCATGAATAAGGGTGTTTCTTCAGGCACTATTGGCCCTGTGAACTAAAAATAAAATAAAACTCCCTAAAACCATATTCTGGACAAATGTGGGCAAAATAGTTTTGATTTATTTTTAAAGAATACTTCCCTTGATCTGAGCGGTACAAGACTTGGCTACTTTTCCTAAGTTTGCCTCCTGAACACACACACATTTTTTTGACTCAATTCTACAATGTTAAGTGGGTGAAAAAAAAATCTATTATAAAAAAATCTATCTATATTCGGGTCAAAATGGGCACCCATAGAAATGAATGGGAAAAACTGTAATTTAGGGCATTCTAAAATAATCCAAAATAAGACCCCAGGTGACAGCAAAGTCACTTCATCTTTAGGTTTTAGCTCTAAGAACTTATTGGACTGATATTTTAATGTAGTTAAAAAAAAACTACATAGTAATTAATTTACATTTAAATAATTTACATAGCAAATATGGTACTTTTTGAAGTAAATAAATTCAAAAATACCACCAAAATTTAAAAAAACACCATAAATGGATAGACAAAACTTTATCGAAGACAGTGAAGACCTTAAAAGGTTCTATCAGCACTACGTATTTGGACCCCTAAAAGGTTTTATACAGACCCCCTTTCAAGGGTTCAATAATAAGAACCCTTTAGGGTTCTTTATAACCAGGAAAAGGGTTCTATATGGAACCTTTTGGTTCATTCATCATCATTTGTTTTGTCCTTTCCGGATTAAATATTTCATATTATTGACAAACATCAAGACCCTAAAATGTATTTATGAATGCATGTGAACAATCACCTAATTCAAGATATGGGAGTTAGAAAATGCATATATTTGTATAATTTTATGTAGTTAATATCACACAAAGAGTGCCATTTCAATTTTTCTCCTCCAACAATCAACATGATTAAAATGTGATATTAAGTTACTACAACAGTTTATTAAACAATAATTGAATGACAACTACAAAATATTGCAGAATAATGTAATATATGAATGAATAATAGCCTATAAAGAACCTTTCTTGTCATCATAGAACCTTTTTTAGCATTGAAGGTTCTTTAGAGTTGAGTAAAGAACCCTATGCTTCATATAGAACCCCAATGAACCCTTTTTAGTATTGAAATGGTTTGTTATTCTTCGCTTTAAACATAATCCAAATCCGAATTAAACATAAAAGTGGACATCTAGGGCTCAAAGTTAAAGAAACACCCTTAAATGGACTGCAGTACCACACGTGGAGGTCTGTGGCTGGCAGTGATGGTGAAAAGAAGCACGTCAAAAGGTTAAGGGGCAGGAGAGCAGCTGTAGCTCAGTCACATATAATACCCCTCTGACCTGATCCTCAGCAGGTGGGGGTGACCCTGCCCTGGTCCTGTTACTGTTATCCTGGACCTGACAGGACACATTTATCACAGCACCGGGCCCCTGAATGCGAAACACATTCAACCAGGGCCTGATCAAAGACTGTCTGCTCCAACAACAAAGTGCCCCCTAATTCTGTGTTTGGACCACATAATTGAAGAGTAATTATGGCTGACAAAACACTTCAAGTTTTTTTTTATATTTTCTCCCTCTCTCTGTGAGAGAAAAGCCAGATCTGGCTTGTCATAAAGAGTTACAGGGGACCATGTGCTGAATTTGCAGGATGGAAATAGAGGTCAGGCTTTAATGGAAAAGAGCAAGCGCGCACACACGTGCACACATTCACGCGCGGCTTTACCCGGTGGCCTGGAATAACACAGCCGAACCACATGAGGAGTAGTAACACGATCCTCTGACCCTCTCCAACAGACAGGGCTACTGTTTCTGAAGAGCTGTAACTATAACTTCTTCACTAACGGCTCTAACTGCTCACCATGAAAGCCGTGACACGCAAATTCCTTCCCAAAGCAAAGCGAGCTTTAGCTCGAGAAGAATTCGACTAATAAATGTGGCGTTGACAGACAAGATTTTGCTTGGCTTGTGCACCAAAAAGAAGCATTTGGTTTTAGTGTTTGCTTCTCTGTCTGTTCGCCGTGTTAGGACTTTCGAAACCCAGAGATTAAAGGCCTCTTCCCGTCGGGCAGATCGATATGATAACAAGAGCCCTGGGGTTAGTCTAGAGAAATGAGCATTTCATCTTACTGCGGTTTTACTCAGACTGGCAAACATCCACCATCAAATCTTCGATTAACTTTGGGATTATTAGCATGATGTTAGTCATCATGTTAAGAAACAGAACTTTAAAGCCAAACAAAATATCCCTAAGGGAGGGGAGCGTTTTCAAACACACTAACCGCAAACAGGTGTTGCATGCGGAGCGAAAGTTTGCTTTTGTAGCTTTTGGATCGTGTTCCAGTGCGAGCATGCGGTGCTAGCTGGAGATAATGCCTACGGCCAATTTCTAGACAGGAAACGCACAGGAACAGGGCTTTGATTGTGTTTGTTTCCCTCGTCCTGCTCTGTAGTTTTAATGGGCTGAGCAGAGAGACTGATGTTGGCAGGGGCTTTGCTCTACCGCTCTCATCTCTCCATCTCTTAATTAGGCTTATCTGCTCAGCGCCGGTGCCAGGCGGAAGCTCGCTCTTTTTTGAAGTGCAATAGGCCGGGTCTTTCTGCTGCTGTTTTGAGGTCACGTGACGGCACAGGGCCAAGCAGGGGGCACGACCCCTCTTCTAATTGTAGAGATTATGATCAGAGGGGTCAGACTCATATGGAGTTCTAGAATCCAAAGCCATTTTTAGAATACTGAATATACTAGAATTGATGGTGTGTTCAGTTTGTAAGAGAATTGTATTTTTTTCCAGAGACCCTCCAGAGGGCCACAGCCTCTTTTTTTGTGATCGTTGTAAGAAAAATGTGTAGAAGTCATGGGGATGCATTGGTATTGTAATGGTTATCCAATATTGGAGTTTAGTTTATTTATTTTTTTATTTTAATGTACTTTTAACTTATCAGTATTGGCCAGGTTTTTTCTTATATTCAATAGTGCATGCTCGTTTCCCCCAATTTTACATTTATATAACTTTTTTTTCATCTAAAGGAAAATAAGATTTCAGCCAAAAATTATAATTTTATAAAATAAAATTATAATTTACTTACACTAATGTTTTGGTTACCATTGGCTTCCATTATAGAGAAAAAACAAACAAAAAATAAGTTAAGCTAACTCATTTGAGGAAACCAATTGTCTCAATTCATTTAAGTTTATTAAAAACAATAGTTATGAGTACTCTGAACTTGATAAAATGAGTACTCATAACTATTTTTTTATATGAGTAAATTCGAGTTCACTAAAACAATAATATTTCTTAAAACACAATTTTACACTGCATTTAATACTGTATATAGCTGAAACTTCACTTTATTGAGTAAAAACAAAGGGCCCTAAATAAAGGGACCTATTCCTTTAGTCTTTAAAAATGCAAATAATTTGATAACACAAGTAAATGGTATTGTAAGCCATCTTAAAATGAATTTCGACTGTAAATTTTAATTATGTGATGCTTAAATTAATTTGCAGCATTTAAAATTAGGGCTGTCAAATGCTTAATCGTGATTAATCGCATCCAAAATAAAAGTTTGTGATTACATAATATATGTGGGTGCATTATTTTATATATTTAAAGACACTTACATGCTTGTATATATTTAAGAAATATTTGAATGTATATGCTGCATATAGATGCAGATAAAATTTATATTTTATATAAATAAAAATATTTTATATATAAATAATATTTTTTCTTAAATATACATGCATGTGTGTGTATATATATATATATATATATATATATATATATATATATATATATATATATATATATATATATATACACAAAATAATTCTACATAGTGCACCCACTTATATTATGTAAACACAAACTTTTATTTTGGATGCGATTAATCGCGATTAATAATTTGACAGCCCTATTTAAAATGACTTATTTAGACTTAATATTGACCATTTATTAGTTGTCCGCATAACATTAAGGTAATTATCAGCTTACTGTTATTGACCAACAGTTTTTTTAAATGGCTGCATCCCTTGAAAAATGGCAAGTAGCAAATTTTCTGCTGAATTTTAGATTGTTGCTTAAAGTTTTGCTATTAAAATAAAATGGAAACAATAGAAGAGAATGGGGAGAAAAGAAAAGGAGGAGTAATTGATGTCTTTTTGGCTGCCTCTTATTAGAAATAATTTTGTTCACCCTCTTAACTGCACATCGAGCAGACACCTTTTTCTGTTTTTATTTTGTTCTTCAGAGAGGACTATATGTGTGAGATCACTTCTCAGGGGTGCGATTGCAATCTGTACTGTCGCCACCTTTGGTAAAAATCCACACTTCTGGGGTGTGTGTGCGTGTCAGATGGCTTCTGCTTCATACCCGCTGCTTAATGCTCCCCTCCGCCACTTAGCATGCTAATTAATCCCAGTGACACCCACGTGTCACTCACCCCTTGCTCCCATGACGACGCTTCCACAGCAACACCCCCACAGGGCCCACCCTGATTTAGATGGTCTGCTTTCTTAAGAAACCCCAGTGTACACTAGGCTTACAGTCAGAATCTCAGTCTTGGCTCTCGACGCCAGAGTTTATGAAGTCGCGGGATGGGGGAATATAATTATTAAAAAAATAGAAATAAACAAGTGTGTGCAAAAACTTGAGAGAGGGAGAGAGAAATAGTGTGTTTATTAAGCCTCCTGGGATGGGAGGGAGGTGAAGACTGTAAATAATTAGCGCTGGAGTGCTGGATTTTTCTCGTTTGATCTCTCCGATGGAAAAGCAAATGTAATTTAGCGCGCTGCGAGTAATTTAACAGTTAGCATGAGTTCCTTTTAATTTCATTTTGCTCAGCATCACTCTCTCAAATTAAATATTTTTGTTGTTTACAAAGCAGATCTTTGGCAGCTCTGTAGGGCCGCCGAGTTGAGAGCAAGACGTTTCCATTGGTGTTTATTCATCTAGGCTTGTTTGCGTGTTGAGAAGTGTTTATGGTGATTGTTTGAGAACAATTGGATCAAGCATGTCTGGGAAAATTAATTCATAAGTAATGATAATGGCACAAGAACTAAAGCTGTTCGGCACTTGGAAGATACAAATATTAGAGTTTTGCTTCATCCAGCACATCTGTGCTATGTGTATTGGTAGCACAAATTGTTTGTTTGTACATATTTAAATTGATATTTAAAGGAGTAGTTCACTTTTGAAATTTTTTTTGCTGATATTTACTCTCCCCATGTCATCCAAGATGTCCATGTCATTCTTTCTTCAGTTCAAAAAAAGAAATTAAGGTTTTTGATGAAAACATTCCAGCATTTTTCTCCATTTAATGGGCTTCAATGGGAACCAAACGGTTCAAGGTCCAAAAGACACTTTCAGTACAATTTGCAAACTGTTCAAAGGGCTTTAAACGATTCCAGACGATGAATAAGAGTCTTATCAAGTGAAACGATTGCTCATTTAAGAAATAATAAATAACAACGTTTAAGTTTTATAAGCTCAAATTAAAAGCTCGCCTTGCTCTGTTCTGTGACGCACGTTTGTGACTCTCCTGTTCGAACTCATTCATCAAAGTGAACAAATCTTTTTCCGAGTCATTTGGTTCATTCAATGAACAAAACAATCAAATTGACTTGAAAAAAATTGTTCATGAAAAAGTTTGAAACTGAACTACTTAAAATGAAAAAGTTTAAGTTTTATAAGCACAAATGCTCGCCTTTCTCTGTTCTGTGATGAGCGTTCATGACTCTCCAGTTCAAACTCGTTCATCAAAATGAACAAATCTTTTTTCGAGTCATGACTCCGATGGATCCTGAGATAAGACCCTTATTCATCGTCTGGTGTCGTTTAAAGCCCTATGAAGCTGCACTGAAACTCTCATTTGTACCTTGAACCGTTTGGTTCCCAATGAAGTCCATTATATGGAGAAAAATCCTGGAATGTTTTAATCAAAAATCTTAATTTCTTTTCGACTAAAGAAAGAAAGACGTGGACATCTTGGATGACATGGGGGTGACTACTCCTTAAACAGTGTAATTAATATATTTTGTTTATTTTAAAAAAAAGTTTGTGTATGCATGTATGTGCGTAATTTTTAATCGTTTTTTATTTAAACATACCGCATTGAGGAATGCATACACATATAGCCACAAATTGCTGGAGATGCCTGTGTGTAGCTGAGGCCTCTGTTCACCACCGCGGTCTGTGTGTTTAGACAATCATCCCCTGGAGCAGGAGGGTGATCAGAGTAAGAGTTGGCCACTGGCGCTGTGTGAGACTGTCTTATCACCTCTGTCCATGTGCGTGTGTGTCTCTTCCAGCTGAGGGGCTCATTGGTCTGGCCTGTAGTTAATGCTTTTGTTCAACAGTTACTGCACTGCTGTTTGTGTAATTACCTTTGTAGATAAGCAATTTATTAAACAGTTCAGATTTTAAGCCCATACTTTTAAAGACCCCCTGTGGGGAAAATCAAGTTGTTTACATGTCTATGGGGTGTTTTTAATATGCTTTAAGACAAACCATGTGCAAATTCACTACTCAAGGAGTATTTTCTCCTTAACTACAATTAAAAAAGTCTCAAAAACACAGTTTGAAATCACGAATGGGAACATGGTTTGTGTAACATTAGCAAAACATTATTAGCTGTTTGATAACTAAAGGCTAACCATATGAATTACCGCTATGTAATCGATGTTGTAGCATTACCATTCTGAGACATCGACTTGTGAAGTGGAGGCGGGGCTAATTTACAAACTCATGGTTCCGCATATACTAAATGAAGCAAGAATGTAGAGTTACATTCAAGCTATTTATAGGAATGAATTCCCAGGGTCCAAAAAAATCTAAGTGATCAAAGATTAGTTTTAAGGCGAGGCACGGCAGGCAAAAATCGATTTTTCATGCAGTGATCAGTTTTCAGATTTGGGCCAGTTTACTCCTTCAATGTGTTCTTTAAAGCTGCTCTAAAGAAAACATTGAACATATACATTTAAAATGTTTATTTTATTACTTGCGGCAGTACATTTCTCCCGAATTTACCAAGAAGTTCTAGCATTCCAGCGCGTCCGTTTGTTTACTGAAGTATGTCATGACCGGTATCGCTGGAAAGCTCTGAATCTCGCGCACAATGCTGCGTAACCCAAATATTGGCATTTCCTATCAGTAACCAATTGTGAATGTCCAAAAGGTGATCTAAAGCTAATGACGAAATCTCATTGGCTACTGCTGGTTTCTGTTGACGGGATTCGCTCAGACGCATTACGCAATGTACTCTGCCAATGTTAATTCATTGAGTTACTGCAGTTGTAGGCGTTATATTCCTGCCATGTTATTAAATAATCAGTTTTCATGAGCTTGAAATATTATATATTATTACTACTAAGGGCCTGAGCATTTATTCTGTTTTTGAGCATTTTTTTTAATAGAAATGTATTAAATTCCCTACTTAAATCTTTAAATGCCTTTTTTCTCAAAATGAGTTTTTTGTCATTTTCCAGTAGAAACTTCTCAGCCTATGTAGCCCCTATGTACACCAAACTTACCAGATACACACTTAGCAGTATTCTGAAGAGCTTTTCCGAGGATTTGTTATTAAATCATTCCTGGCCTGATTTATGTGACATTTTAATCAAAAAATATGGCGAAAATAGTTTTTTGTTTTTAAAGGAATGGACATATTTTGATTTCCTAGGTAATGAAAGCATATATCCTGAAATCCTTGTGAACTTTTTTTTCATATTGTGTGTAAACAAAATGAAAAAATAATTTTGCACCTGGCTTTATCATATGTTCAGATCTATCTACCGAAAATATATGCAAAATTGTGCATATTTAATGAGATAATGCCTAATTTGCATAATTAAACATACAAATGTCAAAAACGTATAAATTTTTTATATACTTGTGTAAGTAATCAACTTAGGAAGTTTCATGGTGATATCTATTATTTAAAAATAAATATTTTCGCCTTCAGGTTTAAAATTATTGACTACAAGGGGACATCGAAATGATTCGCCCAAAGTGATTCATAAAATATGTAAATCACTTGACACTCAAATTTTTAAGTAAATTTACAAATGTGCATACACATATAAAAATGTACAGACAGGCATATAAATAGACAGGCAAAAATGTAACAGGTCAAGGTATGTGTGTGTCTTCCCAAACAACTGTCAATGGTGGAGTGGAGCTCTGTTAATGATAGCTGGTGAACGTGCTGCAGCATTTCAGATGGATTGTAGTAAGACCGAGACAGAGGATGATGGAAGTGTGCAGTAGAATGAATATTAATGGTGGGCGTCTGGGCCAGAGCTAATGATGAGGAAAATTCCCTAATAAAAACTTGATGTGATGGGCAACTACCGCAGGGTCACCAGAGAGACCTAGAGTTAATAGTGTGCCGTCAGGTGTGGGGAGCAAAGTGATTAAAGCTACACATCCGTTCCTGCTGGAGAAAGAGAGAAAGTGGGGGAGGCACAGGGAAATAGAGAAAAAAATAGATACTGCAGTTTGATAGAAAATTAGAGTACATGATTAAGAGTAAATGAAGGAAAGCTAGAATATTGCTCATTCATGTGGGATGTCTATATGGGCACGAATGAAACTGGTCTGTCAATGAAATTTGCTCAATGATAAAATAAATAGTTAGGGTTTGACCTGTGTGCTTCTGGATTGTCCACTTGTCCTATATATGTCTTTGTGCTGTCGGGATATTCAGTTATATCATAATTGCACACATTCATCCACACTTTTTCCGCCTCACTGCTGTTTTCCAGAGGGTACGGGGAGAAGCATAACAAAGATGGCAGCTGGCATCAGAGCAAATGTCAGCTGTGCATGCAGTAATTAAAATGCAAACAAAGTGGACTGTTCCCCAGGGAGGAGCCATAATGGTACAAACAATGCAATCTGATGTATTTAATTGTCTGAAAATCTTTCTATTAATCTTTGATTAAGCTATAGCAACTGTTTGCTGCCTAACCTTCTTCAGCACTGAATTGTCTGTGGGAGGGAAATTCACACTGACTCTGCTTGTTTGTTTGTTTGTTTGTTTGTTAGAGGAAAGAAAAGTGTCTGGCATCTTGAAATAGACCTTAATCAGAAAACATGCCGTATTTAATTTGACATAAACAGCAGTGAGGGACAGAAGCAGAGTTTATGAATTAATGTGCTGTTGTCTACCTGTAGGTGTTGATTGTTAGCTGACTAAACATTTTGAATAACTTTACAGTGGATACAAAATTCCATAGAAAATTGGCTGAATTAGAACAGATTCATGAAAATTTTACATAAAAACTCTTGGTTAAAACCCTTTGAAAATACTTTTTGTCCTTGGCAGTCCCGCTTTGTTTTGTCAAATTGAAGTGTTGGTTCAGGATTTTGGACATCAGGCCTCATTTCCAAGTTAGCCTTGGTGTTATTTATCAGTGGAGACAGTTTTCAAGAATTGAACAGTTGCGTAGTTCGCTGGTGCTTGGCTAGCGCGAGTCAACGGTAACTGCTAACCTGCCATTAAAGGAGTAGTTCACTTTTGAAAAAACTTTTGCTGATAATTTACTCAACCCCATGTCATCCAAGATGTCCACATCTTTCTTTCTTCAGTTGAAAAGGAAATTAAGGTTTTTGATGAAAACATTCCAGGATTTTTCTCCATATAATGGACTTCATTGGGAACCAAACGTTTCAAGGTCCAAATGAGAGTTTCAGTGCAGCTTCAAAGGGCTTTAAACGACACCAGACGATGAATAAGGGTCTTATCTAGTTTTTTAAGCACAAATGCTCGCCTTGCTCTGTTCTGTGATGAGCGTTCGTGACTCTCCTGTTTCAAACGCGTTCATCAAAATGAACGAATCTTTTTTCGAGTCATGACTCAAAGGGTCCTGAGATAAGACCCTTATTCATCGTCTGGTGTCGTTTAAAGCCCTTTGAGCTGCACTGAAACTCTCATTTGGACCTTGAACTGTTTGGTTCCCATTGAAGTCCATTATATGGAGAAACTCCTGGAATGTTTTCATCAAAAACCTTAATTTCTTTTCGACTGAAGAACTTTTTTTTTTTGGAAAGTGAAATGTTAACTCCAAAAGGATGCATTAAATTAAAAGTTGTAGTAGAGAATTGTATAATGTAATTTTTTTTTAAAGATTTAGATTTCAAACAAATGTCATTATTTTTTACTTTCTATTGTAATCCTGAAAAAAATGTATCATGATTTCCACAAAAATATTGAGCTACACAGCTGTTTTCCACATTGATTAGAAGAAATGCTTCTTGAGCAGCAAATCAGCATTAGAATAATGATTTCTGTAGGGGTCATGTGACACTGAAGACTGGATGATGCTGAAAATATCAGCTTTTCCATCACAGGAATAAATTATGTTTTACTGATTTGTACATATGATTTCATCTTCCCACTCTTTTACAAACAAACACACACACACAGCGTCCCACTCTCACTTGTGGCTGGCAGGCTGGGTGACAATGCCACCCTTGGTTGATCAGCTAAGCGCGTTGCCCTGTGGCACCATCTGTCTGTGCCAAGCTCAACCTCGGGGCGCCATCTCACATCTGTCAACCCGGGCAGCTTAGCTGACAAGTTATTTTAAAGGTAGACGTTCCCTCCAGATACGTAGACACATTTACATACATGCATACAGGCATAACACAGACACATCTTGTACCCGCTAACCTTTTTCTGTTTCCTGGCATGGCATCACACAGAGAGCGTGTGTGGCTGATATACGTCTAAGAATGGCTCTCGATACTTGAGATTCAGCTTCTTATCTACAATTTTATTATACACCAGTATTTCCCACACAGGTGCTATTTTAAAACTACTGCAATAAGACAGCATCCAAACTGTCATGGATCCTCATAAGTAACCAAATTGGAGCTACATAGGCAGCAATTCTGCATCACAAAGTTAACAGTTGATTTTAATAGATTTTGATCTTTGCACGTTACTAAGCTACTGGCACAGTACTTTAATAAACAGAATGTAAAATATTCTCATCCTTCCTCTTAAATGTCATAAAATAATATTGTCTAAATAATCTAATTTAAATAATTATATTAATAATATTATTAATTATAATATACACTCTAAAAAAATGCTCTTGTTTTATCCCAATTTTGGGTAAAATTTGGGTAAAAAAAATGTATTGGGTTACATTTTTAAATTACATTTTACCCCAATGGCTGGGTTTGTCCATATTTTACCCAAAAATGGGTTAAAACAACCCAGCATTTTTTTAGAGTGATATAGCAATACAATACAATAGTTTTTATAAACTATTTTATCATTACATTTTAGTATTAATTTGAAACATTAACATTATCATTTATCATTAAAAAAAATGTTGTTTTTCCCCCAGTGCAGTGCATTATGGGATTGGCTTCTCCATAAAGCACATAATGCAATGCTGCCTTTGTGCTAGGAGCGCACACATGATTAAAGTGTGTTTTATTTGGGCAGTTTTCTAGGTTTTGGAACAAAGCATCAGTATTTGTGCTCTCTTATGTCCTTTAGTTCATATTCAGTGCTCATGGTCTGGAGAAAGTGTCATATCGGGGAGGAAATTGCCTGCAGATGTTGGAAAGGTGCATGAGGGAGCGGATTGGACGCTACGATCAGGCTGGAGGTTATTAGGCCAGGCAGCAGATGACTGTTTTCTGACAGGCGTGAGAGAGAGCTGCCCTGGGACAGGCCACACTCCACTGGTGAAGGAGATGTTTTCCCTGTATCTAGACGCCCTCCTGGCTGTCACGCTTCCCTCCTCATTTGTTCCTCCGCTCCTTCATCCTGCTGTACTTTAGGATGACAGCTGGACGTCACGCAGATGCTGTGTGAATTAGTCCCTGAATGTCATCAGGTCTGGATCCTGGTGCTCTTAATGGCCTAAGCCAGTCAAAGGTGTCGAAATACATTTCCTCGTTCTCGCTGATGCGACTGACAGCAACGCTGCTGTGTTTTTTCTGCTAAGTGAGGTTAGATTTCACTTGAGTTTAATGTTAAAGGTGTGTGGAGAACACAGAGACAGGGTCATGGGGTAGATGATTCGCAGTCATGTTATTTATGTCACCCACCCACGTCTGTTATTTATGCACTGTTAGGCTTAGACATTTAAGCTTAAAATGACATAAATATTGAATACATAGTGTAATGCAGCATTGGAATCTCCAATATTGTGTTAGCTACATTAATGTTTTAATGGTTGTCGTCTGTCTTTTTTTAATTTATTTTCTTTGATTTATCTATGATGTCTGCTTGCGGTCAGTTTGGTCAGGGTTTCCTACACTTTCATAAATTGTGGCCTTAAAAGAGCATTTTGTGTTTACCGGAGACCCAAACTAGAGCAAAAATATATTGAATGATTTTTTTTTTACATTTCTAATGACTAAATGAATTAAACAGTTGGTATTTGTATCTGACAGCCCAAGAAAACATCCAAGTTCTCTTATTTACCAACAATATTGTAGCAATAATAAAATATTTCTTACTACCTTAACTTAATTAATTGTATGTTGTTTTTTTTTTTTTTTTTTTTTACATTAATGTTTTAGTATTATAGCCCAAAATAATTAGCTGTTTAGCACGAACAATGTCATTTCCACCACAACCTGTCTTTACCACCACAATGAACACCGTGGTGGACATGACTGTGGCGGAAATGACATTTCCCCCTTTTCCTCTAAAATATCATGCTATGTTAGCCTGTTAATATTAGTTTTACAGTTAGCATTAAATATACACAAATTACACATTATTAAATTAATTTTATCCAGTTATTTTTACGTCCATGTGAAATATGAGCCGTTTGGAAATGATGGCCAATAAACATATTCTCAGTTTTAGTCATATTTACCTTGATTTTTCTTCTTTTCATTACCCCTAAAGAGGTCACCCTTTCACCCAGCCATGTGTTCACTGTGGAGTTTCTATTGCTATGGTTACTAAGTATTCAAACCTAAAACAATGATCCCAGGATTCTATTTTGTACAGTGTGGCGGAAATGACAGTGACCCCAAGGGACAAGGGTTCTACTTATGAAAAATATAAGAAAATCTGAATAAATATTGCAATATATAATAGGTATAATTGAAATAGACATTATTTTATAATTTGTACTTAAACTCTACATTATTTAAATATTTAATTTAGAATTAAGCGAGGTTGAAGGTACAAAGTCCTCAAAAAGGCCTCATATTATATAATAAAATGAATGACTGAACCATGATACATTTTTTATAAGTTCCCCTTAGGGTGAAGTAAGTCTGACAAAAACAAAAAAGAAGAAATGTTTTTTTTTTTTTTAATTATTATTAATTCATCCAGGGACAAGAAAAGTACCATAGTTAAAGAATCACCCATATACACTGTAAAAAAAATGTTGGTTGATTGTTGGTTTAACTTAAAAAAAAAAAAACAAGTTACCTGGTTACCTTAATTTTAAGTTCATCGAAATGGAAAAATTGAGTTAACACAATGAAGGAGATTAATTTAATCACTAGAAACTCAAAAATATTATGTGATCTGAACTACATAAGTTAGTTGATTTAAGTTGATTAAGTTGATTTGACTAAAGAAAAAATTTTGTGAATTACAAATCATGAAAATATTTTTTTCAGTGTACACTCAGTCAAAAGTTTGGAATAATCGTGAATTTTTTTTTATCATTTTTTTTTTAAGGAAATACATTTTACTCATACCAGCTCTTTAAATAACGATAAGTGAAATGGATCATGTCACATGTAAAAAAATTTGTTCTGTCAAACACTCTTGCCTATTTGCCGTAAGCTTATAATTTCACATTCAAATGAGTTTGTGAACTCATATTAAATACAAGTTTGTCATGAGTATCACTGGAGAAGAAAATGATTTCCTTCTTATTGGTTCAACCTCAAAAATGTAATCATGAATAAGTTAAAATATTTGAATTGGTTTAGTATTCAGTTTTTGAAGAATATGCCCAATATCTTGAGAGCCATCAGGTATCTGTTAAAAATGTCACCTTGGTACTTATGGGTCCGTCAGTTGCCGGCTCAGTGTGGCATAACTCAATCTGTATGGTAGACTTGGATAAGCGTTTGGTTTCAGTCTTGAAATTTCTTGTCTCTCTGTGGCCCGATACTCAAAGCCTCACCATCAGCAGACAGTCCAAGGCACGCCGCCATTTTCTCCTCAGAGCGTCTGACTCTTAGCTCAGTGCTGGCTGTGCCTGTTTTTGCTTCCTCTCTCTCTTCATCCTTCCTCTTCTATCGTGCTCAACACACACACATACACACTCCTTCTGCAGAGCATAGAGTGGGAGCTCCAGGCCTTGATTTGCCAACACATTTCCAATGATTAAAACGTAATTAGCACTAGCGAGCGCCTCCTCCCTGGCTAATTTCACTGCACGCTGTGACAGGCAGGCGGCCGGCGGCGGCGCGCCCCAGTGGCAGATGGAGAAGCAGGCAGCAGGAGGGGAAAAACCATTTTGCCGCGCCATGGTTTGCATCAGAAAACCATCAGGACGCGCAGCTTTTTCTGTGGGAGGTAGGAGGACAGGGAGATAGAGAACGAGGGGGAGGAAGGAGGTGGGGCTCATAGCTCTCTGTGGCAGCGCATCAAATTGGCACTGTCAGAGCTGACCCTGGCAATGGTTGCCATTCTTCAAGCTGTCCCCCACCTCCACCCACCACAGCCCGCAGGCAGAGCGAGAGAGCGACAGGCAGAGGGTGAAAATAGCAAAGGAAAGAGAAGGGGGAGGGACGGAGGGAGAAAGAGCGTACAAACCTATCGTCAACCTTCCGGACCCCCACTGCCTCTGTAATCAAGCACAGATCAGTCTCAATTAATTTCAGCGTTCGTTGACAGTGCCAATTACAACACAATGGCAAATAGTCCATGAAATGGAACGTTGAACACTTTGCGTCCTAACTTGACATTTGACTGCGGTTTTACATCAATGACTCCTAAATAAGAATAGATCTCTTTATGTGCTGTTTTTAAACATATTTTTGAAGCATATTTTCAGTGTTTGCTGTGTTTGGCTCATAGCTGTGCTGAAATGAAACCACACATTTTTCATTGTGTTGGCCCTTCACCAGAGTGTGTCATGCAGTTTGATGTGGGCACTGAGGTTTTCATTTCGAGAAGTCTGGTTTAGCTCGGCGCTTTGGACAATGGCAAAGACTTGGTTAAACGAGCTAGAGTACGATTGCTTTCGCTCCTTTACTCTACCGCACTTACGGGACGCCTTTGGGATTTGACTTCAAATAGGAATGAAATTAAATGTATTTTGCTTGAAAATATTTTCATACAAATGCTCTGTTTTTGCCATTGTGGAAATTTGTAATGTGGATGTGGATCAAGCATGCTGCACAAGCCCTCAAAAGTGAAGCCAAAACGCCTTGATCGCCCCCCAGTGACTGGTCCTAGTATAGGTCATAAACCCCGCCTTCCCATGTTATTAAACGGGACATGAGACCAACTAAAAAATTAAATTACACTTCACATATCCTTTTTCCAAAGATAGTTTCTGTCATTTACTGTAGTTTCTATCACGTTGATGTAATTTCAAGAGTTTGTTTTTAAAATAAGTTTGTTTTTAGTTAGTTATTTGATGCTAACGGTGCTATGACATCATGATTGACAGCTGTGATTGACAGGTTCTCTGTGCAAAGTAGTCTATGTGGTTAGTAGTTGTATTTACCTTATTTTTACGAGGTTCTGCAATCAGCAGACACCATTGGAGAGGAACGGAGCAGACAGAGGCCACTTAAGAAAAGTGCGGGGCATGTGCTTGCGATTGATTCTGCGAGAGTGAGGGCGGGGCCTTGATTTTGCGGCTTTACTTCCTGCTTACAACTGTGCATGTCTGGTCCCGAAAATGCAAGTGCGCAGACACAAATCCCAAGATGTCAGCGCCATACCGGGACATTGGCGCCTTCAGTTCTCTCCAATGGAAAAAGAACAGGTGTCATCCATCTTTTTTACAGTCGAGCTTTACGGATGAGCTCGTGTATAAAAAAAAAAAAGGTTAATTTTGATTTTAGTGGAAAACCAGCCAAATTAGAGACTTTGATTCAGTCAAGTCTTCAAGAAACCATCACATTGTTTAAAGAGTTCTGGGTTGACATTTTATGTTGTAACAAGTAGTTGGTGACATTTCAAAGAGCTTGTTTCTTGTTATAAAGCCAAGGGACAAACCACAAAACATTGAAGGCACTTTTAAAATGCCTATTCCTTTTCATTGATATTTGAGGAAGGAAATAAAGAGTGAGTGTTAGCATAAGTGCAAATGCATAATGAACCATGATTTCATACCTTTCCCGCTTCACTGTTATTCTGAAATATGTCAAATATGTCATTTTTGATTTCTTGAGGATTTTCGAGATGTTTAGCTCTCATGCCGCACTGCTGCAGTGCAGACTGCTTGAACATAGCAGGGATCCGTTACACTATTGGTCTCATTCGGAGGGCTAATCAGCTCTTCCTCATTCGCTGTATCTGAGTAGTGTGTGTCTAACTAAAGCAGATGGCTCTACTGTTCCTCTGAGGCCATTGGCTGTTTTAATAAGCTTAACATGCTATATTGATCTGCAGCCAAGATCAATTGGCGAAGTGTTTGGCTTTGAAATTAACACCACACCAGAAAAAAGCTTGAAAATGCTGAGATGGATTCCCAAGTTAATCCATCCAATATGACTGTAATACCAAGTATTTTAGAGGAATTAAATATGTTGGACTGACCATCATTATGCCAATCTCTTCATATTTACTCTCGTCAGCATCCTTTACTGTTATTTTTTTTAACTTCAATCTGTTCAAATGGATGTTTTCTTGACTGAAGCAATTATAATGTAAAATGAATATGCTATTACATTATATTATACTATAATAAAAGAAAAGCTGTATAGTATAATTGTCAGTCAACAATATGTTTTCCAGTTTTATCTGATAAAACAGGACAGGAAATGCAGGAAATGGAGAGAAAAGCAAAGAATATAAAAATGACACTGGACTCAAACCTGCATCTCCCACATGAGCACCACAGCCCAATATGTGCTAAGCGCTATGCCACGATGCTCTAAAATACACTCACCTAAATGCTTATTAGGAACACCTGTTCAGTTTCTCATTAAGGCAATTATCTAATCAACCAATCACATGGCAGTTGCTTCAATGTATTTTGGGGTGTGGTCCTGGTCAAGACAATCTCCTGAACTCCAAACTGAATGTCAGAATGAGTAAGAAAGGTAATTTAAGCAATTTTGAGCGTGGCATGGTTGTTGGTGCCAGACAGGCCGGTCTGAGTATTTCATAATCTGCTCAGTTACTGGGAGTTTCAAGAAAAAACATTTCTAGTGTTTACAAAGAATGGTGTGAAAAACATCCAGTATGTGGCAGTCCTGTGGGCGAAAATGCCTTGTTGATGCTAGAGGTCAGAGGAGAATGGGACGACTGATTCAAGCTGATAGAAGAGCAACTTTGACTGAAATAACCACTCGTTACAACCGAGGTATGCAGCAAAGCATTTGTGAAGCCACAACACACACAACCTTGAGGCGGATGGGCTTCAACAGCAGAAGACCCCACCGGGTACCACTCATCTCCACTAAAAATAGGAAAAAGAGGCTACAATTTGCAAGAGTTCATCAAAATTGGACAGTTGAAGACTGGAAAAATGTTGCCTGGACTGATGAGTCTCGATTTCTGTTGAGACATTCAGATGGTAGAGTCAGAATTTTGCGTAAACAGAATGAAAACATGGATCCATCATGCCTTGTAATCACTGTGCAGGCTGGTGGTGGTGGTGTAATGGTGTGGGGGATGTTTTCTTGACACACTTTAGGCCCATTAGTGTCAATTGGGCATTCGTTTAAATGCCACAGCCTACTACCTGAGCATTGTTTCTGACCATGTCCATCTCTTTATGGCCACCATGTACCCATCCTCTAATGGCTACTTCCAGCAGGATAATAGCAGAATAGAGCATCTTTGGGATGTGGTGGAACGAGAGCTTCGTGTCCTGGATGTGCATCCCAAAATCTCCATCAACTGCAAGATGCTATCCTATCAATATGGGCGAACATTTTTAAAGAATGCTTTCAGCACCTTGTTGAATCAATGCCACGTAGAATTAAGGCAGTTCTGAAGGTGAAAGGGGGTCAAACACAGTATTAGTATGGTGTTCCAAATAATCCTTTAGGTGAGTGTACTTTGAATCACAATATGTGACAGATCTTACCTGTTTTTGTTGTTGTTGTTTATTCATGAAAAATGCAGCTTCTCGCTGTTAAGGACAAACAAGTTGCCTGCCCTTACCTGTCAGATCTAATCTTACTTTCTCCGTTACTTTTACTTTCCCACTATAGAGGTATTTCCATCTGGGCCCACACCCCTTTTCTCAATCTTTTCTCTCAGCACCAGTATGGAAATTTACATACCTCTATTCTTGGAAAGAAGGAGCAAGAGAGAGAGAAAGAATAATGACAGCAATTTCTTCCCTTTCTCCACTCGCTGGCTTGCGAGAGAGTGTCGTTTAACGGCACCTGTGTTAGCGACAGGCACGCGGATGAGAAGCGAAGGAGAAAGTTGATTAAATCATCAAGTCGCGGCACAGAAAGTCAATTCTGCTCACCGTCTACAATGATATCCTTTTATCCTGACGTAATGAGCTATGGCACTTTTGCATTGGGTAATGCGATGAGTTCTATTAGCGCGTTCCATTTGCTTCACAAGCAAGGGCGAGTCATTTCGTTCCTTTCATATCTCCGCAATCAAACCGCTAGGCTGGGCAACGGGGAGCACTGGCACGCCAATGGAGATGCCGGCAGTGTTTTTTATGGATCACAACACACTGGAAAAAATACATTTTGCTCATTATTTTAACTCTTCAGGAACTTTGCCTGTGCCAGATGAAGAGGAGCCTCTGGCCTTTAGGAAGGCTTCATGTAGTCATACATGTTAAATCGACCAAGTACATGGAAGGGCGGGAAGAGTGTGGATTGTATTTTCAAAAGCCTCAATAATATAATTCTGATTGTGTTTCATAGCATTTTTGCTGTAATGCTAACAGTGTTATGGTACTGGCACACACAGGAGCAGTAGGTTATTAACATCTGTGTGTGTGTTTATTGGTTATGTATAATACATGAGCCCCGTATGTCTCTGAATCCCATTGGACTGGGGCTGTAAATTGGATGCTGCTCAGCAGGCCCTGCATCAGGTCAGACGGGAGAAACTTGTGCCAAAAATATTCTCCCTCTCTCACTCTGTCCCTTCCTCTCACTTTATTCCTAGCTTTCAGTCCTTTGCAGGAATATGGCTCCCAGAACTGTCAATCATTCAGGGCTGCCACAAGGTTTATGCTCCGCTGGGTGTAATTGGCCCTGAAGACCTGAAGCCCCGCCCCTAGCAGGCCTTCATTAGGGAGTCCAAACTCAAACCCTTAGCGCATCTCTCCCAGCCAAGTCATCTGTGAGCTGCTAGCTAATTAGTAGATAAAGAATTAAGCGGACCTTGAAATTGAAATTGGACAGAAAGGCTTAAATTCAGCATTTTAATATCATTCTATGTTTATTAGCTCATTTAGCTCATGAAGTCTCCACTACGCTCTGTTGTTTTGTTTTTGTTGTTTTATTTTATTTTCATTCAGGGTTATGTCTAAGATGTTAAATAGTATTTTTATAGTATTTTTTTGTCATAGTATTTTTTTTCTACTATGGAACTCCCTGGTGCCGAACACACGGATAGCTCAAAATGCGTATAGATAACACTGTTATACTATGGTATGTTTACGCAAAAGTCATGTTGACTGATGAGTCTCGATTTCTGTTTAGACATTCAGATGGTAGACTCAGAATTTTGTGTAAACAGAATGAGAACATGGATCCATCATGCCTTGTAACCACTGTGCAGGCTGGTGGTGGTGGTGGTGTAATGGTGTGGGGGATGTTTTTCTTGGCACACTTTAGGCCCATTAGTGTCAATTGGGCATCGTTTAAATGTCATGGCCTACCTGAGCATTGTTTCTGACCATGTCCATCCCTTTATGGCCACCATGTCCCCATCCTCTGATGGCTACTTTCAGCAGGATAATGCATCATATCACAAAGCTTGAATCATTTCAAATTGGTTGCACTGTACTAAAATGGCCACCACAGCCACCAGATCTCAACCCAATTGAGCATCTTTGAGGATGAACCGATTCGAAGACGAATGACTAGTTCTTTTGAATGATTCTGAAAAATACAGTGTGACCAGTGTAGCCCAATTCTGAACATGAGCAACTCGTATGAACTGGTATTTTGAATCAGAATAGCCACAACTGTAATAGTAAGAGTAGTATGTTGCTCCAATTTCAGCATCCAGTGTAGTCTGATTCATGAACAAATGACTATTATGAGCCAGAAGTTTTGAATCAATCTGAAATGATTAACAGCATTAGCAGAAAACGTTAGAAATAGACCCAAAGGATTCAGAATCTATTGAATCAGGAAGTCTGCAGTACCCAACCTTAAACATCAATGCCAACAATTAAACCCTATTCGATATTTTGACCAAGTGATCAATTTGTTGAATTTCGGAAAGCGAATTTGGTTGTTTTTATTTTAAAAAGCTGTATACAGAACAGAGCCTAAGTAGTTACATTATGTCTGTGGCCTATGAGACGTGAAGATAGTTGGACTCGTACTCTAGTTGGTGTCTGGGAGAAAAGCCCTGCTGGTGGTAATAGGCAGATGTAATGAGGCCTGGCCACTGAGTGAGATAAGAACAGCCTTTTCCTGCTTAGACTTTTATTACTCTGCTGATGAGCTGTGCAGTGCGAGACTGTCGGAATCAGATTTCCACTTCATAATGGCTTTATATTTAAAAGCAAAAAAAAGTGTTTCAGCTTTGTCACATCTATTAGATTCTGCACTGTTGTAATGTTGCCTTTGTCTTTGTCTTACAGTGTGAAAGCGAGAGTGACCAAGAAGACAAGGTAAGACCATGCCTAATTATTTCTACAACAACAGCAGTGTATTGAAATCTCATTATGTATTTTTTTTCGAATTTAAACATTAATGTTGAAATGTTTTGGTTATAGTACTGTTTCTTATACATAAAATGCGAATACAACTGCAAAGCCCCGTTATAATAGCGAATACTGTATTGGAGATGTTTTCTAGTAGTTGTTGCTATGTTTTAGGTGGCATATCATTGTCTGCTCTCTTATTGGTAGTTGTTGCGTCTATCGATTCACTACTAATTTGCAGAAATCGTTGTTGCATTTTCTCTGGTCGCTGTAACTTTTCTCTCCCAGAATTCGCCAAATCTTTCTTGAAAATGAATGTCTGGTCAATTTTGTCACTCACTGTGAATTTCTTTTAGTTTTTGTTTGGTATGTAAAATACGGATTTAAATATGATGGGGGAAAAATTACAACGTGGTAATTAATACACTGAATTGTGATTTCCTTCAGGAAATGTAAAGCTAGTTAGCTGTAGTTTTAGTGCCAGTAGTGGTATTATGAATACCATGTTACATCAGCACTTCTAAAATCATCTTTATTCGTTTTTAATCAAAGTTGAATCAATGAGAATCCAATATTAGACTCTACTTAAAAGTGTGTTTCTATTTAATTAGAATTGCCATCTTGTTAATGACTGTGAGAAGGCCTTAATTAACTCTGCATTAATTATGAATGACTAAATGGTGTGCGAAATTTGAAAAGAACCATTACGAGCTTCATAAGTTACATTTTATACATATTAACATGAAACAATTCCTACAGATTTATTATATATAGATATAACCCACAAGACAGTATGTTATTAATGCAGTACGTACTAAATCGGGCCATTATTTAAATGCATGAATGTAATTGAACACTAGGCTCTAGGCTAACTTTGATGCAAACTAGGCAATAGACAAAAAGCTTTACAAGACACATTGCACCACTTATTTACTGTCTGTTGAACATCAGCATGATTACACGAAAATCTTGGTTTGCTCACGCTTTTCGAATTTCGAATATTTGTTGGTGGTTTGACGTTTTTAACCAGTGGTGGTTTGATGACGACGAGTCGAATTATCCATGTCAGTCAAAGCCCTTTTGTTGTGGCATGGCAGAGATGTGTGGTGTACGACATTAATCGCTGTTTTGCTCGCTGTGTTCCTGCTTCTCATTATTCCTCTAATGATTTTCACAATGTCATGTCATTCTCTTGCCTTTGATTAATTATGTGTCAAAACAATGGGAGGGTTTATTAGGTAAACAAAGAAACAAGAGCGCTCTCTTTTAAACACACACACATTCGCAAACACTTCAGAGAGATCTCTTTCTGTCAATAGCTCTTACAATGTGTTTACAAAACCATCAGCATGTTGAGCTGCATTAGCAATAAGTGACAGATATGTTCACGTGCTTTACTCTGGAAATGAATTCAGGAGCTCTTTCCTCTGCAATAGCAGTCACAGTACAGTATGTTCAGCGGCTGTAGGGAAGGACGACTATTCACATTAATGGGTCAGTTCTATTCATCCACAGACAAACTGTCTCTTTTTATTCTCCTCCGGCTCAAATCAGGAAATGAAAAAAGACACTCTGGAGAAATCACTTTCTGACTGCAAGAATGATACGAACAGTCTCCATTTTGCATGCCCACTCTATTTAAATGGGTTAGTTCACCCAAAAATGAAAATTCTGTCATTAACTACTTAAATTAAGATATTTTATTTCTGAATCAGCTATAGGCTGCAACGTCATTGTAACTTTCAAAGCTCAGAAAGGTAGTAAATACATTAAAATAGTCCATGTGACTACGGTGGTTCGACCTTTATGTTATGAAGCGACGAAAATACTTTTGTTTGCACAAAAAAACAAACAAAAATAATAACTTTATTCGACAATTTCTTCTCCTTCATTTCAGTCTGCTGTGCAGGTCTCTTACTAAACACAGTGCTTCGCTTCTGGGTTTTACCTCAGAACGCCGGCTCATTATTGGCCGAGCGCTGTTCACGTGAGCATACATTTACATTTATGCTTTTGGCAGATGCGTTTATCCAAAGCAACTTAAATTGCATTGCAAGCCACACATTTACATTCTCATCAGTTCTGGCTTTCCCTGGCAATCGAACCCATGACTTTGGCATTGTTTTATAAATGTATAATACAGTATAAATATATAAAACAGTATTTATTATAAAAAATGTAATGTATATAATTTTACATTTTTATATTATTGATTATTGTTTATAAATTATTTTTACTAGCTTTAAATGTAGGCTTAACTTTAACAGTTTTTTTATATATTATTTTTTAAATAATATAAAATAATTTATTTTAATAAAAATGTATATTGTTTTAATATTTATATTATTAATATTGCTTTGGGCTGTGCGAAGATTAATTGTGATTAATTGCATCCAAAATAAAAGTTTGTGTTTACATAATAAATACGTGTGTGTACTGTGTATAATTATTTTGTATATATAAATACATATGCATGCATGTGTATATATATATATATATAATATAAGAATTATTTGTACGTAAATACTGTGTGTATATATATATATATATATATATATATATATATATATTATATATGAATAACACATTTTCTTAAATATATACATGCATGCATATGTATTTATATATATATAAAATAATTAAACACAGCACACACAAATATATTATGTAAACACATACTTTTATTTTGGATGTGATTAATCACAATTAATCTTATGCCCAGCCCTGAAATTGTTATTTATGAAATATTCTCACTAGCTTCTCTAATGCCAGCAATGATTTATTTCTTTCACTTAAGTAGTTTACTTAGTAATAATTATGCATTACATGCAGGTTTGATTAATTAGTGTAATTGATGAAATGGTGTTTTATTAAATTGAATTATAAAATAATTGTTTTTTTATGTATTTTTAATGTTAATGGAAAGCAGTATGTGTGTGGACGTGTTGCGTAAAGTGTGAGAGTGTTTAATGGCTTTTTGACATCTCGTTTGTGTTAGCTGGAGCGGAGCGAGAGATTTATTAAATGGTACAGTCTGTACACTGTTCATCATGCAGGCCTTGCCTATTCCAACTGGAACCTGGCCCTGGTCCTGCTGTCTGCCCTCTCTGGCTCGCTCTCCCTCTCCTGCTGCTGGATGAGTTGGCAGCATACAGACCGAACGGGGTCCAGAATGCTCTGAATGCATTTGGCTGGCTCTGGCAACTATGGCTGGCCTCCACCTTCCAGGCTTTTGGCTCCACTTGGGTCCCTGGTTGCCCCGTTACTTTCGTTCTCTTTCTATTTCCCTCGGTGTGCCAGGGATCTTGTTCTCACCTCTCCCCACAACCTGCTCACCCACCAAACCCCAGGCCCCTGCCCTGATTTGTGTGCAGAAGAAGTGTGCGTGTATTAGAGAGAGCAGGTTGGACCCTGTCTTCTCATTACCTGGCGCTCAAGGGGGATTATTATGTCTTCTGTGGCTGGCAGAGAGAGAAAGAGGGAAAGATTCCACCGCCTGACGGGCTGTTTGATGTTCCGCTGCTGCCCGGATCCAATAACGTCCCCTTTTCATGGAGCAGTTAACACTAACAGGTCTGCGCCATCTGAGAGCGTTTAAAGACCGTTGAGGCTCAAGTGAATCTGTGCCAACTTCAGCCAGCAACAAATCAGCACATGTGCTCAGGCTTAGTGGCTCTCTACCCTCAGAATCCCTCTTCATGTCTGAGCCGTGGTGCAGTGGCTCGCACATGTAAGCCAATGAGGATCGCGGGTTTGAGCCTGACATGCTTCACATCACTGTTTACTCCTATTTCCCTGTCTCTCTTATTGATTTGTACATTTAAAGACAGAAAAGCCTCAAATAAAACTAGATTTTTACATTTCAGAACTCAACAATAAGGCCTTTTCTCTGCAGTCAGGATTCAATCATAAATTAATAATTCATCCAATTATCCATTTAGAGCTAATATTTATCTTTTTCTCTTAACATTTTTAATCATAAAATATAGATGTAAATGCATGAATAGTAGTGCTGTCAAAACGATTAAAATATTTAATCGCGATTAATCGCATTAAAGTAAACTTTCCAGTCAGAATCTTATTGGCATCCATTTCGACGTCTTAGCGCTCATCATCCACTCAAAAGTAACGTTACCCAAGATATTGGGCCGGATCGCAAGCTCAAACGAGTGTGTGCGGCGTGCCGGTTGTTTTGTTTCCGGTCTAGCTAGATCTGCTTGCACTTTGGTCAACGAAGCAAGCAACAAAACGTCCTCTTGCATGGAAAAATTGCTAGGCTGAAAAAAAATTTCGACGTTAAAATGGGTTTGCGTTAACCCTGTTAATAACGCATTTAACTGACAGCCCTAATGAACAGATTTTTATATTTCATAAAATTAACAATATTTTTTTTTACAAAATGAAAACTTGAAACAAGTTGGAAATAGTACAGCTATAAATTCATGAATATACTTGTACTAGAAAATGATAGCATTCAATGCGAAACATTACTTAAGCTTGCAAGTGTAACATAACAGCTGTTCACTGACAATAATTCTTATTATTAAGTCATATGCTTCTCATCATATGTGATGTATCATGTCATAATGGATTTTTATTTTTAAACTTGCTGTTTTTAACCACGAATAATGCTTTTAAATCATAACATAATCACATAAGCATTATGCTGAAGCTCTGTGTTTGATGCCAAAAAAACACATTAACAGCGAGCACAAAGCCTGCTGAAAATGGTTTTATATGTACTAATCAATTATCAGCCCATTACCTTTAAGAGGAGCTGGAGATGACAAATCGCACAAGCATGGACATATTAATCTTAAGTACCTTTAAAGTATCTCACCTTTGGCTCCAAATGAACATCCTCTTGCGGTTTAATGCACTTGATGAGGCCTTAAAAGGGGAAATAAGAGGACCTTTATCACTGAACTCTTTTAACACCCCTCACCCTCGCTCTTTCCATGGGCCCTTCATTCCTTCTTGCATATTTTTCCCCCATCTGTGTGTGGCCAAGGGCAGAGGACACCATTTGAAAGCAGTTGCAGATTTATTATCATCTCTGCGTCAGAGAAGTGCTATAATTTCACTCTCTCGCATCTCATTTGAGACCTTCACTAAAGTGTTGCTTTAGAAAATGTGTCTTTTACAAAACCATGATCAGAATTGCCCATATAGTACTTGATTACATGTAGTCTGGATTATGTGATCAGATTTGAAAATTTTCATAATCAGACTACAGTTACTTTTTTGATTACATGATTACTTAAAGCAACACTGTGCAGGATTTCCGTTTTTGTCAAACTGTGACCCCTAGAGTCGCTGTGGAGTACTTGTACTGTCGTAAATAGCACTCACGCAGAGATGTCTCTGCACTCACGGCCTGATACCTGTTCAGTAGGATGGAAGCTGTAACTAGTGGAAATAAAGTTTGGCCCCTTTAAGAGCTGTGCCCTGTTGAACTGTCGACAGTCTGTATTGTATGCGCTTCGAACACTACATGTATACGACGCCAGGTTATTTCTGTTTGATGCTCAATTTAGCAGATCTTTCTTGCCATAAAGCAGTTTGTTACATCAATATCATGCGACACTTCCTGATGGCGAGACGCCCAACAATCAACCCGAAAATAGCCATTGCAATAGCTCCGAAGCTATCCAGTTAAGGTAAAAAAACTGCATAGTGCTGCTATAATATTCAAAAATATGTAAATTCATAATACATTGATTTTTATTTTTAACTGATAAATATTTTCCAATTTAAAAACTATATGTTCGGAAAGTCTTCAAGTTTTCAGACCGGCCACTAGCCAGGCCACTATAATCACACAAAGCCACACAGCATTACACAAATAAAATGTGTATTATCTTTATTATCTGTTTTATTTTTAAGTGCTTTAAATATTATCCTATTCAAATCAATATGATGAGTTATATCAAAAGTAATGTAAAAGTGATTAAAAAGTAGTCTGATTATATCACCTACTCTAAACGATGCTGGGTTGTTGTAACCCTAATTTGGGCCAAATTTTGGGTTAAAAATGTAATTTAAAATTTGAACCCAACTTTAAATTTCACTTTCAACTGTATTTTTTTTTAAATTACATTCTGAACCCAACATTTGGGTTTGTCCATATTTGACCCAAATTGAACCAACCCAGCCTTTTTTAGAGTGTAAAATGTGTAATGTAATAGATTGTTACTATATTACTAACATCTACCCAGCACTGCCCTTATGTATACACTGTAAAAAATAAACCGTGAATTTTACGGTAAAAAACCGGCAGCTGTGGTTGCCAGAACTTTACCGTTAAATACGGTAGGAACGTTAATGGTTTTACAGACTTAACTTAAAAATTACAGTAATAAACCGTATTTTATTTTCGGATAAAATGTGGATTTACCACCTTATTGACAAATTGATATCTGTTTTAGACCATTGTAATTCACTGACAACCAACAATCATTACAGTAGTGATGAGAGTTAAATGAGCAATCATAGCTCATTACAAGTGAATGCTTGTATAAAGCAATACTTATTTAAAGAAGCTGCACAATGTCATTCACACAAACATTAAGCACCATCATGGTAACACACATGAAACTATGAGGAACCATATAGTTATTTCAACAAAAAAAATCACACAGGGAATTGTGGGAATGTCAATTTACGGTTTTTCACTGTAAATTATACAACGATTTTATTCTTTTTCACTTTCAAAAACTGTAAATTTAACGGTATTTTACTGTAAAATTTTATCACAGTTATTTACCGTGTATAGTACGAATACTTTCTGTTTACCAATTAACAGTTTTGCACTGTAGCATTTTTACAGTTTTTTACTGTTAAAATCACGGATATTTTTTACAGTGTAGTACGTATCCTGGCATCCATTTGTCTGTCTTTTTCCACTTCATCCGCCGCTTCTCTCTTCATCTTATGACGACGTTTGCCCTGAGGCGGTCGGAGGAGGAGAGGCACATTAGTTTCTCCATCACTCAGCCGGAGCACTGGAACATAAAACAGTTTTTTTTTTATCTCCCCGCCACACTTCCGCACTGTGAAACGGGGCGGGTAATAAAGCTTCGCGAGCGAGTTGTCAGCGGTAAAAGATTATGTGTTTTGCCCTCCCTGCATCTGGAAAAGGAGGGAGGACAGAGAGGGGAGCGAGCAGAGGGGTGTTTACAGGCTTGAGTGGGCGCTCGTGAGGCCGGGAAAGAGGCTGATTGCTGTAGAGTGGCCTGTCAGCCCGTGATTTGTCATGTACTTCATCATCTCCGTCACTCCGCGAAGCGTTGTCATAGCTAACGTATCGGCCCGCATTTGTACCGGGCCGTGTAGGAAATTTGTATTTACTTTGGGGTTGGGGGGCGAGGGGGAGTGAGGGCGGGGGGAGTCGTGTAATTTGTTCCTCGTGGATAATGTGACCCTGAGTGGAGCCGGATCATGGGTTAGTTGAAGTGATATTTTCCGGTAATGGTACGTCGTACATCACGGCTGTCAGACAGAGTTAGGAGGCATGCACATAACAGCTCCATTTCAGCCACTGCAAGCATCTGGGATTATTTTCCATAACCAAGTATGACATGACCGCTCTGCGGAGTGCATTAAATTTTTACTGGCTTTTCTTCCTTTGCTCCTTCTATCCCTCCCTCTCTTTGCTCCCCAGTCGGGTCAGTGGCGTTTCCCCAGTCGACCGGGGGGCTCCGGTCTGGCAGAGTGATTGATGCTCGGGAGACTCGGCGTCCCCTCACCGAGACCGGGACGCCGCCGCAGCGCTGACACGTCTCCTTTAAAGCCGCTCGGCTACAGTCCCGCCACGCCACCCCCTCTTTCTTTTATTTCTAATGACGTGCTTATTTCTTTAATTTCTTTCTTATGGTTGCCGGCTATTTTGATCCTTGTTATTTCCAGGCAAGGTCAGCGTTGTAAATGCCAGAGCTTTGGGAGATGGATCACGTGTCTGTGGAAGGCTAATCGCCGGGATCCTGGGGGCTGGTGGGCAGGCAGTGCTCATTATAGGGGCCTACCGCCAAAATTATGTGACGACCTTTCAGCCCCTCAGACTTGCCAAGACAGCAGAAGGATTTCGAGAGAGAGAGGGAAGAGAGAGAGAGGGCAGGGTGATGTATGCTGCTTGATGGATGGACAGGTCAGCAGGCTATGCAGTCACACACCACCCCTCACCCCTGGCCGTCCCTCTTATTCCTGTCTGCCGCAGTGGTGCATTATGGGAGAAATGGTGCTGCCCACTTATTGTACTTGCGGGAGCGCTGCTGGTTGAGTGACTGCAATTAAACAGAGCCTCTTTGTGTTTGAGAACAGCATTGTATAGGGACTGTCAGTTAGTTATTTGCTAGTGGAATTTATGTATTTATTTTCATATTCATTTATTTATTTATTTTATTAATTTATTATAAAAAATATTTAAAAAATTAATATACATGTAAAATTACAGTGGGTATTTCCAACGCTATCTTACGACCAATTAAAAAGTGGCTAATTTGTACTAATTCATCTGACGGCGACCTCACACGTACAAATTCTGTACGATTTTGTCTAAACCCACGTGATGGGTAGGTTTAGGGCGGGGTCAGGGGTAGGTCATTCATACGAATTAGCCACCTCAGTAAAATTCATACGAATTGCCGTGAGATCGGGTTGGTATTTCATTATATTATGTGTGTTGTATTTATTTCTAGGGCTGTCAAACGATTAATCGCGATTAATCGCATCCAAAGTAAAAGTTTGTGTTTACATAATATATGTGGGTGCACTGTGTATAATTATTTTGTATATCTATATACAGTATAAACATGAAAATATTTATTAAATGTATACAAGCATGTGTGTGTATTTATATATATAAAATAATTATACACAGTGCACCCACATATATTATGTAAACACAGACTTTTATTTGGATGCGATTAATCGTTTGATAGCCCTAATTTATTTGTATGCGTATTATTATTAATAGTACCGTTGTTGTTACTAATATTACTAAAACATTCAATTAATTTCTCATGTAAACAGAAAATATATTAATGACCAATATAATAGTCAATAATCTTAATGATAAAAGCGGTCATTCTTTTTTACAGCTTGTAAAACATTATAAATGTACAATTTTAATAATCGTATATGTAAATTGATATTACTATCTGCGAAAATGTCTTTATCAAATCATTCATAAAAATATTTTGTAAATGCCACATAGCAATTAGCATTTAATCAGCAAACATTATTCTTTATAGAAAATTCAAGTTGTTTGTGTTATTATAGTGGAAATCGTGACTTGCAGCTGTTGTTTGTGCTGAGGATAAGCAGAGAAGCATCCAAGTGCCCTAAGGCAGTCGGTAATGACCCCACCGACCCTTACTTGCCAACACAATCACACACACATTTACACACTCTCTCCTCCATCTCCCCAGCAGGCAGAGCCTCATTCTGTCATGGTGTATATCTGAGTGCTAACGCTTGCCTCTAACATGTGGACAACGATCAACTTGTTCAGTGTGGATTCAGCATCTTCCTTTCCCCTAGGCCATGATGAGCCTTGCTGATGCCTCCAGATTCATACACACAAACTAGAGAGCCCCTGACGGTACTTTAGTCCCCGAGGAGAGCTCAGTGTGGTGGGAGGTTGAGTGGTTCAGAGTTTGTTTCCAGGACTGAGACTAACGCTGTGTGCTCTTGCCATTTGGGACACAACCTCACAGCAGGGGCCCTACGAAGAAAATACTCCCGTTTTTTTGGGGCACACTCCTGTCTGACCTCTTATGGATCGGGATGGACAGTAGCCCTGCTACAACAGCTCAGCTGGTGCGGGCCATTATAGACCTTTTCTATCTTGCTTTATCCTAAACTTTTGTAGGTAGGCACTTGGAGAAGGAAAAAGGGTCAAGATCAGTGTGAAAAGGCGTAAATGAAAAGTGAAAAGGCAAAAATTGCTTTTTTTTTTTCTCTCTGAGCAAACAGAATTATTTCCAACACAGAATAGGGAGGCTGGATGGAATAAAAGAAAGGTTAACCTGTAGAAATAATTCAGTGACTTCTTGATTTTAAGTTTCATGTTGACTTCCAACCCAAAGCATAAGATATTTTACACTTTCCATTATCGGAACTTCCTTGGAGCCCTCAACCTCAGCATTCTTTTGCACAAGCCAATAAAAGGTAACGATGTACCTGTGTGAATCAGACAAGGTCGCACAGTCCTTGAAATAGAATGAAAGGGAAACATCCCTTGTGAATTTTGATAGAGTGGCAAAGCTTTCGATCAGTGTTGCAATCTACAAACAACTTCAAAGTCAGGTATTCAGACCTTATAGATGTTTTTATATTATATTATATTTATATTATATAATTTATGTTTTTATATTATATTATATTGTATTATGGACTGTGCAACGATTAATCGCATCCAAAATAAAAGTTTGTGTTTACATAATATACAGTATGTGTGTACTATGTAATTATTTTGCGTATATAAATACACACACATGCATTTATATACTGTATATATATATATATATATATATATATATATTTATAATTTCTATTTGATAGAAATAAAAATATTTTATTAATAAATAAATAAATTTTCTTAAATATATACATGTATGTGTGTGTGTGTATTTATGTATATACAAAATAATTATACATAGTACACACACAGATATTATGTAAAAAAAACTTTTATTTTGGATCTGGTTAATTGCCATCAATCGTTGCACAGCCTTTATTATTTTTTTTATTAATTTTTTTTCAGGAGGAAGAATAGAAGTTCAAAAGCAAACCATTTATTTAAAATAGACATCTTTTGTAACATTATAAATGTATTTACTGTCACTTTTGGTCCATTTAATGCATCTTTGCTGAATAAAAGTATTTATTTCGTTCTTTAAAACAACATACTTACTTTTAAATGGTAATGTATCAAAAGAATATTAAGCAGCAGAACTGATTTTAGAATGTATTATAATAGTAATAATAATAAATGTTTCTTGAGCACCAAATCAGCTTGTTAGAATGATTTCCAATTGATCATGTGGCACTGAAGACTGGAGTGCAATGTGCTGAAAATTCAGCTTTGCATCACAACAAAACTACATATTATATACACATATACATATGTATTTATTCTATGTTATTTCCCACCTAACTACTTGTATAGTCTACTTGTAAGTGATGGATCTATGTATGACTTGTGAGTCTGTGCCTGTAAAGTGTTCTAGAATATTTTATTCCATGTGAGACTGGTAGGTGTGTGTGTGAGACACCTCTCACCTGGCCTGAGATATGCCTATCTGCACTCATGAATATGAATGAGAGCAGGTTGACTGTTATCTAGTTTAAATGATGTATGCGTTCAGACCTTGGGTTCAGATCCACGTCTCCTAACAGACTTTTTCCTCAAAACATGGAAAATCTCAGACATTGTTATGCCAGGTTTTGTTATTTTACTCTTTCTGTCCATCTGTTTGTTCTTTACCCTTCATTATGTCTCTGACATGGCGTCCTCCGCAGGCTGAGTGCTGACAGTCCAAGGTTAAACTGAGGCCGTATGCATGGTGGATGTCCTTCAAGGACTTCATACCTACTCACTGACCCTATGAAGTGACCCAAATACATAAACATGCAATCACATTGTTCTTGTCCATTAGCATGTTAGTTTTGTAGAGCAAATGCCCATAGACTTCATTTTGAACTGGAATTATTACCTTCAGAAATTTTAATTTCTGTTGCTTTAAAGACAGTGTGTAAGTCGCTTTTTCAAAACAATGACAAAGGCATAGCTTGATGACCCCATGAAACTATAAACTATAATAAACTAAAACAAGCACTAACGTTATCAACTGGAAAAATGCTAAAACAAATGACAAACTAAAATTTAAACTAAAAATTAGTGCTGTCAAACGATTAAAATATTTATGCGATTAATCGCATTAATATCATAGTTAACTCGTGATTAATCGCACATTTTCTAAATGTCTTTTGATTTCTTTTTGTTTAATTATTTTTACTCATTTTAATGCTCGTATCAACATGGGAAAGTGGATTGGCTCGTTTAGTGCAAATGTTTTTTTTTATTATTATTATTGAAAATAACATTGGAATAGTGTTCAATTTCACACTAACATACAAATAATCTCTCAAACAATGTAACACTGTCTATCAATAAAAGGGTGAAAGAAATACTGACGAGGTCCTGATATTGGCGAGGGGCGGAGAATCGCATCATCTGTGTGTTTGCTTGGCCATCATCAAGTGGTGTTTCAGACTGGACGTGCTGCGATGATGATAGCTCAGTTCACAACGACAAAACACACAGATCACTTGGTCTTGTTAATGGGACAATTTGGCAACTTTTTAAAAGTAAACGTTCCATTCAGAATCCCGGCGTCTCGCGCTCATCATCCACTCAAAACGTAACGTTACTATTTGGCCGGCTCGCAAGCCGAAACGAGTCTGTGCGGCACAAAAACGTCCTCGCGCTGATTTCTATGGCTTGCACTGCGCGAGGACCCTTTGTTGCTTCTTTGACCAAAGCGCAAGCGAATCTTGCTTGAACAAAACAACAGGCGCACGGCGCACACACTCGTTTGGGCTTGCGAGCCGGCTTTGAGTGGATGACGAGTGCAAAACGCCGAAATGGATCAGGATCGCAAAACGTGAAAAAACTACAAAGTTTGCTAGGACAAAAAAAACGTTAATCGCGCGATAAAAAATTTACGCCGTTAAAATGGGTTTGCGTTAACGCCGATAATAACGCATTATTTTTTAACAAACTATATTTAAAAGGAAAACTAAAAATCTAAAAATACAGGTTAATTCAAAATATTAATACAACTAAAATGACACTAGTATGTCCTCTAAAATAAAATGAAAAACCGAATAGATTGATAGCGTATAATATCTGTTGTCTGCTATTTCAGTGTTGTCGTCACTGTAATGTTTCCCCAGAGCATTTTCTGTGTCTACGGATCGAAAGAGAACGACCCTAATGACAAGTGTGCCGGCGTATTCACCGAGGACACCGGACATGCAGACTCATGTGTAGACACATCTTTAGTCTTCCCGTCCCAAGCGCTCACTAACTCGCTTGTTACCGCAAAATAATTGGAGGGTGTTCAGCTTTGCAAAAACAGGTCAGGTCAGGAAAATCTTGTCCGTCTATGTCCTGATTAACCCCAAGAGGATGATCAACAAAAGAGCTCGGCCTGTCGTGCGTGAGGCTCCAATTATGTGTACAAGACATCGTCGGCCTGAGGGAAATTAAACGGAGTCCCCCAGCTGGATGTGCAACCGAGGCCTCATGGGAGACATTTTGTCTCTTATTAAAACAGCCCCATTGTCTAGGCTTAAGGGTCCAGAGTGTCAAGCTGCAAATATGTAAATATAATGCCCATAAGGACTTTGGCTCGCATCCGTGTGTGTATGTGTGTGTTCATCCACACCCTCACGCCGGTTGTGACAGCCAGTATTGACTGGGAATGATGAGGCTGCCGCTGCCCTGTTGATGTCCTGCATTGTGACTGAAGCTCATTTCTGTGCGGACGTCTCGACAGCAGCGTGATGCAATGGTTGTGGTATTCTCTCCAGTGTCTTTTTGCTGTTATCAGGCCCTATTTAAACACCTCAGCAATGGTCCCTCGGGCTCTGAGAGCAGGACGGCCATTGATTGCATCCAGTCTCTCTAAGTGAGGTTGTAAACAGCTCTGACTCAGGACAGATCACCGACACTAAGTGGCCCTCTGGAGAGAAATGAAGATTAATGAACCTCGGAGGATGGTTAGTTTGTTGGTTTTTGTTGTTGTTGTTGTTGTTTTTTTTTGGTAGAAACTAATGATTCACTCTAGGTTATTTAAACCAAATGTCACATAAGCGAAACATAAAGCGAATATCACATATAGACACTTAATTAATTTAAAGGCTAATATAATTTCTAACAAATAGCATTGCTTTGAAGTAGCTTAAGATTCCGGAGCAAACCAGACTTTAAAATTAATTGGGAACCAATAAGGTATTAACCTTCAAATGGTCTTCGTTTCCTGTTTACACTTCTGGGCCTCAGGGTCTATACGACCCCTGCAATTGATTGAGTAAATGTACAAAAAAATATACATTTTTAATCATACAAATAATATATCATTTTTTTGTTTACTTCTCATCTATTCATTAATGCTGTGTTTTTGGAGATATAAAGTACTTTTGTATCCATATACCACACAATTCCTCAACTACACCATTAGCTTGCATATGAATTATTTTTTTTAATGATACATTGCATTTATGCTCTAGTACTAGGCCTTCATTTCTGTGTAAAAATTTTCAGATTTATGCTGGATTATTTTTTTTTATTATTATTATTATTATTTTGACACATGAAAAAAAAATATTTAGTTTTTTTTTTCCCCATTTCCCATTCATTCCAATGTGGGGTCATATTGGGATCACCAGAAGATCAGAAGTGTAAACATTTTTTTTACATACCTTTAGAACAACCGTATCAAGTATTTTTTTGTGTTTGTAGATAGATAATGTAAAGTAAATTTCGATTGACCCAATTGAGGGCTACAAATGATGTCAACAACACAAGATACACTCTCAATGAAAAATACACTTTCATTTACATTTATTTATTTAGCTGACACTTGTATCCAAAGCGACTTACAATTGCTATGCATATATCAGAGGTCGCACGCCTCTGGAGCAACTAGGGGTTAACATTGGTGTCTCACAGTGGATTCGAACCCAGGTCTCTCACACCAAAGGCATGCGTCTTATCCACCGCGCCATCACCACGCACACTCTCATTGGGTGGTACCCTTTCAAAAGGTACTCATTTATACCTAAAGAGTCCATATAAGTACCTCAAAGGTGCATATTGGTACCAAAAATGTCTTTGTTTTTCTTCCATGCAATAAAAGTGAATGGGGTCCAATGTTGTTTTGGATCCCATTGGCTTTCTTTGCATGGCCAAAAACAGAAAGGTTAGGTAGAAAGCTCGGACAAATCTGGAACAACGTTAAGACAAGCAAATTATCAATTAAAATTTTTCGGGTGAACTAACCAGTCTTATCCTTTGGTTAGGTAAATGTTGATATTAAAAACAAAGGAAATGTTTATAATCATGTATGCAATGTTTCACCTAGTTTTAAGGAAGGGTGTGGTGGGGTTGGGTGTTTTACGAACGTTCCTCCACACAAACATATAAACATTTCTTTTAATTATTCAGTGCTGTGGTGCGTCAAAATGCACTTCCTTTCAGTCTGTCCTTCCTCTGAAGCTTCAGGCTTTTAAAAGCCTCAGGCAGTTTGTAAAGGTCTGTAAGCTGAAGAAATTGTTCTCAACACAACTTTATATTCTTGCAAACGCAAATCATGAGAAAACATCCTCTCTACACAGCCTAGACCCCTACTGAGACATATGAAGATAAAGGCGTTTATTGTGACAGAAGAATGCTGAGCTGTGTGTTTATGTATTTATCTAACAAGGTAATTAGTACCCAGAATCCTGTGTTTCCAATCAAGACAAATAGGATGTAGTCAAGTACTTTCATTTCACACATTTACTTTTAAGCTCTTGTATACTTAGACAGTTCACATTAACATGACAAAGCTGATAAATGTAATGTAAATGTAAATGTTGCAGACACATTTCCATTTTCCATATGATATGTTTTTAAATTAATCAAAGACAATAATGAATCCAACTCTCTCCTTTGGTTCGGAATCAAATGAAGCAGGAAAACATAAAACACAATTGACTATGCAAATGAACGGCATCCATTCACTGTAGCAAAGCACCGGAAGAAATGACTGTAAAATATGGACGTCTGACCATCATTTACGCGAGTATAGCGTCATTTTATCACCAATTTACCTTTCAGTGTTCATCAAACATGATACAGACTTGGCACATGTGGCTGCACACACGTTATTACGCACACACTCGCACTATTACGTGCACAGCGGGCTAAATAACAAAGCCTGCAATGTGCCCTTTGGTGGGTAGATAGCTCATTTCTAAAGAGACCTTCCATCTGTGCTGATGGCAGCCGAGGGAACCGTTATGATCATGATGGAAATCTCAGCTGCCATTATGGGACGGCAGCACAGGGTGCACTGCACACGCACTAATGGACTCATTTGTAATTGGGGGAGAGGGAGATAATGTGTGTTTGCATGTGGGTGTGGGTGACATACAGGATCGAATGGACCAGGAAGAAGGTAGCCTATAGATGTCATTTTGACATCAAAAAACACGTTTGTTTTGTTCCCTTCAATGACGATCTGAAAAAAATCATCATAACTTTATTGCATGGCTGGCAAATAATAATTTCTCTGGCATGGTAGCTCAGAAATCTGGCATTTTCTTTGAGCTGGCTGGTTATACAGGAATGAGGCTACATGAAACAAGTGTGAGACCACAATAAACGAGAGAGGGAGACTAAGACAAGAACATTTGGTCAATTAGATATAATTAGATATATGAAATAAACCACCGGAGCTCACTGCTGGTTTCCCACACATTATAGGAGCCCAAACTGTGTAAGAAAATAGGATCAATGAGATTATATGGAAACACTCGGCTGTTAGTGCAAGTATGTTGAGTTTGTGAGATGGGAGAGCAATGTGTGGTCTGATTTTTAAAGAGTTCAATAAAACCGCCAGCTAAAGCCAGATCATTTGGCATTAATATGGTGCATAGCCTCTGTGTGTGTCTGAATGTTGCATTAAGGCATTTGTAGGCGGATAAGTGAGTTGTGTACAACATGGAAGAAAGATGGTTAGCGGGAGACAGGAAGCAAACACTGATGCTAATCACTGAGCTTCGAGGCGAACAACTGTCCCAAATCCCAAACTAATTCACACAATTAACTCTATTAAAACACTAATCACTGAATGTTTTCACATACAAACATCATCTCAAAGAACCACAACATGGTCTGGAACATAACACCACCATTATCTGTGACTTTTCTATTAAACCTGCGATAGATTAAATTACACTTAACTAATAATCAGCGACAAAACTTCCGGGAACTGTTTTATGTTAGCAATTCATTGAAACTGAAATGACCTGAACCAGTTTCTCTAATGTGCAACAAATATATACAGTAATGTCCAAAAGTGATGTCTGGAGGGGATATTTGTTCTTCATGACCCTAAAATTTTGATTAAACCATCAAAAAACTAAACTTGTTTTTTTTTATTATTATTATTATTTATTTTTTTTTTTTTTAAAAAAAGATAAGCTACAGCTACAGGTTTTATTTTTTATGCAAAAAAAGTGCACAGAAAAACAAAAAGCTAACAGGACTAAACATACACTTACTAAAACATAATCAGTTATTGATATCATTGATTCCTGCTTGCTTTTGCATGTGTTAATTTAGCATGGACAAAAATTATGTTAGTACAATTTGGCATGTTTCATTGCATTATCACAAATAAAACAATTTACTCCGAGCATTAGGTAACGCTACAAAATCTGAAAAAAAAAAAAAAAAAAAAATAATATATATATATATATATATATATATATATATATATATATATATATATATATATATATATATATATATATATATATATATATATATATATATATATATACAGTATACATTATATATACAGTATACATTATATATATTTTATATATATAAAGGTGATAACAATTTTCCTAGGCCAGACATCACTTTTGGCATGTGTGTATAACATACTTGTGACCAGTATGTGTGCGTGTGTGTATAACCTTTAATTAAGATTCAATTTCAAATAGTATATAGTTGAAATTTTATTGAATAGAAATATCAGATCAGTCAGATCAAAAGTAATATATTTTTTCCCCAGAAATTTGTGTTCCGTTGGCAGATGCTTATAGAGAATTTTTGTTTGCTTGTATCTCTAGATGCGATATGATAATATGTTGTCAACAGTCTTGCGTAGTGTGCTTTCATCACATAAATTCTTAAGATAGGGAAGTATAACAGAGGGGTGTGGGTATAGATATGGTAATACTGTGAGTTATAATATATTCTGTTATTTGCTTGGCTAGTGATATATGCATTATTCATGGAGTTCTCTTAACATATTTCTTGCTCTCTCAGTCTGTATCATTCTCGGATTTGTAAACTCATTTCAGGTCAGCTAGTGTTTTCATACACATTTGATAGGAGGTGTAATTTATATCAAACATCAGTCACCAAGGCATTGAGGGATGATCCAGCATTATGAATCAGCTGTATTATTTAGCATTAAATTGTGAAGGATGCCATGAAGTAATTGGTAACCAAATGCCAGTTGACTCATGTCTGCTTGCACGAATAGTTATTAGTTATTAGTTATTATCTAACAGCTGCTGCTGAAGTGAAGTCATGTGTGTTTGTGTGTGCGTACCACAGTAATACCCTAAAGCCTTGGTAATGATCTCAGTTGAGTGAAATAAGCCAAATCAATTATAGCTTCTGTGTGTGATTAGTGTATTTTTTATGATCATATCTTAAATCATCTAATTTAATCTAATATGCAGAATTAAACAATTTCATCATGGTACATACTAAGATATTTAACTCATGTAGTGTTCATTTGGGCAAAATAAATAAAGACACTAATGAATGATGAAAGCTTTTTTTAAAATTGCCCATGCTGCTCATTTTAAAACATACTTTCCAGTTTGGTGCAAACAATATATAATGCCATCCAATCAGTACAGCATTTTAATTGATAAACAAATCAATGTTTTTTGTTACATATTTTATTGTTTTTTTATTTTAATAACATTAAAGTATATATGTATTATTTATATTATATATTATATTATTTCCAATCAGTAAATTATTATTTGTAAATCATGAGTATATGAATGCAACAAACGGCTGGTTGGGACTACACAAGCTTCCTCCCGGGTTAGTGACATTCACCAACCCTAAAATGTACATAAACCCCGCCCCCGGAACATGCAGTCCATGTTGAGAAGAGGAAAAGTTGTTGTATAAGAGTACGTTTGTGACTAACTCAAACTTTTGCATCCATCTTTTCACATGCAATAGAAAGTCAGTCTGTGTGCATCACACAACAGTTCCTATACATTCATTAGATAGCAGTTTTAATGTATAGTTGACAGATAAAGTAGAGCCATTTGTTTTGGAATCAGACAGTAATTGTCAATCTCTTTATCTCAGTCCATTCAGTTCCCACTTCACTCGAGAAATACTCTTTCTTTTGTTTTGACACCATAGATTCAGCAGGATTCACAGGATGATATGCCCTAGAGTTTACCAGGTCCAATTTTTTTTTATCTGGATTTGATTTTAATTCTCGTTGAATTCACGTAGACGTCGAAAAAATGTTGCAGCCTTTCGCTGTAATCCACCATGAGACCACCTCTCCATTTCTTGTCCCCTTGTTTCCCTTTCTGGTTTTTATCTGCTATTTCATTTTTCCACTTTGTCTTTCTCTACCTGTATCTCTTGTGTTTTCTCTGTCTCTCCCCCTCTCTCTGGGGATGGTGTGATGAGTGGGATGAGTGCAAGCATATGTGTGGAGTGTATGATGGGTTGTTGACAGGCGGGTCTTATCTCCTCTGCTTCGCACCAGTAGTCCTCTGATTACAGCTGACAGCTTGAATCCTCGATAAAAGAGCCGACATTAAAGAATACAGCGGCGAGGAGTAGTCCCTCTCTCTCTGCCTCCCTCGTACGCATGTCAATGCTGTCGGGGAGGAAGTGACATCAGAAGATTCCGCTGACAGTCTCTGGCCCGTCAAGTAAGACTAAGGGAGATTTGTGGCATGCTTCCCTTAGGCAAGCTGTGATACCATATTTCTCCCTACACATCAAGCCATCGACGCACTTTCTTTTGCATACTTCTCTTTTTCTATCTCTATCACAAGAAATTAACAGCATCCTCCTGTACCGTGCGCTGACAGCATTGTTCACCTTGTCAGAGAGCGAAATCATTTGAGATTCAGTCTGTGATTGCCATTTGAGAGTGGGGGAGGTCTGGGGATCTCATGCCTTATGAGAAGAGTTTGATGGAGCTTTGGTCCAGACGACATCCCAGTGCAGGGCTCAAGACAAACTCAAGCATCTTTTCATTGAGACAGAGAGGAGTGACATACAGCATTTCAGCCATAGTATACCTGTATAAATTTCAAATATTGGCCAATATACACTCACCTTAAGGATTATTAAGAACACCATACTAATACTGTGTTAGACCCCTTTCACCTTCAGAACTGCCTTAATTCTACGTGGCATTGATTCAACAAGGTGCTGAAAGCATTCTTTAGAAATGTTGACCCATATTGATTGGATAGCATCTTGCAGTTGATGGAGATTTGTGGGATGCACATCCAGGGCACGAAGCTCCCGTTCCACCACATCCCAAAGATGCTCTATTGGGTTGAGATCTGGTGACTGTGGGGGCCATTTTAGTACAGGGAACTCACTGTCATGCTCAAGAAAACAATTTGAAATGTTTTGAGCTTTGTGACATGGTGCATTATCCTGCTGTAAGTAGCCATCAGAGGATGGGTACATGGTGGCCGTAAAGGGATAGACATGGTCAGAAACAATGCTCAGGTAGTAGGCTGTGGCATTTAAATGATCCCCAATTGGCACTAAGGGGCCTAAAGTGTGCCAAGAAAACATCCCCCACACCATTACACCACCACCAGCAGCCTGCACAGTGGTAACAAGGCATGATGGATCCATGTTCTCATTCTGTTTACACCAAATTCTGACTCTACCATCTGAATGTCTCAACAGAAATCGAGACTCATCAGACTAGGCAACATTTTTCCAGTCTTCAACTGTCCAATTTTGATGAGCTCTTGCAAATTGTAGCCTCTTTTTCCTATTTGTAGTGGAGATGAGTGGTACCCGGTGGGGTCTTCTGCTGTTGTAGCTTATCCGCCTCAAAGTTGTGCGTGTTGTGGCTTCACAAATGCTTTGCTGCATACCTCGGTTGTAACGAGTGGTTATTTCAGTCAAAGTTGCTCTTCTATCAGTTTGAATCAGTCGGCCCATTCTCCTCTGACCTCTAGCATCAACAAGGCATTTTCGCCCACAGGACTGCCTCATACTGGATGTTTTTCCCTTTTCACACCATTCTTTGTAAACCCTAGAAATGGTTGTGCGTGAAAATCCCAGTAACTGAGCAGATTGTGAAATACTCAGACTGGCCCGTCTGGCACCAACAACCATGCCACGCTCAAAATTGCTTAAATCACCTTTCTTTCCCATTCTGACATTCAGTTTGGAGTTCAGGAGATTGTCTTGACCAGGACCACACCCCTAAATCCATTGAAACAACTGCCATGTGATTCATTGATTAGATAATTGCATTAATGAGAAACTGAAGAGGCGTTCCTAATAATCCTTTAGGTGATTGTATACTACCAATCAAAATTTGGGGTTGATAATGTTCTATTTTTTTATGTTTTTGAAAGAAGTTTCTTATGCTCACCAAGGCTGCCTACAGTAATATTTTGGAATAGTATTACAAATTAAAATAACTTTTTTCTATTCGGAAAACATTCAAATGCTGATTTTGGCTCTCACTAAATATTTCTTGCTATTATCGATGTTGAAAACAATTGTGATGTGTAATATTTTTTGGGGAAACAATTATACCTTTTTTTATTTTAATTTGATGAATTAGAATGTACAACAATTATTTGAAATATACATTGTTTGTAACATTATACATGTATTTAGTCACTTCTGACTAATTTAAAAGAAAAATTAGGGGGGACAAAATCTTACTGACTCCAAACTTTTGAACACTAGTGTATATGCAATATTGAAAATACCAGTAAATCCTTTTGTTTACTGTATGTGTTTTTTTTTTTTTTTTGACAATATACGTGTGAGTATGTGGCCTGTGTGTGTTAGACTGCATTATTTGTTCTCCACTTATTGTGCCTAAATCTTATATCCAGTGAGATATTTCCCCAAGCCACTGGCAATGCTACACACACACACACACACACACACACACATACTCCACAGCCAAGTCCCATCTCATCCGTTTGGCCCACACTCAACTCATTTGGCCTGAGCCAGGGAATTTCAGCAAAGCGTTCTTTTCATTCTGGTCTCATTTATTTTAACTGATATACTCTGATTAAGAGCTTTGTGTCTGTCTCTCTCTCTCTATCTCTCTCTCCTCATAGCGTCAGGGAGTAGGGAAGGGATGGGAAGCTGGGAAAGAATCTGCTGCCAAAATATGTGAATAATTAGGGCGAATGCAGTGGGCTGGTGCCAGGCCGAGGGGAGGCATTTGCCCGGCTTATTAGATCCACTAAAGCACAGCTGTAAATCAGCATCAGGTCCAAACCCAGCAGCGCTTCAGAAACTTCCTGAGCCAGAACGTGTCAGTTAGCCTGGCTGAATACGGCTACGAAATTAAATTATAGCTGGGTGTCTCGATTTGAACTCCATTTAGCCTGTCATCCATTTTTTATTGTTCTTTTAATATTTTTGCTTTTTGGTGAGATTAAAGTCACAAATTTGTCTGTGGAACATGAATTTTACCTAATTTAGTCACATCCGAATAAATATGAGGAACTACTTCCAAGCTTTTGTTAAAGTTTTTTTTCCACCAAACTCTTAAAGATAGCAAGATTCTGGTATCTATGGTTCCACGAAGAACCTTATACATCTATGGGATGTTCCCATTGCACAAAAGGTTGTTTTATAATGGAAAAGTGTTCTTCACACTAAGAAAAACCTGGTTCTTTTAAGAACTGTTCACCCAAAATGCTTCTTCTATGGCATCACTTTGAAAACAACTTTATTTTTAAGAGTGCACAGTCATTCCAACAGTCATCTGTTTTTTAAATGCTATTTCTTCTGTTTCAGCATCAGGGAGTTAATATTGCATCAGCACTATACAGTAGTTGGATGGGGTTTGTTTCCATTGTTGGAAATGTGATTTAAAAGAGTGGAAAGCTGATTACTTCAGTTGGAGGTGTTGATTTAGTGTTCGCCTGATGATGAAGGCCAGTAAAGACAGGCTTCCTCTGCCAGAGTGTTTAGAGAGTGACACATCATCATTACTGAACCGTTTATGGCCCTTCGGATCACAGTCCAGAGAGCTGCTCTATTGTTCTGTGCTGAATTACAGAGTGAGAGAGAAGAACAAATGAAAAAGAAAATGAGCTGGACAGAGTGCAGGAGATTGAGGCCGAGTGAGAGACTCAGTGGACGATTGGCATTCGCGGATTCAGCGGAGTCTGCCCTCCGTACCAATCAGCTTCTGTTTTCAGCTCATTGACAGACTAAATTTCTCCCATCTAGCGGTGAAAATGTTTTTTGTGCTCTCCAGCGCCTCGCTTTGTCAAATGCGCGTTACATCTACGGTAGTCGTTATGTACCAAAGACCTATGACAGGATGTTTGCTAATGGCATTTTGTTGAGTTTTCCTTCAAGTGAACAGGTTGCAAGAACAATCGCTCTATTAAAATATTCTTATCGAATTTCTCTACAAAAACAGATCTTACAAACCTTGTTTTTAGTGCCTTCTCTATAGCTGCTATTCATCAAATAGCCTGTTGAACTTTAAACTATAAATGTTCTACTGTCTATATAATAAAGTACACAATCAAGCAATGAAAAAAGCTTGTAATTAAGACTGTAACATTGACTTGTCGAGAAAAAAGCAGGACTTTTTTGAAATCTTTCTTTTGCATTAACGTTAGCTCTTTCCACCTATCCCGACATTGTTTTTTGTAATCTCCAGTCATGTTTCGTTTTACGTTCTTTTTTGGACTTTATGTATAGTTCGCCATTAAAAATAACAGTGCAATGCAGCCTTTTAAACTTGCCGAGGCCGTGACAAGCGCCTCTCACCGCTCTGCTCCTCCGCTTCTGCTGCTTTCAGTCACGTCACGCTGGCTCTGAATGAAAACGCGCTGTGGAAACGCGTTGGCCTAGTACTTTTTGTCCTAGTACTATTATAGTTTTTCAAGATGGCGGAACTACATTGAAGCCTCTTTGGACTTACCAGTCCCATGTATATAAAGATAATACATTTTTCGTTCAAGGATAAGTCCGATAATTGGCAGAGGTATTTGTATACCATTGAGGACATATTTATGAATAAAAATATTGAATTTAGATAATAAAATACCTTAAAAAGTACACATTGTCCCTTTAATTGAACTGTAATCATTTGTGTGAGTTTGAACACAAATAAAATGTCAGCAAACTTAAATTGGCTTACCTTCAGATTAAGCCTTTAGACACTATACTTGTACACTGTACATTGCATTGCGTTTTAAGATATTTGTTGATCATTACATTTAAAAACTCATTTACGTGTTTAAGTATATTAAAATGAGGCCACCTCACGATCCGAGTTGAATGACGATTTCTATGTTTAATTATTTTACTTTGAATATCAAATTTTTTTTGCACTTTATTAAATTACTTCTGCAATTATATATATATATATATATATATATATATATATATATATATATATATATATATATATATATACTTTAAAAAAATTCTCAAAAATGCAAACTTTAAAAAAATGCCACTTAAAACCTCTGTTTGATTTTTAAAAGTTTTTAAAAACAAGCCTTTTGTAAACGTCTTACAAGAAATGTGTGGATGGGTCAAGCGAACATGAAATGATTAAGTAAGACCAATTCACCGGCAACCCACCAAGTTGTCGATTTGGAAAATATTCGTTTTGAACAAGTTTTCCTTAAATTCCTTTAGTATTTCTTTCAATCATCTTCCATTATCTTTCCTCCCCTTTTCTTCTCTCTAGCATTTTTCACTTCTACTTAAATGCAGTGGCATAGTCAGCCAAAGATGGATGGGTATGATACGCCTGTGCCAGATAGTGAGGTGTGTGTGTGTGTGATGAGGTGCTTTCGCAGGGCTGAGCTGCAGGCGCAGGAGGGGAAGATGTATGAGCCTCAGGGTTCTGGGCAGTGGAAAACAGTGCTCTAAACTAATGATCCACAGCCTGATCGTTAGAGCCCTTACAGCAGCCCGCAGCAGCACGAGGTGGCGTCCCTGGGAAATCAATTCTGGAGACGAGTCCTGGCGGAGACCCAGAGTGAGAATAGCTGGTGGAGGGGGGGAGGCGATGGCGGACGAGGGGAGGATGGGTGGGCAGTGGTGAGAGAAGAAGAATGCTCTTTTGATCATAAGAGCCTGCAGGCAGAATGAATCTAGGTCCCCTAGAAAGCGGTTCCCAATGATACGCCTGTTCCGGCTCTGTGCCCTCACGTCTCTCACAGCCAGCCCCAGCCGAGCGCAGAACGCTTTGGAGGGTGTTCTGGGCTTGATTAATCTCCCCTACCTGCAGTGCCATCAATCCTAATACCGCAGTGATGAAATGGTCGGGCGTCGGGGGAGGGGAGTTTCATAAGTCACTTTCGTAACATATCATGATAAAAAAGGCATCGATCAGGGGCGTGCAGAATAATGACGGAATGCCGTCGCTTTGGAGAAGACGAAGAGGGCAAAAGATGGCACTGTATTTGAAGAAGCTGAACGAGTTTGAAATGAGATCTGGATACGAATCTGTTATATGCCAGAGATTAATATTTTATGTTGTGGTTGACGGAGAGTTCAGATTTTAAGACATTGCTCTTTATTAAGCCTCACAATCAAGCGTCAGGAACACACACACCAGCAGTTGTACTCAGAATCTCTGAACAGTTCTCAACGGTTTTTGATTCATGGTCCCAAATTTTTCATTTATGGACACAATCAAACTCTAAAGGCCCAACAATATACAAAATAATGATAATTTACCTGAATAGGGAAAATTGACTAAAACATGGATTTTAACACATAATACAAACTCTGGACAAATATCATTTAATTTTATAATATTTATTAGGGGTCAGTTTGAGGTCAGTAACAGTAACTAAAGGTTTCTATTTCAAGAAAATGCTATTCTTTTGCACTTTCTATTTATCAAAGCATCCTGAAAAAAATGCATCACATATTAAGTTTCCAACATTGATAATAAGAAATATTTCCTGAGCATCAAATCAGTATATTAGAATGATTTCTGAAGGATCATGGTGACACTGAAGACTGGAGTAACGATGCTGAAAATGCTTTACATCTTAAACTATATCAAAATGCTGTTATTTGTTCATTCTTTTTAACCTTTTTTCCAATGTTTGCACTGACCAACGTAATTGTATTTTGTAACTATGAATGAACAAATTTTGATTTTGATGGCTGCAACACACCCCAAAAACGTTGGGACAGAGCCATGTTTACCACTGTGTCACACCACCTTTCCATACTTTTTAGTCATTTGGGAGTAATTGTTGGAGTTTTGCTAGTGGAATATTTGCCCAATCTTGTCTGATGCAAGACAGCCGCTCAACAGTCTGTGGTCATCATTGCCTGGTTCTCCTTTTCATTTTCCATAAGAGACATGTCTGGACTGCAGTGAACAGGCAGACACATCCCTTCTATGGTGCAGATTGTCTAGAAACCACTCAATTGTAGCACATGCAGAATGAAGCCAGGCATTGACTTGCTTCCCAGGAAAGATGTCATCTTGATGGCAGTTTATGTCTCTGTACAATCCCAATACATGCCTCCATGTCAATGGTACTTTCACAATAATGCAAGTAACCCATACCATTTGCAATAAAGCACCTCGATACCAGGACAGATGTTTGCACTTGTCGCTGGTAAAAGTCTGGTTGGTCCCTTTCGTCTTTGGGACTGAGAACTCGATTCTATTTTCTCCCAAAAAGAAGCTGAAATATGGAGAAACTCGACGGCATCTCCTCATAAAACTAAAGCTTTCTCTTCGCATAACAGGGATTGAAGTGGCATTTGGTGTTGGTGTTGGAAAATGGTTTTCAAAATGACTCCTGAGCACATGTGGCTGTATTAGCATGACGGTATCTTGTGCAATGCCATCTGAGGGCTCAAGGTCACACACATTCAATAGAGCTCTACTTCATTATCCAACACAGACTGAGATTTCTCTGGATTCCCTGAATCTTGTGACAATATTATGTATGGAAGATGATGAAAGGCATAAATGCTTTGCAATCTTGCATTGAGAAATGTGATTTTTTAATTGTTTGGCAATTCTCTCAAGATATTTGGCACATCTTTGCTTAAAAAGACTTAAAAGCACTTTTACACCCAACTCTCAACTATTACCAATTCACCTTCTCATTTTATAATTTGTATGACCAAATCCTGGATGGATTTTTATAACCAAATCCTGATCTCAACTATCACACAACTGATTTGAAACCAACAGTTACCAACACCTCCCCCCTCCTTGTTCGTTCCTCATTATACAGGCAGTCCGGCAGGCAAAGGCTATCAGACTGAAATCCGCTATCTCTGTGGCCCAGCTGTGGGCTCTATCTCACTATCACCCAGCTATAGACAACCAGGAGATTCACATAGCACTCAGGAAATTAGTCTGCTATCTAGATTGACAGCCATATTGTGTGTGCGTGCGTGTGTGTCTTGTCAGTGCATCACATCTTGAAACTAAATTATAATTTAAAAGCAAATGTATATAATTGAGTCAGAAACATGGTGATTAACATGGTGATTTAAGTTTTTCACTAACACTAAATATGTAAAAAACTAAAACTTTAAAAAATAGAAAAATCAGTAAATTAGTTTTTATTTAGTTCATGTATAAATCATCTGACTGAGCCAATTCACTAAAATAAATCAAACTTCCAAACTATACAAATAAGTGTGAGGATATTCTGTTTAATTATAGTAATGTCACAACTTTTTCTAGTATCTCAACAACTTCGATGTTCAATTTATATGCAAATGCTTGTTTTTATTTTGATTATGAATTGCTAAATAGTTTTCTGTTCTGTAATAAATCAGCCTGAACGAATTTGTATCACTGATCGAATTTACAAAAACGTTATTTTCTGCAGTTGATTAAACCACGCATAGGAAAGCAGTATCATTGTCCTGCTAATAATCCTGTGACTGTGTTCAGATCTGCTCTCCATCTCTCCAGAGACCCACAGCAAGCCTTAAATTAGCACAAGATCACTGAAACACGCAAACAAACAAAAGGCTTACAGCACAGAGCTTTCGAAAAATATGAAAAAAAGGCTTGCGGTTCTGGAGCATGTTGTGTTGTTGCATGGATAATTTGTAGGTTAATTTGATAGGAAGCTTATTTATCTGGGTTAATCTGTGGTGTGGTTTATTGTACAACAGCAAACATGAGAATACCAACAAAGAACGGGCTGTTTTCTGGCAGCGAGAGATTTGTGTGTTTAGTTTCTCTCAGCACTTTGGGGAATTGTTAAAAGCTTTAGTTCACAAACACACTTGAGCGGAAGTTATTTTTAGGAGAAATGAAATCTAAATGGAAAACTACCTTGTGTTTCGCACTGCAGTCATTGGAACCTTTTCCTATTTCTTATTTCCAAAAAAAAACCTATTCTTTCAAAGAAATTTCAGTTAATATTAGCCTCTTTTGTTTAATAAACAAATGCATTTTCTTTAAAATAGATGTTTTATGGCTCATATCCACTGACGGTACGGTACGGTCAGTTTGGTACGATATGCTATTATTTGTGTTTCCACTGTCAAAAGTTGTGAATGGTACCAAAAGCCAAACCGTACACTTTGGGTACCCTTCCTATGAGCTACCTAACACAGTGGTACGGTACCAAAAGGTGGAGCTAGACTCACTGAAGAATGGTGATTTGTTATCTGTGCTAATGCTGTAGCATCTATGTTTCCGACCTGTCTAATTGTCTTTGATGACAGTACTTTCCTCCCGCCGGTCCCGTTTCCTGACGTTTGTCTGGTTCGTCAGCCCAGAGGTGCTTTTGTTAAAAGCAGTCGGCTGTTAGCAACAATCAGAAGCCGTCTGACTTTCTGTCTTTCCTCTGTCTCCGAACAGCCGGTTTGATTTCATCTGCATCCCGACGTTTATTATTCCATCCCAGCGCTGGGCCGAACTCCTCTGGAGAGACCGGGGCCTGATCAAACGCTCTCTCCCAGGAGCCGATCGCACGGCGCTCCTTTCCTCTCTTCCCATCGCTCTCCTCTGTTATGTCTAAATCCTCCATACAAATCGCTGTATTTCTGCTCTCCCAGTGGGGCCTATTACTGCCTGTGGGGCATTAAAGATCATTAATAGTTCTGTCAGAATGAAAGAGGGAAAACGAAGGAGCGAGCGATAGAGGGAGAGGTGGAGGAGAGTTGCTTAGCTGCTCATAAATGGGAAATTAATACATCTGCCTCATTAATGCTGCCTGGTTTTTGATGTTTGTTAGCTGGCAACTTTAATGATGTAGGTCTGAGCCAACAGGGTGCTTGACTAAATTTGATTCCTCCAATTAAGTAGTCAGAGTTCTTTTCTTTCGGGAGGGAAAAAAAGAGAGAGAGGCGCGGAGGGTGAAGAAAGAAAATTGGACTCCCCCAACCTTCAGTCTTTATTTCTCTCTTGCTCTTTTTAGCACCTCCGAGACATTTTTTTTCTGTCGCAGCTTGATTGCAGCACCACGTTCATCAACCTTGGTCTTCAGGAAGTGTTTACCATTGGCAAATCAAGGGGAAATATTTTAATCAGCGTCTGCCTCTGTCTTAATCACTAACATTAGCAAGCCATGTATGTTAATTGCCGTGTAGAGGAAGGTGATCGTCCTCGGTCTCAAGTGCAAATGATGGAATCTAACACCCTGACATGAGCAACGAGCTGGAGGCGTCAGCCGGAAGAATGAGGCATGGAAATGACATGGCTTTGTCTCCATTGTCATTTTTTTCACTAGTGTGTAATATGTCTAGCGTGACAGGTAGTCGGTAGGTTTTTCTTCAGTTAAAGTGAAGCTAAGGCCTCAAAAATACAGTACGAAAGTACATGAACGCAACGTTTCATGCAATCTCAGTTTGTTGTCCAACAACATAGTGGTTAAAGGGAGTCAAAATGTAATTCCAGACGTATCACTTTCTTTCCTCTGTGTAACACAAGAGAATATATTTTGAACAATGTTTCAACAGTTTGTGCCCATATCTTTTGAATGTTATGCTCCATTTTAGATGTCTTTGTTATAGGTCTTGTTGCAGTGTGTGATTTTGTACATAATAGCAACTAAACATTATTGGTTTGGCCTGCAGACAGCCGGTCTTCTGGGCCTTCACTTTAACTTCCAGTACGTGTGGAGCTGCAGACAGGCATTATGGGAGAAAGCTGAAACAGAATTCTAAATCAGCTTAGCCTGCTAGCCCTCAAAAGGATTATTCATCTTCAAAAGAGTGTGATTCATGCCTGCAAGGCCCACCGCTTCATCTTTCACCTTCACTTTCCTCTCTCTCTCCCTTTCTTTCTGTCTCTCTCTTATTTAAAACGGCCCCTTGACAAGCTGAATGAAGGAGAATGAGTGAGCAGATGCATTGTTAATGTACTGGTCATGTTGAGATTTGAGGCAGTGCCGTCTTCCGTTTACAAGTGTTACCTACGGCATGCGCAGACACGGTTAAAGTTCCTGATTGTGACGGATGGCCGAATTTACATGACATGTTATAAAAAACATTATTGTCTGCAATAGATACTGTGAGAAGAGGATAAAGGGGATAAAAACAGAGGTAAAGTGATGTAATGAATGAACAGTTTCTCTTATAGTTGTAAGATACTATTTAAGTGGCAGTTACAGTGGGGTCAAAAAGTATTTTGTCAGCCACTGATGGTGCAAGTTGTCCTACTTAGAATGATGAGAGAGGTCTGTAATTTTCATCATTGGTGCACTTCAACTATGAGAGACAAAATGAGGGAAAAAAATCCAGGAAATCACATTTTTAAAGAATTTATTTGTAAATTATGGTCACCCACAAACCAGCAAGATTTCTGGCTCTCACAAACCCTAACAACTTCTTTAAGAAGCTCTTCTGTCCTCCACTTGTTACCGGTATTATTGCCACCTGTTTGAACCCGTTATCTGTATTAAAGACACCACAGCCTCAGTCACACTCCAAACTCAACCATGGCCAAGACCAAAGAGCTGCCGAAGGACACCAGGAAGAAAACTGTAGACCTACTGTACACCAGGCTGGGAAGAGTGAATCTACAATAGGCAATCAGGTTGGTGTGAAAAAATCAACTGTGGGAGCAATTGTAAGAAAATGGAAGACATACAAGACCATTTATAATCTCTGTTGATCTGGGGCTCCATGCAAGATCGCATCCCATGGAGTCAAAATGATCATGAGAACGGTGAGCAAAAATCCCAGAACTACACGGAGGGACCTGATGAATGACCTGCAGAGAGCTGGGACCAAAGTAACACAGGCTTTCATCAGTAACACACTACACCGAGAGGGACTCAAATCCTGCAGTGCCAGACGTGTCCCCTGCTTAAACCAGTACATGTCCAGGCCCGTCTGAAGTTTGCCAGAGAGCATATGGATGATCCAGAAGAGGATTGGGAGAATATCATGTGGTCATATGAAACCAAAATAGAACTTTTTGGTAAAAACTCAACTTGTCGTGTTTGGAGGAAGAAGAATGCAGAGTTGCATCCCAAGAACACCATACCTACTGTGAAGCATGGGGGTGGAAACATCATGCTTTGGGGCTGTTTTTCTGCAAAGGGGACAGGAAAACTGATCCGTGTAAAGGGAAGAATGAACGGGGCCATGTATCGTGAGATTTTAAGCCAAAACCTCCTTCCATCAGTGAGAGCCTTGAAGATGAAAACGTGGCTGGATCTTCCAGCATGACAATGATCCCAAACACACCGCCCGGGCAACGAAGGAGTTGCTTCGTAAAAAGCATTTCAAGGTCCTGGAGTGGCCTAGCCAGTCTCCAGACCTCAACCCCATAGAAAATTTGTTGAGGGAGTTGAAAGTCTGTGTTGCCCAGTGACAGCCCCAAAACATCACTGCTCCAGAGGAGATCTGCATGGAGGAATGGGCCAAAATACCAGCTACACTGTGTGCAAACCTGGTGAAGACAGAGGAAACGTTTGACCTCTATCTGTCTTTTTCTCATTTTGTCTTCATAGTTGAAGTGTACCTATGATGAAAATTACAGACCTCTCTCGTCGTTTTAAGTAGGAGAACTTGCACAATCAGTGGCTGACTAAATACTTTTTGGCCCCACTGTATTTTTACCATTAAACTTTATGCTAACAGTTGTTCTGAGTTCTCCAGATGCACCAGACAGTGTGATTTTATAACAATCATGTCAGTTTTTTAGACACATTTACTATCACTTTTGTAAATTAATGTTTTACTCTAGAGTTGTGTTGTTTAGTTGGGGATATGACATTTTTTAAATGTATTTGCCAAAATTAGTAATGATATTTTTATCAAGGTTTATTAAAAATAGCAACGTTTATGTAAAATTCACATTAAAGAAGACATTTTGCAGTTTCTTTCATGGTGAATATATGAAACATACCATAGTTTGAATATAGTATGTTCTAAGTGAATGTAAACAGTTGGGAAACAAATCAGACGCGTCAGTAGGTTCCGTGCATTAGTCTTAAAGTGACATCAGCATATACAGTATACCTTCAGCTGTTATTAACAAAGACATTTTTAAAATAAGAAAAATATCTAATCATCCACCATCATTTTCAGTTTTATATGTATTTAAATCTTATTTTAATTGATTTTACACACTTAAAGCATTATCGTATTGCATATCGAATATCGATTTGTTTAACAAGGTATCGCATATAAAATTTTTCTTCAATATCATGCAGCCCTAGTCTAATGAAAGAGGGTTTAGTGAGCCGTCGCACTGTGCTGCATTTCCGGCTGCCGCAGAGTAATCTGCAGCACCATTACAGGCAAATGATTAGCCACAAACACCCAATTAGGGTGTTAATGTATTAAAGGGGTGACAGGTTGATCAGTGATAATGTTGGCCTTGTGGCTGAACTAGTGGAAATAAATCACAATGCACTTACTGGGCCAGCCCATGTGAAATGTCTTAGTTATGCTAATGACAATTGCCATAATTCAAAGTGAGCAAACTCCTAGCTGAGCTTGCATTTCATTTAAACACACACACATAGAGGAGGAGAAACATCAAATGAGTTTCTTGGGATTCTCTGTATTGCGATTTTTGTTTTTCAGATGTATTGCAGGCCTCAAGCTATGTTTTCATTTGCCCCAAAAACATAGTTTGTATGTTTTTTTCCTGTCCTTGTTTCTGACTGAATTTCTGAGGTAGGATCATCAAATGTATAAAAAGCTCAGACAGAAATACGTTTTTCTTTGTTTACCTTTTGAGAAGCTCTTGGCAACTGTTGGCGAATCTTCGTCCTTTCTAAAGCTCCTTTCACCTTTGTCTGGTTCCTCTTCTTCTCTTTGTTGTTCTCTGTTCGCTCTCCCTCGCTCTCTCCCAAGCAGCACTCGCCGCCATCTGGCAGGACCTGTTGGCTTGTTTGTTTTTCAGAGCAAACAGCAAATCACTCCCTTCCTCTTTCTGCCTTCTACCATATGCCGCAGCCTGTGTATTAGAGGATGTCATGTTTATTAATGAAGCTTATCAAAGGCACTCACACACACTCAAACCTGCTGGATGGGCTTCAACGAAGATGCTTCATGGGAAGTTGTCTTAAGCGGTGTCTTTATTTAATTTGCCACTTTTAAATACTCGCTTGACAAGAGTAGATTTCTTTATCAGCGTATTTCCTGTTACAACATAACCAATGCTAATGAGATTTTGTAAATTAAAATGATTTTGGTTCAGTGTTTGGCCATATTGAACCACTGCACTACACGGCTGACAGACACAAAACTTCAATATTGGTTTCATGTGTCCCTCACTTGAATACACATGCCATAAAGAATTAAAGCAAGAATTAAAGAGGATATAAATGCAGAGAGAAGGTAGTGAGTGAAAGAGAGATCAGCTGAGAGAGAGAGACCTTAGGGTGTGCTGGGAGCAAGGTAGACCTGGAGGAGCCCGGAGGGCCATTACCATAGCTTTAATGCTAATCAGTGGCTGAGCAAGCTAAATAATGCATCAGCCACAGATGGCAGGCTGGCCAGGACTGTGCTCGAGCATATATAGCCACCGCTCTCAGGGCTCACAGGCCTTTGGAGAAAATTAGGCTGGAATCATTGTTGTCAGATCTGCTTAGCATAAAATTATCCTTGATCAGCATTCCTATTTAATTTTTTTTCAGCAAGTCAGTGCTAGTCAGTTTAGAGGTATGAACTAGATGGCAATGAGCAGTTGACATTGGCTAGGAGGTCTGACATTTCCATTGGGGCTCTAGTGGACCTTCCACACTTGGTTATACATGTGTAAAGATGTTAACTTGAACTAACATGGAGGTTTAATCCCATTCTCATGTCACATGACTTTGGCTAATGCAAAGACTTAATGGGTCAGTTTAAAAGTCAATTGGGGCCATTCACATATCGCATCTTTGGCATGGCGAACTTGAGGTACGTTATTTAAAATGTAGGCGTGTGGCAAGCGCGCTCATAATGTGAACGACGCAGTCTCAAAAGTTGATAAACATCATTTCAGAATGTGCAAGCACCACAGGTCATGTGACAAAAACCAACCGATCAGCTTCGGCATGTTTATTATATTGTATTATATTATTGACGTATAACTAAACTATAAATTATATTTATTTATTAGCACAATTCACAATGTTATGAATTATCATTGTTTATTGTTTTATTCATATTTTAAATTTGCTTTTATTTTTATCTTTTAAGTTTTCTTTTTTGTTGTCATTTTTATTATTATTATTTTCAAATATTACTATTTAAGTTTCCGTCAGTAGTTTCTTAGTTTATATTTATAGTGCCTTAACTCAAACATATTTTAGTTTGTTGCCAGTTAGTTTTAGTTAACAGTAATAACAATATATTTACTCTTATACTTTAATGAATTGTGTCTTTGTAAATGAGCTTTTTGCATGGTGACTCATATGAAATATAAGGAGATATTTCTTGTTTACATTTTCAAAGCTCAGCTAAGCTTTAGATGCTTGTCAGTACTATCATTATGAAGCAAATGGGATTTCTGCTGAGAAATGTTACCGCTCGACGCTGCTTTAATTTCACTTTTGTTTCGGAGACGTCACAGGCTAATCCTAATCTATGTGATTAACACATTTTGTGCTTTTACAGAAGTGTATATTTGCGCATGTGTTCGTTTGTATGCATCCCCTACTGCTTTTCTGCATGAATTACGTGCTCTATCATGGATTAATGAACTATAATGCTGTTAGCTGAGGAAGTGTATCATTTCCATGGTGTGTGTCAACAATATTATAATGATAGTTAAATCCTCTGCAGCGCTGGCTCTCTCACAGTTGGGTATTCTTGATATGTCATGTTCAACTGCTGATCAAACTGAATAAGTTGATTGCTTTCAGCTCATAAATCTTTAGCTACATGAGATCAGAATCTCATTACTTGAATGTTTCTGAAACAGCATTTTCAAAGAATTGTGGTCCCTCTCTGATCTTACATAATCAACTTTAATCTGAGAATTTATCATATTTTAAAGAGTCAAACTTGGATTTTTGGAACATTTAAGTCCATGTCTCTGCTAGTGTACATAAGAAGATATGCACAATTAAAACTTAGGGCCCTATTTTAACGATCTGAAATGCAAGTATCAAGCGTGAGGCGCAAGTAACTTTGTGGGCGGGTCTTGGGTGCTGTTGCTATTTTACCGGGAGATAAATGACTCTTGCGCCCGACGCAAGTTTAATAGGGGTTGGTCTGAAATAGCTTCATTATTCATAGGTGTGGTTTGGGCGTAACGTGAAATAAACCAATCAGAGCATCATCCTACATACCATCAAGAGCAGGTGCACATGTTGTACATGGCGGATTGTAATTATTCAGGCGAATTTACCCAGGCGCGCTGAGAGCTTTCATCTTAATGGACACCACACTGACTACGTTTACATGCAGCTAATTTCCAGGTTATGGTTGGGTTAAGGTCACTATTTAGGTTTCTGAAACATTAGGGATAATTCCCGTTTACATGAGTGAAGCAGACAATTTCTCCTGTATACAGTACGTGGAATTGCAATATCTCGATGTAACTGGCGACACACGATTAGCTTCGACGTACGGACAACCTTAAAGACGCAATATGCATTATTTCTGATTCTTCTTCCTGTATCCAAAGATAACAACAGCAGCAGCACGCGGATAATGTATAGTTCAGGGGCAGATAGAGATCACTTTGTTTCAGCTTTGATCCTGGTGGTAACGTTACCGACCTCGCTCCAAAGTATGCTGTGCTGTGTCTCGTCTGGTCTCGCCATGTTTACTTCCGGTATACTTTGAGTAGAAGTTTCTCTACTCAAAAGACCAAGATACTTTGTGAATAGAACATGCGCAGAACACAAATCACTATGGGGATATGCCGATACGCGTTTACATGACCAAAAATTCGGGTTTAGAAAAGGAGTACCCCGGGTATAATATCCCGTTTTTAAAAATCCAGGATTTTAACATATTCAGGTTTTTGCCGGTGTTTACATGCCCGTTCGCCACCGGTTTTTGCTAATATCCTGGTATTGAACGGGTTATTGGCTGCATGTAAACGTAGTCAATGAGTTCCCTAATGTGTTAATATTTTTCCTTCTTATAATGTATGATTTGCAAAAATAAAAACTGCTGCATCTGTGTTGATGAGAGGATCAAAGTGTATGTGCCTTGTGCACCCGCTACATTATGGCCAAGCATGCGTGCTTAAAATAGCATTATGAACTGACTTTAGACTAGGTTTTTTTCTGGTCAGTGGTGGGTATTGTTCTCCTGGAACTGAAAAAAAAAAAAATAGCACTAGGGAATGTTTCCGCCAACACGCGCCTAATTTTTGGCTCATTAAGTTAATTTCCTCAGTTTACAGACGTGCGTCTGTGGAGGGAAAAGCCTGCTTTGTGCGGATGCTATAGAAATGATACATGCAGTCAGTGTATGAAGTCATTTGCGCCGGGTGCAAGATAGGGCCCTTGAGACTGTCTCTTCTTTTCTTTTTCTTTGGGTCCAATCAAATATGTTGTGTGTACTACTTGTTAGAAATAAATATGGCATCTGGTAAATATGGCTTTTCTGGGGGAACAAAAACGGACATATCTGTAAAATCTGTGGGAATGTGTTTTTGTACACCGCACACCAACATTTGTACGCCTGACAGAAATGAAATAGTTGATCTGGAAGTTACCCTGGCCTTTTCTCCTCATGTCAGTGTTTGAGTGGTAGATGTTATGATTCACTTTAAGCCTGGCAGGGACGGGTGCCAAGTCTGTTTGTAAGCCCCGACACCTGCATGCATGATTTAACATGCTCTGTGACCGCCAGCAGCAGTGCCTGTCAGGAGCTTCACCCCATCCACCCCTGGCACGGCTCAGTTTAAAATTCTTCGTGCCCGTGTTCGGCTTTCTCAAGGCCACCTCCAAGGCTCAGCATGATGATTCACTACGTGGCGGAAGGTGTAGCCAGGAGCAAAGTTTACCCACAACATAAAAAACATGATCTGCTACAGTGGAGGAAACCCAGGAGGGGAAAGTTGGAGGAGGCGGTGTTGCTGAAGGGCTTTTTCTGATCACATTTCACCAGGGCAGAGAGTTTGCTGGCAGGATTTCTGCAAGAAACACCTCCACAGGCTTTTGTGTTTCTGTTATTCTAGCTAGCAATGGTTCTCAGTACCTGCAAAACATGACAGAACTCTTTACCACTGATACATTTTTTATTTTTTACTAACACTTTTAATGAAGAGCTGAGAACATGCAGTATAAGTAAAGCCTGAAGGTATGAGAATGCAAGCACTTTTAGCTATGCAAGTTTGATTTTTATGCAGTGTTGTGTTCTTAAATGTTTTCTCATGCAATTTGGAAAGTGGCAGAATAATTATTTTCATTTTATGTTCTGTAAACAATAAATGGTGATATAACCCTAACCCTAAAATTCTATTATATTTTGTCTATAAAAATTCAAGGGATAGCTCACCAAAAATGAGAACCTCATCAGAAACGGCGTGTCATTCCAAATCTGTTTGACTTTCTACTGTGAAACTCAAAAGAAGATATTTTAAGAATGCTGGTAACAGTTTTGACTTCCATTGTTTGGATGAAAAACTAAAAATATTTCTCAAAACATCTTCCTTTATGCTTTACAGAGGAAAGAAAATTCGTCTACAGGTTTGGAACGTCAAATAATTTTTGGGTGAACAAAAAACTGTAGGTCTATGAATAAAGTAAAAATCATTTGTTTTAAATGCTAAAGTAAATTTTTTAAAAAGTGTTCAAACAGGTGAAATGAGTGTGCAAATGGGCACACTTTCATATGATTTATCCTCTCGCTGCCTCATGTGTCACCATAGTTCACTGTTAGTCAGAGATAATGGTGATCTTAATGAATCTGGTGTTGACCCCCTTTCTCTTTTTCTTTCTTGGACCTATCTGTTGTACACATTTATCAGGCCTTGTCTCTCACACACCACCTCATGACTGATCACCTCACGGTCAACAGAAGAGCATAGCGACCGCTTAAACACACAAACACATCAGATACACACCTAAGCCATCCCACCCCAAGGTCGTCTGGACTGACATGAACACTGTATAACTTCTGGGATGGCATTCATCTTGGATTAAAAAAATAATTGTGTTTTATTTTGTATTTGACATGTATTTTTAAGTATATCTGTTGTAGAGTTGCACGATTCTGAAAACATTGAGAATCACAAATGTGTTTAATTGTTTAAAATTGTTATTCCACAATTATTCCATGATTCTGAATACTTGTCAAAGGTATATTTGACATAACAGAATCATTGTCATTTATGAATAAGATTGCATGGGTGTTTAAATCGGCATTGCAATCTTTTAACGATTACTCAGCTCTAATTTGTTGCCGAAAAAAGCGCAAAAGGTATCGTTTTTCCTATATCAATGTCAATAATGCATACCAGCAAACAATTTAGGTTCTGGGAATGTTCAGTTTTGGTTCCCAGAACGTTCCTAGAACTTTCCCTTACGGTTAAGAGAACGTTCCCAGAACATTCTCCTTACTTTCTAAAAATAGAACCTAAAAATAACCTACATGAAACGTTCCTATAACATTCTTGTTTGGTTTCCAAAAAATAACCACATGGGACCATTCAGGAACATTAGGGGAACGTTCTGTGTTTGCTGGGTACATTTTAACTTTAAAAGAATCTATCATCCAGTGTTTTTGTATTCATATACAGTGTTTTGTCGATATACACAAAATCCAGCCAAACTATAACTTGCAACAACAATGCCCCACAGAACAAAGCTTCATAAAAAGCACTTTGTAAAGCTTGTCGTAATATAACAGCGGGGTGCAGAGAATGGCCGGTAGCTCGGTTGGATTTCCCGGTACCCGGTGGCAAGACTAGATTCATTGTAGCACCATTAACATTGTCATCATCATCATCGTTTTCGTAAATGAACTTGAGCTCTGACCGCCTCACTGAAGCCCATTAGACAGCACAGATGGCCCTCTCTTGAGGCTATCCTATAATAACATGCAGTTTAGTTATGATCCGACTTTAGGGCTTCGGGGTGCTAAGCCTCCGTCATTGTCCTCAGCAACGCCCCTCCCCCGTGGACTCAATCCATCAATAACCGCGTTCCAGCTGAGGCTGGATCCATGGGATTGACCTCTGACCTCCTGCCATTGTTAGTGCCTGTTTACATTGAGCAGATTGAAGCTGTTTTGCTGCTTGATTTGTCTGGCAGTCACACACACTACACGAGTGTCTCTGATAAAGAGAGGTGAAGGTGGTTAGGGAGGAGCATGTTGGTATGCTGTGTCTGTCTACTCACATTAGGGAGGGTATCAAAGTGCAAGTATGAATCTGGCAGTTCTCATAATGAGAGAGGGGGGAATGTATTATAAAATAACTAGAAGTGACCGACAGCAAGAGACAAGACACGCACTCCTTTGAATACCAATTAGAGGCCAGAGAGACAAAAAGGAGAGAGGAGAGCTAAAATAGGACTAGAGTGGAGAGAACTATGTAATCTTTTGCAGCTTTTATGATCTTATTTATCTGTTAATGATCATGATTCTCAACAGATTTTTCCTTAGAAATTTCCCTGCTGTTTTTTAAACATTGACATACGGATTATTCAGGTGGAACACATCTTAGAAAAATGCATAGATGTTGATCAACAGTTTCATTTTTAACATTTCTTTTATTGAGAGATGTTTTGTAGAGTTTATTGGGAAATGCTATTGGAGGACACTAAATGTAGCCAAAAATTTGATTATGGGTGCGTATAAGTGCGTATTGAGTATAAGTTTGATCCAGTTTGCAACATTTAAATAAGAAGGGAACATGTGACTGACAGGCACACTACTGGTAATATTTAATGGTAATAGTTTGGTAATATTTTGTAATTCTTTTTTAATTATTTAAAAAATTATTAAGCACAGGAAATGCTTGCTTCAATTATGTTCGTAGGGCCATAACCAGAGTGCATTCTGGGTCTTGATTACCCAGAGGAAGTGCTTCTAGTCAGTGCACTCAAGCAAATAAGCTAGTCCATGCAGCAGCAATGGATGGTCTAAGATCAGATCCCCGGCCTCAAGTCATAAAAATGAATCCTAGATGACAGCTCTGGTGCACTTCACAAACACAAGCCCTTAAGATTGAGGTAAAGGACAGCCATCACCGCGGGCCCACACGACGCTCCCTCGCGCACGCATCCTCCACGGAAGGGAAATCAATTAGAGAGAGAGGAGGAGATTCTCTCCCTGCTTCGCCATTGAACTCAAAGCACTATTGAGTTTTCATGATTGGCTTTGACTGGGATGAGAGATCAGAGGTAATACTGATAGTCCTGCCGTACTCTGAACACATTATCTGCTGTATACAATGGAAAACACTTCATCAAACCAGAGGCGCTGTACGTCTATTGATAGATGGGCTTTGTCTGTGTGGGGAGGCCGAGCGAGGTGAAGGGAGGGGCGAGAGAGAGAGAGAGAGAGTTTGTCACAGATGTCCAGCCCTTTGAAAGAAAATTAAACAAGTACCTCATTAGCAAGCGTTGGGCTGCTCCCGTGAGGAGAGAACTGAGCCAGGCCTTTTAATAAGCTGGGAACTTAATCGCTGCCAAAGTCTGCCTCCACCTGCAGTTTCTGCTTACCCTGGTGGCTCCAACTTTAACACCCCTGCCCACCCCTTTTCGGATTCCTCCCCTTCCTGTTGAAGTCCTCCCCTCTGACCCCCCGAGAGGCCGTCCCCATCTCCCAGCCTCTTCTATTGACTGCGGCCGATGTGGAGGCCCAGGGAGAGATACCACGCTGGTTCCCTTCTTTTCAGCTTCAGAGAGAGGGATAATGCCTTTTTTGTGCCACGCATCCAGCTGAATTATGTGCGCTGAATTTGATTAGGCAGAGATTTGATTAACTGGAAAATGAGGGCTTTGCGTAGACTTTCACACGCTTAATTTCTTCCTTGCAAAGCAGACGCAACATTGTGTCATGAAACTCTGAGGGCATATGGGAACCCCTTTCACAGAGCTAGAAGGGCCTTTCAGGCCTTACAATATCCAGGACTGCCACGGTTTATACTGGGATAATCAGTTTAGGGCTCTTTGCCGGGCTCGCAGAATACAAATTGCATTTGGCATCAGTGGTGAAAAGGTTCAAAGGATAATGAGATTAATGTAGTAGAGAACTGAGCTAAGCAAAAAAAAAAAAAAAGAAAGAAAGAAAGAAAAAAAAGGTTAGAAAGTGGAAAAGCGTTTTAAGTGATGCATGGACATTTCTAAGTATTCATTTATGATAAACAGTCGCTTGTGCACTTTTTATTTGATTTTAGCGGACATTTACCATGTCCTTTATTTGTTATGTTGTTTTTTTAGAACATGCCTTTCAGTTTTGAAATGATTTGCCTTATTTTGCAGTAATTTAAAGTGACGTGTGAAGGCCAAGTAACCCATACTCAAAAACTCAAGTTAGTGCACACACATTTTAGGTCAATTTTTTACTTCAGCATAGGGTTCAGGCAGTAGGTATGGCGTAGCATACGCACAGACGCATACCATACGGCGTACCCTTCGCCGTAGCCTGAAGCGCACCTCCTCAAAAATGTAACTACACGTCGCGACGACGCGGACCACAAGATCTGTGATTGGTCGGCTTGGTAGCATCGGCATTTTCTACTAGGCATTTCCACACGTACCATCTCACTCATTCCCGCACGTACTATCTCCTCCGATGTCTTCTCTCGTTTTCACTAAAATTATTACAATAAAATTTTTCCACCTCAATAAGCTCCAACTCCAACATGATCCGCTCTCTTTCAGTCGCCATTGCTTGTAGTAACCTAGCCGTGAGGAATCTAAACACAGTGGAACTTTAAAACCCTCCGCCGCCAACTAGTGTTTCGGAGCAGTACTGCAGAACAACCAAGACCTGAATGCATAAGTATAAATGCTCACAACAGCGTCGCCTACGTGCGTTGCCTACACCGTACACTACGGCGTACACATACTCCACTCAAAACAAACTCTGACTGAAATATGAACACAACATGGACCAAAGACATCTAAACTAACCATAACCTGCAACCCCAAACAGGACAGAATACTTAAAGGGGTCATGAACTGGCTTTTTAAATGTTATTATATTGTTGTCTGAGGTCAACTTAAGACGTTCGCTTGGTTTTTGCATTCAAAAACATCAAAATGAATAAGTAATAGGCTATTTTGTACCCAAGTTGTGAGCCTACCTGAAAACGGTCGGTTTTTATGGGCGTGTCGCACTGAAGACTTGGAAGTAAACGCCCACTGCTGTGAGTGGATAACAGTTTTGCATATTATAACAAGTTTAACTGACCCGTCGGTGCACTTGGGGAAAACGTCCAAAGTTGTATAATGGCAACCAGATTCGCTCAACTGTGTTGCACAATTCCTGTCAGATCCAATATAGACGGCACAGCACCGTTCTTTATTCTTAATCGGTCTGCAAATCCAGTCTTGTTTACAAAACAATCCTCAGTGAAATGAAGCGAATAGACAACGATTTTTTACCCTCACCAGCTGGAACGTCATTAAAAATAAAGTTTATCCATGCATTCCTATTGGAATCCAGAGGAAGCTTATGCAGCGATGTCTTCTTCCACAACCAGGCACTGCACAATATTTTGTATTGCTCGTTAACTCCGATCCGGTTTGTCATCACGTGGTAGGCTTATGTTATTTAGCTATGCGTGTAATGCGCAAATCGGTGGGCGGGGATAAACTGGTTGTGTTGAAGTTGGCGTTGATCTGCGGGGGTGGTGTTTTATCCTCTTTGTCATCATAGTTCCGAACTTTGAAAAACGAGTCGTTTGCTGAGGTGTCAATGAAAGCTTTTATTGGACTAACAAGGATGTTTTCAGTTCTGAAACTTACAGGATATTCTTATAATATGATGACCTCTTAAATGTCAAAAGCTCAAGGAAAATTTGATTTCTCAGTTCATCACCCCTTTAAGGATACTTTGTTTCCCTTTCGATGCAGGCATCAGAGCCGCCTTTCAGCAGATCTTCATTTGTGTGTGCAGCAGAGGAATTCCTGGTGCTGTTTTGACTCCATTACACATTTCTTATATTTATATCTCTAACATAATCTTAAATTTATCAATTGCAAGGACTAAGGGATGAGTAAGGGGTTCAGAAATGGATGATTGACCGGTGTTTGCAGGCAGAGATTCCATACAAGCCAGCTCTTGTGTGTCTGTTCAGCTCTTTGTCTTTCAGTACCCTGCCCTCATCAATAAAAGTCAGTGGGCTCCAAAACAACACTGGGCGCTATTGATTTTCACTGTATAGATTTTTCAAAATATTGTCTTCTGTGTTCCACTGAACAAAGTCAGTCTGGAATGACATGAGACTTGAGAGTCATCTATAAGTAACCCGTTTGGATTGTAAAACAGAATTTCCGTCCAGCTCAACAGGCCTGAGCAAACCGGGTTTACCTCCATACACTAATTACCTACCACTGTCAGATACACACACACATTCTCTTGCTGATCTGGACTGGCCGTTGTCATCCATCCAGAGTGGAAGCTTTAAATTGGAAGGTTGATAGAAAGCCAAGGATTCATTAAAAAGGATAGAGTGAAACAAGATGTACGGTGAAGAGAAAGGGAACTGAGAGAGAGAGAAGAGAAATAGGGGAAACGAGTGTGGCTCAGGACAGATGAGCTGTCTCCTGTTGGACTTCCTTCCATCTCCCCCATCTGCTCACCCCAGTTTTAATTAAATCTACTGAGATGAGGAGTCTCTCTCTCTATCACTTCCTCTGTTTCCAGCGACTTCTTTGTGTGTGAGCGTATGACAGCGAGTAAGCGGGTAATGCCATTCTGTGCCAGTGTCCACTCATCTCTCATGTGGTGTTGCCAGCTGCTAATGAGAGCCAAGCAGAGAGAGAGACAGGCCAGGGCTCGAGCAGTCATTTGCACCAACCCGCATGAGCTGTTAATGAGGGGATTGTGGGAAGCCCTGCACCCAACCACACACACTCATGCATGCCCACACAATCAAATTCACTCCACGCTGTGCCAAAGCTTTTCGTTCGCAAACAGAAGGACCATGGTTGCATGCAGACAAACAGATGGATAGACAACAAAATATCCACATTTCAACATTTTGAAGAAAAGTTCTTTGGTGTTTGGACTTGTTCTCGGTGTTGACAGCGTGCCATGTTGTTGTTCACGGTTGGGCCTGTATAGAGATACAAGAATATCCCTCCTTTGATCAGTATCAAGGACTGTGGAGGACTGTTTTTTTCTTTCTAATTCGTTCATTCTTGTTTTCTATAATTTACAGTAGATAACCCAATAAATGAAACACACAAAGCCCTTTTAACAACTAGGCCTACACTCTAGAAATACTGGGTTGTTTCTAACCCAACTTTGGGTCAAATATGGACAAACCCAAATGTTGGGATAAAAATTTACTCAATGTTAACTCAATGGCTGGGTTCGTCCATATTTGACCCAAAGTTGGGTTAAAACAACCCAACAATTTTCAGACTGTATCAATTGTTATATTATCTGGAATAATTACGAAAATCTGTGCAGCAGGACTATCAGTTTATTTATATAGCATTTTCAGTTAAATTTTCTATTTAGCCTATTATAGATAGGACTACATACTTTATTTATTAAAATTAAACTGTATGTGTCCATTGATTGTGAAGTTAGATTAATCGTTTGACAGCCCTAATAGCAACTACCATTCAGAAGTTTGAAGTTTTTTAAAGTCACCAAAAATACAGTAAGAATTTATAAAAAAATACAGTAAAAACAGTAATATTGTGGAATATTAAATAATTGTTTTTGATTTTATTATAATTTATGAATTTGTTTATTTTATACAATGTACTTTATTCCTGTGATGACAAAGCTGATTTTTTTATTAGTCATTACTCCAGTCTTCAGTGTCACATGATCCTTCAGAAATCATTGTTATATTCTGATTTGGAAGGCATTTATTTAGTATTTTTGTTGAAATGATGCATTTTTTAAGAATCCTTTGAGGGATAGATGGTTCAAACGATAAGCGTTCATTTGAAATGTAAAAGTCTTCACTGTCATTTTGCGCGATTAAGCTTTTTTTTTTTTTTAATGGGGGATTGTTTTCATAAAGCTGTCAATAGTTCTGTATAAATCTTCTTTAAAATTCAAAGCAAACACGAGCAAAATCCTGACCGCTGTCCTTAAACATTTCTTTGTGATCTAATAGCTTTATGGAGCTTATTCGGTCCTTTGTTGTTAGTAAAGAGACCTTAATGGACTCATTAGAATGTACACTCATTGCACAGAGCTTTAACCCAGTAAAACTCATCAGCACTAGCGTTAAGTGTTGCCTCTTGTCTGGAACACTGGTTTTATCACTTCAAAATCTGTATAGACCTTAATGCTACAACCACATGTCAGTGAATACCTGTGCTTGTGTGTCAGCCTGTATATGTTTATGAACCCTTGCATGTGTGTGTGTTCCATGCACTAATCTCCACATTTAAATTTGAATAGATCTGCACAGTCATCCTGTTTCTGAGCTGTTATATGACTTGGCAGCATGCAGGTTTGATAAGTAATTATTACACTCTTCAACTCTGATGGATATTTGAGCAGTCAGAGTGGATTGAGGTGTCGCCCAGCACCGAGATCAAACACATGTTTTCATTTTTGTCTAGACAGAAACCCTCAGGCACGAAAACAGTCCATTACAAATGATCACACTAGCGGAGATTCACACAAGAACATATGACAGCGGCTCATTTGAATAATACGCCATGTATTAGGCCATCATAATGAATCCTCTCACGATCTGTTTTTAGTTGGATTTTTTGACAGGAAGGGATTAAGAGCTGCTTATGAATGCAGATCACCATTTCAGACAGTGTTTGTGTGATTTTTATGCGAACATGTTGCTGTTTAGAAATCACATCTCCGGAGTCTCTTGGGAAAGGATGAAGACGTTCTGTTTTTTAATCCCAGAGGACAAAATTGTCGTTGTCTGTGAGGTACTCAACATTGATGTTTACGATATGCTTACACCATCGTTTAGATCAGAAATACCACATTGTGGATAAGTGTTTCAAACCAGCTTAGCTCCTAAAATCAATCATCATGCAGGTTTGCTTCTAATAGCCTGAAAGTGAAAGTAGGCTAAAGTCATACTAAAGACGACAGGTAAACTGTGAAAAGCTCATACTTAACCCAATGACCTCTTCAGTTGCCATTAATAACCTCTTGGCAGGCAATTTATTTCAAGGTCAGTTTCATGCTGACTGAAAAGTGCTCTTAGGGTCATATACCACTGGATGCGCCTCTCGATATGCAGCATTACCTGTATTTATAATGACCAGGATATCATAGACTTGACTAGACTTTTTTTGAGCATTTAAACACCCACCTAGCACCATTCAAGGCCGTATTGGCAGAAGGGGACAAGCTCTACACACATTTTCACTCTAATATTTTTTTCACAAAATGTAAAAATCTAATTAACTGGTAATAGCTCAGATGTAGTTTGTGTTTTCAGTTTAGATACAGATATAGTTAATGTTGAGATTTTTGCATCCTATAATGAGTGGATGTTTATGAGCTCCCAGGGGAAGTGCAGTCATGTGCAGCACCAGATTTCATCATTTATTAAGCATTGTTGCAACATTATTTATACATTGATAAGCACATGCAACTGTTTAAAATGAAATAAAAATAAAAATCATTGCGAATGAATTATTAACCAAATCAGTTTTATTATTATTATAATCATTATTAAAGTAGTTTTAAAACTTTTGCTGATAATTTACTCACCCTGAGTCATCCAAGATATCCATGTCATTCTTTCTTCAGTTGAAAAGAAATTAAGGTTTTTGATGAAAACATTCCAGGATTTTTCTCCATATAATGGACTTCAGTGGGAACCAAATGGTTCAGGTCAAAAAGACACTTTCAGTACAAACTGTAAACTGTTCAAAGGGCTTTAAACGATTCCAGACGATGAATAGGGGTCTTATCGAGCGAATCGATCGCTCATAAAAAAGAGAAAAGTTGTAGTTTTATAAGCTCAAATGGTCGCCTTGCTCTGTTCTGTGATGCATGTTTGTGACTCTCCTGTTCGAACAAAATCAAAATGAACAAATCTTTTTCCAAGTCAATTCCGAGTCGTTCGGTGAATGAGCCAAATGACTCCGGAAAAGGATTCGTTCATTTTGATGATTGAGTTTTAGTAGGAGAGTCATGAACGTTCATCACAGTATCGAGTAAGGCGACCATTTGAGCTTATAAAACTCAAACTTTGTTTTTTTTTTTTTAAATGAGCGATCGATTCGCTTGATAAGACCCTTATTCATTGTTGTGAATCGTTTAAAGTCCTTCTGAACAGTTTGCAGTTTGCACTGAAAATGTCTTTTGGACCTTGAAGCGTTTGGTTACCAGTAAAGTCCATTATATGGAGAAAAATCCTGGAATGTTTTCATCAAAAACTTTAATTTCTTTTCGACTGAAGAAAGACAGATGAACATGGATGACATGGGGTGAGTAAATTATCGTTAAAAGTTTTACAATGTGTTTTTTTTTTCCAGACTGGATTATACTGTTTGTGTACAAAGTATATTTTAAAACTATCATCATACGTGAGTAAGTACAATGGGGCCAGAAAGTCTGAGGCCATCAGTGAAAATGTGTCTATATTATATTATTTTCTAATTTAATACAAATAGTACTCTTCAATGTGGACTCTGCTGTATAGGAATGAATAAATTAAATAACCACTTTCTCTTTACTAACCTTTACCTATAAGAGCTCTCATTTTACAATAATGTAGCTTTTTGTAGTGAGAAATTTCAAACCTTCATTTCTTGGGTTCTTTGTTCGTCTCTTTTCAGCACTGAGCTCTTTTTTCCCTTCAAAGTGAGTAACTGACAACAGACAGAGCCTGATGCGCAGAGGCCTTGAGTCGTTGGCCTATTATCATGATAGAGCTTCAAAGAGTCCCTGAGCTCTAAAGCAGCTGAGACCCAGAGCTCTGGTGTCATGTTTGGCCTTCTCAAATTCCACTCACTCCCATTGAAAATCAATGATTCCTTGGTCGATTGTTCCAGCCTGGTCTTTGGGAAAAGCTTAACGTCCCTGCCAGAGTGTGCGAGTGCGTGTGTGCGTTGGTAAAAATATTGGCGCTGGTGAGTATGTGTACAGGTGTGTTGTAGTGTGTGCTTTCTTTGTGCCAGTGTAAATTAGGCTCAGGCAGATTTTCTCGAGCAGTCGTCGGTGCCTGAGTCGAGCCTGAGCCCTGGGCATCGCCAGAACAGGTTGGGTTTCAAAAGGCTTATGGGGGAATTAGTCAAATCCACGGAGTTAAAACGTGGCCTAATTCCGACTGACCTCTCTCTGGCTCCACTTTGACTTTCTACAGTGATCAGCAATGCTGTAACAAGCTTTTCCGTCTGTGTGGCAGGGGATTACTGGAGCAAAACCCTCTCCCTCCTCAGCCATCTGCAGGGAGAGGGAGGGAAAGGGCTGGGAAGGGAGAAAGAAAGGAGAAAGAAAGCAAGAGGGAGGGTGGAGAGAAGGGCTTGTGGAGAACCCTGGAGAGAAAGGAGGCATTTGCCTGAAGGGCTATTGTCTTGTCTGTGTGCGTTGCTTTGGATTCTTCTTTCGCCAGTGTTCCCTTTGTTGAGATTTGGACTGTTTTGTCCTGTGTGCAGTTTGAAGTCTTTCCAGCTTAATGTCTTTGAACAGCCAAGGTCACTCTAATCTAGCTCAGGATTGCGCATTCTGCCGAGTCGCTTTGACGGGCGCTCGGGATGTTTTCGTGACACTTTTGGATGTCTCGTCGGCTGCTTTTGCTGGATGTAGATCACTTGGAGATTAATCAAAAGCTTGTGTTTTGATAAGCGTCTTCTCGTTCATTTTGTATGATTTAATGGAACTGCGCTACTGTACTGTATGTTGAATGTGTTTGAAGATTCACAGTGCATTCGTAACTATTTACACAATTGCTATCTTTAATTAGTCTGTCGGCTCATTTCTATTACTTGTTTTAACTTTGGATTGGAGGGTGGCTTTGCAAATGACAAGGAAGGCACTTGTGTAACACTAAATTACAACTTTAAAAGTATGTTTTAGCTTACCTTAAGGGCATCCCAGATGTAGGTGTCTTTGTATCCACAGTATTTTCAATTTTGATATTTTTAGGTCAAACTGTTCTTGTCTGTCAGTCATATAATGCAGGTCTATGGTCACCACCTCAAAGAGCATGCACAGAGAAGTCTAAATTAAACATGATTTAATGACTCGTAAATGTAAGTACACATTGAAGACACGAAACGAGCGGTTTGTGTGAGAAAACTAACTGTATTTTATAGTTTTTCCTCTTGTAATCACAGTCACGTCCAAGTGATCTGAGGGTGCGGGCGCTTTGTGGATGTGGTAACAAGAGGTAAAAACGATATAAATACTATTCGTTTCCTCACACAAACTGCTCGTTTCGTGTCTTAGGCCATCAATGTGTGCTTACAATTACGAGTCATTAAATCATGTTTAATTTGGACTTTGCTGTGTATGCTCTTTGAGGTGGTGACCATAGACCTGCATTATATGAATGACAGACAAGAACAGTTTGACCTTAAAATATCAAAATTGAAAATACTGCAGAAATAAAAGACACCTACATCTTGGATGCCCTTGAGGTAATCTAAAACATATCAAAAATGTATTTCAAAGTGAACTATGCCTTTAATGACTCCAGCATAAACTCCTGATGAACCTAATGATCTTGTCATACTGCATGAATTGAGAATGATCCAAACAACATCTGTAGTTCATATGATCAACACAGTCAAGAATAAATATTTATTTTGTTCATTTTAGATCATAAAGTGTCTTTGTTTCCCTTTTATTTTTTATTCATTTTTGAATTAAATGGGACTTTTGTCCCACAGACATTTTGGATATATAACAGTAATTACAGCATTAATAGTTTTATAGTTACATTAATGCATTTGCCATACACTTTAATCTAGCTGTCTACTTTGCTTTAAAGGCATTTATCTTTTCATGCATTTTTTCATCTGTTCATGCATTCCATGGAATCAAACCCTTGACCTTGCCATGTTTTTGATTGCATGTTTCTATTGCCCAATGAAGATGAGAGCTGTAAGGACACACTTTGTGCTGGTTATCCTAGAATGTTTACATCCTCAATATTCAATGCTTTGATTCTTTTCACCCGTGGCTTACCGTATTGTATGTGTGTGTTCAAAAGCACAATGAAGTCATGTTGAAGGACACTGGGCCTCAGTCTATCACCATGCATTCCATCTGTGAGTGTGTGTGTGTGTGTCTTCTCCCTACGCTCCACTGCATTATCATAAAGAGTGATTTGGAAATGATAGATGCAAATGGCTCTCTTCTATCATTAACAGCCTTCTCTTCTCTCTCTTTCTCTTCGACGGCCACAGGCAGTGATTAAAGCTGTCATCTACAGCTACTCATTAAAAGAGAACAGTTATAGAGGATGGAGAGAGAGGAGGCCAGAGGGAGAGAAGATGATGCTGGAGAGAGAGACAATCTCTGATTTTCCTTGAAAAACACAAATCTATAGAGAGAGGAAAAGGGAAATTAGTCAGAGTTTTACACTACTGTATATATAAGTATATATATAAGTATATATATATATATATATATATATATATATATATGACCCAAAACAATATGGCCAGTCACAGGTGCACCCAATAACATTGATCGTCTCCTTACAAGGCCACATATTAAGGTCTGGGTAGATTAGATTAGTTCTCGTAATCAGCGTGTTGGATGCAGGCCATTTTGGCTAGATCTCTCTTGAAAAAGAGGTTTTAAATCTCAATGAGATCATCTGGTTAAATAAAGCTTAAATAAAAAGAAATAGGCAGCAACTTTGACAAGGGCCAAATTGTTAGGGCAAGGCGACTGGGTTAAGAGTATCTCTGAAAGGCTTGTGGGTTGCTCCTTGTCAGCATTGGTGAGAATTTACCAACATTGGTTTGAGGAGGGACAAATCTCAAACCCAACGGTGTTGGGCGCCTAAGACTCATCAATGCACAAGGGCAACAAAGGCTATCCCGTCCAAGCCAACAAAATGTCTACTGTGGTAAAAGTCACTGAAAATTTGAATGATGGTTATGCGAGGAATATATGTCCCACTTTTACACACTGCGTATTGGGCTGCATAGCCACAGACCAATCAGAGTGCCTATAATGACCCCTGTCCACCATCCAAAACCTCTAAAATAGGCACACAAGAGTCTGAACTGGACCTTAGAGTAGAGGTAGAAGATCGCCTGTTTTGTTTTATATCACTTGAACGTGTGCTCTTTTTACCTGGGAAAGTAATGGTATCAGGATGCACTGTGAGACGATGCCAAGCCAGTGGAGGGAGTAGATGCTCTGGGCAATGTTCTGTTCCGGCCATTCGTTTGGATGTAAATTTGACACATGCCACCTGCCTAAACATTGTTACAGACCAGGTAGACCCCTTCATGATAATGGTGATCCAAGTGACCTCTTTCAGAAGGATAATGTACATGCGCCACACTGTACACATTGTTCAGGAATGGTTTGAGGATCATGATGAAGAGTTCTGGCCTCCAAATTCCCCAGATCTCAATCGAATTTGTTGCATCTTCCTCAGGACTCCCAAAGTTCTGTATTCTGATGTAGTTTTTGTTGTCATAGCTTGTAGGAATCTGAAATCTGAGGTGACTTGAGCAATCAGATGCCTCTTGGAGGGCTTTTAAACTTGATATCTTATTGATCGGATAACATCAAAGTGACCAAGTGTAATAGTCCCCGGAGACTGGGAAGTATCTGATTCATGGATTCACAATGGACCTCTCAAGAACATGTTTCTTTCCCCATCTCTTTACATTTTGCCTTTAAGACTCGTCAGCTGGTTTCCTTGGAGCAGTGATCCCTCCCTGAGCCACATCTCTTGTGTGATACATTAGGAGCAATTAGCCACCAGATGAAAGCACTTTAATTACTAGCCGCAGGCAAACATGCACAAATATTTGATGGGAAATTACTGGTGATTTAAAAGCTCTTTTCTCTCTCCCTCGATGTCTGTCTCTCTCTCCCTTTCCCTCTGTCTGCAGCTGAGCTGAGCTGCTGTGATAGAAGAGCTCACAGCTGTGAGAGTCTGAGTTCACAGATCAGGGTTTCTCTCGCTTGTGCTGGTGCTAGAGACTGAAACTTGCTGCACTTTTAAATTATGCTATTTTTTGTATATATATATATATATATATATATATACATACATACATACAGGATATTGTAGTTTATTAATACTAATACAGATTTAATAAATAAATAATAGTATATTATATATAAATAGTATAAAAAAATCATATAATATATATTACAATATGATATAAATGATATATAAATTATATATATAATTAGATTACAATATGAAAAATATTCATATTATTCATATAATCGTTTTAACCTTCAAATGGTCTTTGTTTCCTGTTTACACTTCTGGGCCTCGGGGTCTATACGACCCCAAAAATTGATTGAGAAATTGTACGAAAAATATACATTTTTAATCATACAAAAAATATATCTTTTTTGTTTTGTTTTGTTTACTTCTCATCTTTTCATTAATGCTGTGTTTTTGGAGATATAAAGTACTTTTGTATCCATACCACATAATTCCTCAACTACACCATTAGCTTGCATGTGAAATATAATTTTTTATGATACATTGCATTTATGCTCCTTCATTTTTGTGTAAAAAAATTCCGATTTATGCCGTTTTTTTTTTTTTTTTTTTGACACATGAAGAAAATATATTTAGTTTTTTCACATTTCCCATTCATTTCAATGTGGGGTCATATTGACTCCGAAGAGCAGAAGTGTAAACATTTTTTATACATACCTTCAGAACAACCGAATCAAGCCCAGTTTTTGTTTTGTGTGTGTATAGATAAATAATGTATGAAAAGTAACAAAATCTTATTCCACTGAGATGAAGAGAACCTTTTTTTATTAAAGTAAAATCGATTGGGGTATAGACCCCATGACCCGATTGAGGGTTAATATTAAGTAAAGTATCTTATTAATAAATTGAATATTTATATATAATGCAAAACATTTTCATGGCCAGTAAGAAAAATGTGTGGCTGTCCTTTGGCAGAAAGACTTTACAAAATAAAAGTCAACCTTTTGGACCCTGTTTTACATTTGTTTGTTTGTATGTGTGTGTATATTACAGGCCTAAGACATAACAAGACGCTAAATGCCATGTTTATGGCTCTTGTGAGATTCAATTCGATGTAAATCTCAATCCTGTGTTTATTGCCGATTAAAGAAACCTTTATTTTAAAGCAAGTGTTGCAGTAATTGGCCTTTTCTCCAAAGTATTTTTTATCACACATGCACATTTTGAAGAGGAGGCTGCTATGGTATTTTCTGTTGGGGCTTAATGGTGCAATTAATTCCCCTCCATCTGTTCCAGAGACTTTTAAAGAAAATGGATTTTTTTTTCTTTTGCTTGTGCAGTTCTGTAAACGGGCTCTAATGAAGGAGATAGTCCATATCTTTGCCAGTCTCAGGGGCTCAATGTGGGAAGTTAGTTTGGAGATGCAGAAGACCGTCGAGCTGGGCCTGTCTGTAATCCCTGCTGTGAATGTATGTGTGCATGTGTGTGTTTGAAGGTCAGTCCATACACACATCTGTCCACAGACACCACATTTAGAAGGATTAGCCCTGTTTATTAATGGCAGTGTAATTGGTGCCCGAGACGGGGTGTGTGTTGGTGCCCAGAGAGCAGTGGCTCTCATCATTACTCTCTCCCTGTCTTGCTGTTCCTGCCTCCCTCATTACTCCAAAAGAACGATGCATAGCTTGGGGGCACACTCATCTCCCTAGGAGGGAAGGAAAGGTTGATCAGGTCCATGGCTTTAGCTCCCATCATGCCTTGCAGTTCGCCTCAGAGATAAAAGAGCAGATTAGCATTAGCTTTTAGCTCCAGACAACAGAGTATTAGCATAGCCACAGAGTTTGCCCTGATGTGATTGGACAGGAGGCATGTAAATTAGCATGCTCAGAGCGACCGTGAAAATTGAGCCTCCTAATTAACACTTCTTTGGTGATATCAATCCCCGGCATTAGTGCAGGGTTTTAGCCTAGAGTTAGTAACGCTCTCTCTTTTTGTTTTTGTTGGCTTATATTCCCAAGACAATCCCAGTCTCATGACATCATCATCATCATCAGTCTCTCTACTTCAGTCTGAATAAAAGATGGCTGATCTTGGATCAGGCTCTGCATGCTTTTTGCTGATCAAAAACCCTGCGCCTTATTAACAAACTGAATCAGAACCAGTTAGTAAGTTGAAGAACATGATTAGCGAATAGAATACTGCCCTTAGGCCTTAGCTGATTTCTGTGTGTTTAATGCCTTTAGAGCAGAATCTGGCTTAGTGCAAAAACAGTGTAAATCCCTGTTTAAAGACTCACCGCCAGAGGACCAGAGTCCTCACTCTGCTCTGTATGATAAGAGCTTTTCATACAGTTTGACTCACAAAGAGGTTTATTGCTTAAAAGAGAGCAATAAAAGCTTCAAAATATTTAGTTCTAGGTTAATATGCATACGACTTGAGATTCAAAATGCTGTAATATTGTATATATGCAGTTCATTTTAGCAGATGAAAATATTATAATACACCATAGTATATTATATTGCATATGACCATAAAAAAAAGCTTTTTATCACTTAGTATGGACCAGGATATCATCTCAAAACGAGCAGCCACATTGCAACAAACTAACGACCAATCAGGTCTAACAAACACCTCATCAACAGCATAGAAATCACATTATGAAATAAATGTTTCTTCAAAACACATTGGGAACAATTATGTGCCCCTTGTTATTAAATAGTTTTTACAACCTCCTTTTGCCAAGAGAACAGCTCTGAGTTTTCTCTTTTAATACCTGATGAGTTTGGAGAACACCTGACGAGATCAGAGACCATTCCTCCATACAGAATCTCTCCAGATCCTTCACATTCTCAGATCCATGTTGGTGCTTCTTCTCTTCAGTTCAACCCTCTCATTTTCTGTAGGGTTCAGGTCTGGGGACTGGGATGGTCATGGCTGCATTTGAAACAAACATATTTTTCGCGCTGCCTGTGAATGTCCTGAATGTGACTCACAGAAAGACGCACGCCAGTATAATGCGCATGCACAGACCGCACGCCAGAAGTCTCTCTTTCGCGCTTGAACGAACATCAACAACACACAATTAAGCCAAAATGTCATTTGTCGAGTATCTTCATAACATAAGAGCAGTCTTATGATGGACATAAAGAGTTGTGACTTGTGAGAGAATGAGGCGCGTGTGAGATCCGCGTCTCTTTCCACAGCGGCTGCTCTTAAAGGGCCAGCTACCAATAAAGCGTTCTGTCAGTAAACCTAATGAAAGAACAAAGGGAACAGAGAAAATTACTCACTGCTCTTGACTAAAGAACTTGTGTAGCTTTAATAATGAGTAGTCTATGTATCATTTATAATTTATACAGCGCAGACTGTTTGATAACTTTATTCAATTTCTGTATATGTCCTGTTAGACAGTTAATTTTTATCCAGACATCAATGGCTTATTGATCATTATAGGTGTTATCAGTAATTTAGTTGTTATTGCTATTGTCAGAATTATCACTAATCTGTGTGTGCATTTGGTTTAGAACTAAACAAGTTGACTCATGAAACCATTTGTTTTGTTTTTTTTTCCGTCATTTTCAGAAAAGTATAGTATTGAGAATCCAGCTGTTAGTGATTAGAGATCCACATCATGCTCAGAGATTCTGTTGACTGTTTACATTTGATTATTAATTACACTCGTTCCCCACAGCAGAAAAAACAGCCGTAATGGGGGTCGGACAGAGAAAGAGCATGTTCCTTGCGTGTTTCCATTAGGGCTGGGCTCTGCCAGGGCGTCCTAGGTTTCTCCAGTTCACCGCCAGCCGGTCATGAGTTTGCATCTAATTGGACCCAGTCGGGCCAGCTGGTTCTGTTTTGTTCTGCAGGGAAAATAAATATTTTGTTTCTCTGTTTTTGGGCTTTCTCATTAGATACTTATAAAACAGGACTTTGAAGATTAAACAGCACTGCTCGCAGAGCCAGCCAGACACAAAAGAGCGAGACAATCTGAGTTCACCGTGCACATCTTTTTCAAATACAGTTTGTCTCTCAATTACATCGCACAGCTTTACTGTGGCATAGCGGAGGATTAGTTCAAGAGTTCAGCATCTTTCATTGATTAAGCCGGCCCCTTAGGGGATATCATCGCATGTCACACTCCTGTTCGTGGTTAGGGCGGGAACCGCAGCTTGCACAAACTAATTCATCTGTGTGCTGGTGCGATCTTTGTTGCTGTCACGGATGTTTTAGGTTGGCTAGCCTTGCACAGCCAACTTGAAGTTGTGCAAGTTTGTACTTTGTGTTGTGGTTTACGTTCCAGTGCCAGAGAAAGGCCACTGTAGACATTCAGTTCAGCATTCACAATGACAAGCACTCATTCCCCTGATGAAAACATGATGTTTCATGGTCACCCAGTCTGGCCAAGCTGGTTAGGTTTGTCTATTTTGATGGTTTTACAGGGGTTTGGACACACTTTCTACTGGCTAGGTTACCATTTCAAAAGCAGTTGTTAATAGTATTTTCATGAGCTTTAAAATTATATCTTAAGACCCGTGTATTCTGTTCCAAAATCTGTTTTGCTTGATCCAGCTATTTGTAAAGTATATGAGTAACACACAGTAGTGGTGATTAATTTATGAATGACTGTTTATTAATGTAATAATTATTAAAATTTTCATTCATAAAGACAAGACTTTTTTTCTCTCTAGGCCCATTTTGGGATCACTTATAATTAGGCAATAAAACATAACGCAAATGAATGAGGGAAACAAAAAATGAGGCAATGTTTAAAAATGTAGTCTCACTTAAAATACAACAGCTGTGTTATACTGCTGTTATACTTAAAGGGATAGTTCACTTTGAAATAAATTTTTGGTAAGTTTTAGCTGACCTCAAGGGCATCCAAGATGTAGGTGTCTTTGTTTCCGCTGTAGTTTCAATTTTTATATGTTTAGGTCAAACCGTTCTTGTCTGTCAGTCATATAATGGAGGTTTATGGGGTCCACCTCAAAGAGCATGCACAGAGAAAAGGTTACAAGGGGGAAAAACGATATAAATACTGCTTGTTTTCTCACACAACCCGCTCGTTTCGTGTTCTTAGGCCGCCAATGTGTACTTACATTTACGAGTCATTAAATCATGTTTAATTTGGACTATTCTGTGCATGCTCTATGAGGTGGTGACCATAGACATCCATTATATGACTGACAGACAAGAACGGTTTGACCTAAAAATATCAAAATTGAAAACCTACACACCTACATCTTGATGCCCTTGAGGTAAGCTAAAACACATCAAAAATTAATTTCAAAAGTGAACTATCCCTTTAAGGTAGCATTTATATGAAAACTTAACAGAAGGCCAAACCATGCAATGAATGTGTTTTCAATCACTCACATCCTAACAGATGAAAGTGTGCAGTAGGTATCGTTTCCTGACACCAGCAATGTGCTGCTCTGCGTGAGAGAGACAAAGTGTGTGTGTGCGCGTGTGTGTTTGAGAGGGGGAAAGAGGCAGAAACCACACACCAGCAGTAATAGTGTGTGTGACTACAGGCCAGAATCTAATAGCGCGGCTGCTATCACGCTGAGCAGCAGGTGTTATTGGCCTCTCTTCCCGACTGCCGTGCCCTCTTGCACCCCGGACGACTGCTGACCATAGGGGGTTCAGAAGAGCCAAACACTGGGTCAGCCAGCATAGCAGGCACGGGTGAGAGGCCAAACATATGCCTGAAGAGAAAAGGATGGGGGTGGGGTTGAGGGAGGTCTGTTTGAACAGAAACAGCTTGAGATGCCCCCATCTTCTTTTTGCTTTGGATTGGTGTTCCTGTTCCATTCCAAATAATGGATTTCTCTCTAAGCCGGCAGATTGACGAACAGGCGCTGTTGCTTTGATTTAGGGCTTGTTTTTCTGCTTCGAAACTTTGCGCCTCTCAGGGAAGATGTTTGATGAATGCGGTGTGATTTTATTTGTTCTTTTTTATTTGATGTGAAAGAGTAAAAGAGAAAGCGCTGCCTTTTCTCTGAAACATCTTTCAACTTTACAGATTCGAGTCCTGTTGCCATGGATATTTGATGGAATATAAGGAAAATGGCATTAATGAATAGGCCACTCTGTGAGGGTATATGATTGTGTACACAAGATGTTTTTCAAAATGTACTGCTTATTTCAATTAAAACGAGTTGAAATCAGCATCCCATCTCGTTCTTCAGTTTTCCCTTAAAGGACAAGTTCGGTATTTCAGCCCGTTCTCATCCCAAGGCGTCATATGCGCTGATTTCAGGCAGCTGCCATTTTGAAATTGAAAGCGAGGCTCGGGAAGGAAGAATCCCGGAAGTACAGATAGAAAGCAATGTCTTAGACTACCAACTAAAGCTGCTGCCGCAATTTAAACTATTAAATGGTAATATCCAATATAGGATATGTATATAGTTCGATCCTGCTTCTTTTTTATGTTCAGAATATATTTAAAAAAAATGGATTTATACATTTATAAATGTCCCTCTATATAGTCTTTAATTAGTCTTTCTCAGAGCGAAATGTCTTCAGAGAGATGCAGAGACATGCGGGGAGACGTTGCATCATCATCAACTGTCCTATAATTGGTTTTGTAACAAATAACTTCCCATTTTAATCAAGCCTCACGACAGGCTGGCAGAGAGTGCCAGCTTTGCTTCTGTCAAAACGTCAGCGGCGTCCCGGAATAGAAAGCAACATGCAGGACGGTCTGTGTTGTGTACAAACACGGGGAGTAATGCTTAGAGAAACAGCTCTGTCAGGAAGATGATGCCAACAAACAGAGAGTGTTAAAAGTGTTAGAAGTAAATAGACTTTAAAGATAAGATCACTGAACATGATGTTTGCTTACAAATACAACAGATGCACTCTAGCGTGACACATTCAAAAAGATTGCATTTTCTTTCTGTTTAAAAATTTAAGAGGCTGCTAGTTAGCTCGCAAATATTTTTTCTACCCAACCTTTTAGGTTGGGTGAATTAATAGATAAAAGAAAGTAATCTTTTAGTAACATAAATTGAAGTAGCTTTCAATAGCGAAATATTCACTACTACTTTAAAATACAAAATGCAATAAAATATACAAAAATAATACAAGAATTTAGCAAAAAATGCATTGCTGTATGGGTATATACACGCATGCTTTATTAAATTTCCTGTTGAAATAACTGTATTGACTGTATAAAATGACACCTTCTGTAATATAAGATTTTGGCTGTACCACCCAGTCATAATACACAGTCTGGAAGTGAAGCAGTCAAAGTAAGTCTTGTATGTGTGTGTTTTCCCGTCTAATACACTCAACTCAGTTGAAAAGCTCAGAGGTGTCAGAATGTCTGACCTCCTCTCGTTTTGACTGAGTGACATTTCCCATGATGGTTCTGCGGTCAGAGGCACGCCACCAGCAAAACAAAGACCAGTGCAGGGCCGGGGGGAGTGTGTGCGTGCGTGTGTGTTCTGACTCCTGCTTCCTACTGTGTTACTCTGACCATGTGTGACAGGTTGACAGTCTGTGACATGTGATGTGATCTGGTCTCCTGGTATTGTTGTTCGTTGTACGTTGTGTCCCTCAGACATGCTGGTCATCTACCTATTTAGGACTGAAGCATCATGCTGCTCTCTGTATGAATATGTAGTATATTGATTCAGGGTTGAACTAGACTAGTTATAGGAGTAGTTCACTTTTAAAAAAAAACTTTTGCTGATAATTTACTCACCCCCATGTCATCCAAGAGTCATCCAAGATGTCCATGTCTTTCTTTCTTCAGTCAAAAAGAAATGAAGGTTTTTGATGAAAACATTCCAGGATTTTTCTCCATATAATGGACTTTAATGGGAACCAAACGGGTTCAAGGTCCAAAAGACAGTTTCAGTGCAAACTGTTTAAAGGGCTTTAAACGATTCCAGACGATGAATAAGGGTCTTATCAAGCGAAACAATCTGAAAAAAATGCTCAAATGGTCGCCTTGCTCTGTTCTGTGATGCGCGTTTGTGACTCTCCTGTTCGAACTCATTCATCAAAATGAAATTTTTTTTTTCGTGTCATTTGGTTCAACAAACAAAATGAACGAATTGACTTGGGAAAATATTCGTTCATTTTACATTTCAAAATCATGTTCAAATACATTTTCACAATTTTTTTTAATTTTGGAATTTGCTGTTTGCATTTTTCTTTAAATAATGCTTTTAATAAACTTGACAAAATAGGGCTATTAGCAGTTAACTATGGAAGCTATGTAAAAGATAATTGCATCTCACAATATGTTTTTTCTCACAATTCTGACTTTTTCTCGCAGTTGCAATTTAACACACAATTTTCTCAGAACTGTGAGAGATAAAATCCCAATTAACAAGCTTCCATTGTTAACTAAAACTAAAACCATAATATATATATATATATATATATATATATATATATATATATACTAAAAAATTCTAATTTAGTTTAGTTTAAGTTGAGGTACTAAATTAACTGTCATTAAATGCTAAAACTTAATTTAGTAACTATTTATAAATACAATTTTTGTTATCTTTTTATTAGCGATGCACAATATATCGGCCAGCATATCGGTATCGGCCGATATACGTTCATTTTTAATGTTATCGTTATCGGCCTGGTAAGAAAATGTGGCCGATATATTAAAGCCGATAAATAATGTGTGAAATTTGAGTGAAATATCTTTAAAAAAAAATATGAAAATACAGTTGAAAATACGTTGAAATTTGAAAATAAAAAATGAAAATACGGTACAACATGTGCAGCGCAAACGGCTATACAACACTATAATGAGAACATCATTATAATTGTGCGCTTGGGACATGGATTTAATTGTGAGACTTTTGTTTTTGTAATCAGGCTCTCAAAATTAGATACAATTTGGATTCAAGTTTATCGGCCGATATATTGGTTCTCGGCTTTCAAATATAAAGAATTATTGAGTTATCGATCGGCCAAAATTTTCATATCGGTGCATCCCTACTTTTTAATAACATGATTTTACTTTAGCTGGCTGTCTTTTTTGCTTTGAACATTAAAACTTTACTTAGAATGTGAACACTAGAAATGTTGAAATATGGAGGAAACGAATGTGTTTGATTTTATCAGAATATGTCAGAGCACACCAACATCAACTCTAGACAGAGGTCGGCAGAAAGCGTTTAGGTCTCAACAAGCTCCTAAAATGTTGTGAGGCAGGCTGACACCGTGCCTCATAATGCAGTCTGTGTATTCTCCGGAGAACAATTCTCTCTGATCCAGGGAGCGTGCCAGTGCCGAGCAATCTCTCCCCAACATCCCTGCAACACTTAATTAACTGTTAGCACAGTTTGCACCTGGCGGAGAGGAAGATGTCACAGATCATCAAGTCTCTCAGGTGCAGTTACAGCAATTAAAGGCCTTATCGCACCTTCTCTTGCTTTTTCTCTCACTTTATCTCTCTGCACTCATTTGGTTCACTTCCGTTACAGCTTCTGTTTTTAAGAGCCCATTATGCTAATCAAATCATTTCTACGATGCAATTCCACATTGTTATTTAAAGTCTTAATAATGCAACGCTACACCTTGACACACACACAAACTCATATTCACACCTTACACACCACCACCTTACACATAATCAGAGAATACACAGGTGTTTTGTGCTTAAACATGTTGTCACCAATTAATCATTTATTAGAGAATGACTTACTCTATCTCTTTATCTTACTCTTCCTTAATCTTTATCTCTCTGTTCCTATTCTGGGCTTTCTTGATAGAACTGTTTACTTGTTGTGTGTTTGTGTGTGCATGTGTGGGTATATATACAGGATGGATGGGTAGGTAGACAGATAGATTTTCTCAATGATCTAATTGAAGTCGTGCAGTTTTCTTTCCTTCCAAACGTTCATTCATTTACTTTTTCTCCAGCCCCCAGTTCTTTTTTTCCTGTGTTGGTGGAGCACACCAGTGGGGTGCTTAATGCACTTGGCCCTGAAGTGAGCTGAAGTGAAGTGTGCATGATGGTCCTTGAGTGTTGCCTGTTGAATACACACCCTCTTGACTACAGGAACACACAGCTCTCATTCGCTCTCCCCTCTCTCTCGTTGGCAGGACGCTCTATTTAACTTCCCTTGTTCTTTAACATCTAGAACAGATGCAGTTTTGAAATACCACACTGTGCACATTTAGTACATTTAGTAGCAAAATTACAAGTCTTCCTTATGTCTTGACCGCTGAGGTTTTGGAAGTGCTTTATTTGAAGCCTACAGTAGTTATTTAGTGAATATAATGTGCTATTAAAATGTGAATTTAATCCCAAATTAATATTGCAATATTATTAATTTAGTTGGTTAGTAGTAATTTAATAATATACTCAAAATGTGTATCGAAATTCATTATGAATACCAATATAATGCATGTGCATTTTATTTATATACAATATACTGTCAAAGTTAACACATTAAAGCACGCGATAAATCCTTAACACGTTAAAATAATTGTACGCAAAAACAAATAAATTACTCAAGAAATTAAAAAAACGTATTGAAATTGAGTCATTAAAAAAATGTAATTTTTATTCAAATCTTTTAACCCGATTTTGCTTCTCTGTTTGCAATCAGATCATTTTAAGACGCTAAACTCCTGGAAATTGTTCAGTTCAATGATCAAGTAAGCAAATTCATTGAAACAATCAGTCCGTAACAATGTTAAAAAACAAAAACAGGCTGATTGCATTAGAGATGGCAGAGAGAATAGAGACTCGCATTACGTTTTCAGTGAAGTTTTGCGCTTTAAAACACAAGCTCTGTCTAATTCTGGATCAAACAAAACAGTGTCTCGCTAGTAAATGGATGCAGTTTGCAATGAAAATAAAGGCGATTGTGGTGATGTACAGGAGTCGTACAGCATGTGTGATTCCGTTATATGGATGTGCAATATCAATATTGTGGTCCTGTTTGGTATCGCAACATGACTTGACTGAAATGCAAGCAATCTCTTTGCTGTTGCACTGTACAGATACTGTACACTGTACGTTTAAAAAAAAAAATTCTGTAATGTTTTTTAGGGCCCAAGCCCTGAAAGGGCGCAGAGCCCTATTGTTTTCCTTCCGATTATTTTTTTTTTAGGGCCCAAGCCCTGAAAGGGCGCAGAGCCCTATTGTTTTCCTTCCGATTATTTTTTTTTTTTTTTTTTTTTTTTTTTTTTTTTTTCTAGCGACTATTCGGGCACTTTTGAGGCCCTTAACATGCTCGAAAACTCTTGAAACTTTGCACACGGGTCAGAACCCGCGGCCATCAGAGCCGGGCTGAAGCTGGTACCCGGGCGTGGCAGGGCGGCTCGTCAGCGCCCCCTGGAATGGGGTCCGAACACCTGGTCCATAACTCAAACACACTTGCATGTAGTAATATGAAACTCGGTACACATGTCGATAGCAGAATTTCATCTATACCTCGCGTTCTTACTTTTTACCCCAGCCCAACAGGAAGTTGGCTATTGAGGTTTTTTTGTAAAACACACGCAATGAACTTTTAAATACTCCTCCTAGAGCTCTGATCCAAATTCGACGAAACTCGGTCAGCGTGAAGTCAAGACATTGAGGATGAAAGTTTGTGTGGGGATTTTTGATATCTCGAACGGTTTGGCCGTGGCGAGGAAACGAAACTATGGCGAGAAACGTGAAACAGGAAGTGTGTCATAACTTCAGCATACATTAACTGATCTGGATGAAACTTCAGCAGTGCGTTCGCTGTAAGAGGACGATCACATGGATGTGACTATTGTGAGTCAAAGTTATAGCGCCACCAACTGGCAGCAGGAAGTGTGTCACTTTCAAAATGCTTTGAAATCACCCTCTTATTTTTACCCGATTTGCTTCAAACTTCATCTGTATAATGTACATACACGGCAGATGAAGACCTATGAATGGATTCTTGATATCTTTGAAACTGTTGCCGTGGCGACGCATCAAACTTTACCATTCTTTTAGGATGCATTCTTTTAGGGATTCGAACATTTGTCCATAAATCAAACACACGTGCATGGATTAATATGAAACTCGGTACACTCATAGATCACATCAGGCCAAACAACTTTCGTGCTCTAAGTTTTACGACAGTTCAAACGGAAGTCGGGAATTATGTTTTTTTTTTTTTTAAATAATTGTCCTAGAAAAACATCAAATTACAACCCATGCTGTTACCAATCACCACCAAACTCGGTGTGCATGAAGTCAAGACATTGAGGATGCTATATTCCGGACGGATTTTTGATATCTCGAACGGTTTGGCCGTGGCGGATTTTTTTGACTAAAAAAGGACACATATAGTGTGTTATAACTTGGTTAGTTTTACTGACAGTTACAAAACTTGCCGTGTATATTGTTCTATTCAAGCCAAACAACTTTCTAATTAACAATAATAAGCTCAAACCCACAGAAAGTCAGATATTGTAGTTTGAATATGATCATGCTCTTTCTAAACCTAGGCCTGTCACACAGTCTGTGTGTGTGTGTGTGTGTGTGTAGGGGGAGGGGGCTTAATCATTTCACTGTGTGTCTGGCCTGCTAAAGTAAATACATTTCTTAAGCCTGGTATTTTTTACATAAGTTTTTATTTTTATTTTTTTTTATAAGTAAAGGCATATAACCTGTTTAATTGTAGTGCATTGACAATAGTTTTATATAATTAGTGTATTAATTAAATTAACTTGGTCCATAAATCAAAAAAGTAAGTAAATAAATCAAAAAGGAAGTGTGTTAAAACTTCTGCATACATTAACTGATCTTGACGAAACTTCAGCAGTGTGTTCGTTGTAAGAGGTCGATCACATAGATGTGAGTCAAATATATAGCGCCACCAACTGGCAGCAGAAAGTGTTTCACTTTCAAAATGCTTTGAAATCGCACTCTTACTTTTACCCGATTTGCTTCAAATGTAAACACACGCCAGATGAAGAGCTGTGAAAGCATTATTCAATATCTAAGATAATGTTGCCATAGCAACGCATCAAACTTTAACATTCCTTTTTTTTGATGATTTTGAGTCTCTTAGCGGCTTTTGGGGCCCTTAATGGGTTTGAAAACTCTTGAAACTTTGCACACAGGTCAGATCCCACAGCCATCAGAGCCGGGCTGAAGATGGTACCCGGGTGTGGCAAGGGGGCTAGACAGCGCCCCCTGGAACGGGGTCCAAAAACTTGGTCCATAAATCAAACACGCTTGCATGTAATAATATGAAACTCAGTACACATGTTGATCTCATCGTTTCATATATTCATATATTCTCCTCAAGCCGGACAACTTTCTAATTTACACTCATGAGCTAGGACCCACAGAAAGTCAGATATTTTGGTTTGAAAATGTTGAGTGTCTCTCTGAGCCTACACTTCTGTATGGCAAGCCCTTTTAACATTTAAAAGCTAAGTTTGACTATTCGTAATTAACATTGTAGATATCAACAACGTCTTTCTAGTCGTAATTACATTTTGGATAGTTTGTATTATCATTTAAGATATCTGTAACGTAATTGTGACTAGTCGAAACGACAGATAGAGTATGGCAAACCGTTTTAACATTTAATCATTTTAACCTACTAGTCTCTATTTTCATGCTACTAGTACTTATTTTTTAGATACTAGTATCTATTCCATTAAGTACTAGTACTTATTCATTAGCTACTAGTGCTTATTCTTTAGATACTAGTGCCTTTTCTTTAGATACTAGTGTTTATTCTTTAGGTACTAGTACCTTTTTAAAGATACTAGTACTTATTCATTAGAAACTAGTCCTTATTTATTAGATACTAGTACTTATTCATTAGATGCTAGTCCTTATTCATTACATACCAATGCTTATTAATTAGTTACTAGTACTTATTCATTAGATACTAGTACCTATTAAATAGATACTAGTACTTATTCATTAGACACTAGTACTTATTTCAATGGTGACTAGTAACTATTCTTTTGTTACTAGTCACATTTTTTCCATTGACTTCTATGGTGATCTGTCATTCAGATATCAACTATTCAGTTCTGACTAGTATGTTAGTATGTATTCCAATTGTGGAATACATACTAGTATGTATTCCAAAGCAGGGGTTACGTTTTTGCACGTCGTGCAGAATAACCCTAAAGGCACCAAGGTGGCGGTGCCACCGGCTTTATATATATATATATAAATATAGCTGCGAGCAGCGATGGAGGGCCAAAGCCGGCGGTACCGCCATCCCGGTGCCTTTAGGCACCGGGGTTGCGGTGCCACCGGCTTGGGCCCGCAATCGCTGCTCGCAGCTATATTTATATATATATATATATATATTTTTTTTTTTTTTTTTATTTTATTTTTTTTTTTTTTCTTTTTCTAGCGACTATTCGGGCACTTTTGGGGCCCTTAACATGCTCGAAAACTCTTGAAACTTTGCACACGGGTCAGAACCCGCGGCCATCAGAGCCGGGCTGAAGCTGGTACCCGGGCGTGGCAGGGCGGCTCGTCAGCGCCCCCTGGAATGGGGTCCGAACACCTGGTCCATAACTCAAACACACTTGCATGTAATAATATGAAACTCGGTACACATGTCGATAGCAGAATTTCATCTATACCTCGCGTTCTTACTTTTTACCCCAGCCCAACAGGAAGTCGGCTATTGAGGTTTTTTTGTAAAACACACGCAATGAACTTTTAAATACTCCTCCTACAGCTCTGATCCAAATTCGACGAAACTCGGTCAGCGTGAAGTCAAGACATTGAGGATGAAAGTTTGTGTGGGGATTTTTGATATCTCGAACGGTTTGGCCGTGGCGAGGAAACGAAACTATGGCGAGAAACGTGAAACAGGAAGTGTGTCATAACTTCAGCATACATTAACTGATCTGGATGAAACTTCAGCAGTGCGTTCGCTGTAAGAGGACGATCACATGGATGTGACTATTGTGAGTCAAAGTTATAGCGCCACCAACTGGCAGCAGGAAGTGTGTCACTTTCAAAATGCTTTGAAATCACCCTCTTATTTTTACCCGATTTGCTTCAAACTTCATCTGTATAATGTAAATACACGGCAGATGAAGACCTATGAATGGATTCTTGATATCTTTGAAACTGTTGCCGTGGCGACGCATCAAACTTTACCATTCTTTTAGGATGCATTCTTTTAGGGATTCGAACATTTGTCCATAAATCAAACACACGTGCATGGATTAATATGAAACTCGGTACACTCATAGATCACATCAGGCCAAACAACTTTCGTGCTCTAAGTTTTACGACAGTTCAAACGGAAGTCGGGAATTATGTTTTTTTTTTTAGATAAATGTCCTAGAAAAACATCAAATTACAACCCATGCTGTTACCAATCACCACCAAACTCGGTGTGCATGAAGTCAAGACATTGAGGATGCTAAATTCCGGACGGATTTGTGATATCTCGAACGGTTTGGCCGTGGCGGATTTTTTTGACTAAAAAAGGACACATAAAGTGTGTTATAACTTGGTTAGTTTTACTGACAGTTACAAAACTTGCCGTGTATATTGTTCTATTCAAGCCAAACAACTTTCTAATTAACAATAATAAGCTCAAACCCACAGAAAGTCAGATATTGTAGTTTGAATATGATCATGCTCTTTCTGAGCTTAGGCCTGTCACACAGTCTGTGTGTGTGTGTGTGTGTGTGTGTAGGGGGAGGGGGCTTAATCATTTTACTGTGTGTCTGGCCTGCTAAAGTAAATACATTTCTTAAGCCTGGTATTTTTTAAATAAGTTTTTATTTTTATTTTTTTATAAGTAAAGGCATATAACCTGTTTAATTGTAGTGCATTGACAATAGTTTTATATAATTAGTGTATTAATTAAATTAACTTGGTCCATAAATCAAAAAAGTAAGTAAATAAATCAAAAAGGAAGTGTGTTAAAACTTCTGCATACATTAACTGATCTTGATGAAACTTCAGCAGTGTGTTCGTTGTAAGAGGTCGATCACATAGATGTGAGTCAAATATATAGCGCCACCAACTGGCAGCAGAAAGTGTTTCACTTTCAAAATACTTTGAAATCGCACTCTTACTTTTACCCGATTTGCTTCAAATGTAAACACACGCCAGATGAAGAGCTGTGAAAGCATTATTCAATATCTAAGATAATGTTGCCATAGCAACGCATCAAACTTTAACATTCCTTTTTTTTGATGATTTTGAGTCTCTTAGCGGCTTTTGGGGCCCTTAACGGGTTTGAAAACTCTTGAAACTTTGCACACAGGTCAGATCCCACAGCCATCAGAGCCGGGCTGAAGATGGTACCCGGGTGTGGCAAGGGGGCTAGACAGCGCCCCCTGGAACGGGGTCCAAAAACTTGGTCCATAAATCAAACACGCTTGCATGTAATAATATGAAACTCAGTACACATGTTGATCTCATCGTTTCATATATTCATATATTCTCCTCAAGCCGGACAACTTTCTAATTTACACTCATGAGCTAGGACCCACAGAAAGTCAGATATTTTGGTTTGAAAATGTTGAGTGTCTCTCTGAGCCTACACTTCTGTATGGCAAGCCCTTTTAACATTTAAAAGCTAAGTTTGACTATTCGTAATTAACATTGTAGATATCAACAACGTCTTTCTAGTCGTAATTACATTTTGGATAGTTTGTATTATCATTTAAGATATCTGTAACGTAATTGTGACTAGTCGAAACGACAGATAGAGTATGGCAAGCCGTTTTAACATTTAATCATTTTAACCTACTAGTCTCTATTTTCATGCTACTAGTACTTATTTTTTAGATACTAGTATCTATTCCATTAAGTACTAGTACTTATTCATTAGCTACTAGTGCTTATTCTTTAGATACTAGTGCCTTTTCTTTAGATACTAGTGTTTATTCTTTAGGTACTAGTACCTTTTTAAAGATACTAGTACTTATTCATTAGAAACTAGTCCTTATTTATTAGATACTAGTACTTATTCATTAGATGCTAGTCCTTATTCATTACATACCAATGCTTATTAATTAGTTACTAGTACTTATTCATTAGATACTAGTACCTATTAAATAGATACTAGTACTTATTCATTAGACACTAGTACTTATTTCAATGGTGACTAGTAACTATTCTTTTGTTACTAGTCACATTTTTTCCGTTGACTTCTATGGTGATCTGTCATTCAGATATCAACTATTCAGTTCTGACTAGTATGTTAGTATGTATTCCAATTGTGGAATACATACTAGTATGTATTCCAAAGCAGGGGTTACGTTTTTGCACGTCGTGCAGAATAACCCTAAAGGCACCAAGGTGGCGGTGCCACCGGCTTTATATATATATATATATATATATATATATATATATATATATATATATATATATATATATATATATATATATAAATATAGCTGCGAGCAGCGATGGGAGGGCCAAAGCCGGCGGTACCGCCATTCCCGTGCCTTTAGGTAACTAGAGGCACCGGGATTGCGAGTGCCACCGGCTTGGGCCCGCGTGACTCTCGCAGCTATATTTATATATATTTTGCTTTGTTCTTTGGTGTGCATAAAATTATGTATTAAATGGACTCCTTATATCATTTGGTTATTTGGTGTCCTTTAGAAGTCTCCAAGTGTTCTTTTTTGAAAAGACACCTACATTTAGCTACCTTGAAAAAAAACTACCTTGAAGAAAATACATCATTGTGCAGTCACCCTTCAATCTTAATGGATTGCTTTGCTGAATATAGCAAATGATGACAAAGTAAATGTGTTAAACAATATAAACGGTTTACTATTGTAAAATGACTGTGTTTCCATAAACCGATATTCTGTTATGGCACTGGATGTAGTTTAAGTATATGGCAGCCACGGCACTAGCCATTATTTTTAATCAAAGGAGACTGTAGGCATTAATGGAAAGAAGCAATACGTAACC
>JAQIUQ010003482.1:7500-74735 GCA_030378365.1 Hybognathus amarus | reverse complement strand
CTAAAAAGACAAAATTGTAAGATGTAAACTCAGAATTCCAAAAAGACAAAATTGCAAGATGTAAACTCATGAATTCTAAAAAGACAGAATTGCAAGACATAGAACTCAGAATTCTAAAAAGACAGAATTGCAAGACGTAAACTCAGAATTCTAAAAAGACAGAATTGCAAAGACGTAAAATCAGAATTCCAAAAAGACAAAATTGCAAGATGTAAACTTAGAATTCCAAAAAGACAAAATTGCAAGATGTAAACTCAGAATTTAAAAAGACAGAATTGCAAGATGTAAACTCAGAATTCTAAAATTCTAAAAAGACAGAACTGCAAGATGTAAACTCAGAATTCTAAAAAAGACAAAATTGCAAGACGTAAACTCAGAATTCTAAAAAGACAGAATTGCAAGACCGTAAACTCAGAATTTAAAAAAGACAGAATTGCAAGATGTAAACTCAGAATTCTAAAATGACAGAATTGCAAGACGTAAACTCAGAATTCTAAAAAGACAGAATTGCAAGACTGTAAACTCAGAATTTAAAAAAGACAGAATTGCAAGACCTAAATTTAGAATTTTAAAAAAAGACAGAATTGCAAGACCTAAATTTAGAATTTTAAAAAAAGACAGAATTGCAAGATGTAAACTCAGAATTTAAAAAAGACAGAATTGCAAGACCTAAATTTAGAATTCTAAATAAGACAAAATTGCAAGATGTAAACTCAGAATTCTAAAAAGACAAAATTGCAAGATGTAAACTCAGAATTCTACAAAAGACAGAATTGCAAAGACAGTAAACTCAAGAATTTAAAAAAACAGAATTGCAAGACCTAAATTTAGAATTCTAAAAAAGACAGAATTGCAAGACCTAAATTTAGAATTCTAAAATAAGACAAAATTGCAAGACGTAAACTCAGAATTCTAAAAAGACAGAAATTGCAAAGATGTAAACTCGAGAATTTAAAAAGACAAAATTGCAAGACATAAATTCAAGAATTCTGAGAAGTTGTCCTAATAAGACAATTCTGACTTTTTTCCGCAATTCCTGAGAGAAAAAGACGACATTTTGATATACAAGCTCAGAATTGTGAGATAAACTCACAATTACCATTATATATATATATATATATATATATATATATAAGAATTGCAAGATGTAAACGCACTACACTGTAAAAGAAAAGATTCAAAGTTGTAAAGAACATATTGGAGTATATTTTACCAAAAACAAAATACTATTTCAATCTTTCTATTTGAAATATCACGAAGTGAAAAAAAAAATCATAGTATATCATACACCGGTTTTGTTCAGTGTACGCATAATATAAAGTACTTCAACTAGAGTTTACTGTTTTTATTTATTTAATTTTTACGCTAGTCCTTCTGAAATAAAACATAAAAAACATTCCCCCCCTCTTTTCTCTGCTGTCCTGCCATTAAACGTGTTTGCATTTCTCTGATTTCCTCTTTGAGATTCACTATTGCTGCACTGCTAATGCTTTGCTCTTCAATTATACATGGCTTGTGTTGCTCCTCATTTGTAAGTTGCTTTATATATATATATATATATATATATATATATATATATATATATATATATATATATATATATGTCTGCTTCCTTTAATGCAAATTAACAGTAGTTGTGTTTTCAAACAAACAAGTTGCTTCTCTGTTTATTTAATGACTTACCGAATTGAATTACTATAGCAACAGCATGTGTTCCCAAAAAAAAATCGTACTTTCCCCATACGTTTGAACAGGAGGTACAATTTCAAGATGAATTTATGGTGAAAAAAATGGTTAAAAAAAAATTTGTCTCTATACGACAGGAGGATAAAACCAAAAAAAGTCGTCCTGAAGGCGTAGAAAGCTATTATATTTTAATGAAGGAAATGCGAATACTTCCAACAAAACACAAGAGGCCTGTGAGAGTCAGTAAGTAAAACACACAGACAGAAAAGCCTCCTATTGAGGGATTATGGTGTTAATTTAAAGGAAGCGGACTTGTTTTTCCCTTTCGCACTGATGAATTGTTCAATCAACAAGACCAAGAACGTGCATGAAGACTATACAATTAGATTTTATTGCTAGCAACTATCAGCAGATCTCATTTGAGTTCACACTAGAAACGTCTCTTGACTCTCATTAGACTGAACTTGTGCTGCCCGGAGTGGACGAGGTTCGCCTCTCGCAACATTCTCCGAGTACTCAAGGGAGCCTGTGCAGTGTGATAGGCCGTGTTTCGGGAGTACATGCTCCTCTGTCCAAAATAATGAGCAGTGAGAGACCGCTTGACACCGCTGTAATGATGTGTCACACACCGTGCTGTTATAATGACATAATCACTGTCATGTTTGGCCCTATCTCTCGCTCGTGGACAGAGTGACAGCAAATAAGAGCCGTGTCGGTTTGCATCATTCCTGCTTCATGCAGTCGGGACATTAATCGATGCTACTGTGTCTTAAATACCAACACACTTTTCTTCAGTGCATTGGGTCCTTATGCTGTTCTGGTGTTGTGTTGATGGCATTTGCATTCGGTTCTTGAATGAGAAGTGTGTTTGGTAGTTTATCGTCAGTGGTTTCTTCCTCCCTCTCCTCCTGGCCTGTTTTCTTCATGTCTTCAGAGGAGTGTGAACATAGTGTAGCATGAATAATTTAGCGTAGCAGAAAGGTGGAGACAGTGCCGCGTGAAGCTCATCTCGCTCTCTTAATGGTCTGTTCTTGGAGGCTCACGGCCCCGTCCTTAAATTATAAATTATACATACGCTCCATTGGGCATAATGATAACCAATTCTATAGATTAAAGGAATGAATGAATTATATATTTATTTTTAAAAGTAACATATTCAAATCTTAAAAGTTTTTTGCTATGTTAATTCAGTAAATTGTTCTAATGTTAAGCGTACATCTTACAACATGTACTGAGCTTTATGCTTACAAGATAAATCAATTGAAAGAATGAATTAACGAGCGAAGCAAACAAATGAATGAACGAACGAAGAAGAAGGTTGAAGAAAAGAGAAAGTAAAAACAGGAATGAAAGGAAGAAAGTGAGGATAAGGATGAGAAAGATTAAACAAAAAAAGAGAAAGGACAAATTAACGAAATTAAAAACAAACGACCGCAAAGAACAAACGAAGCTACCAAAAAAGAAAGAACCAAAGAAAGGACTAATGAACAAAAGTTAGAAAAAGAAAAGGACAAATGATTGAAAATAACGAATTAGTTATGAACAAAGTGAAAAAAGATTAACTAACAAAACTAACAAAAGAAGAGAGTAAGTTAGTGTGTTTGAGTTTGTGAGGGAGTGGGCGTGTGGATCATTAGTTATGAACTCTAACACGGACGCGTAACACAACACTGATTTAAGATATTTTGAATTATGATACAATGAAGTCTGTCTTCTCAGTTCTCTCTCTCTCTTCCAAGGTACAAGCCTCTGAAAATGTATAATACAGAATTTTTATGGGTTTGGCGTAGCCACGCGAACCACAATTATCCTAACAATGATTATCTGTACAGAGGTAAAGGGAAGGAGGCCTTCACATTGAGGGACTAGTGACACTTCAGGACTGCGTTGTCGTCGTGTCCAGGCGCAGGTCCTTCATCAGATCTGGATACGGCCTGGATCTGGTGGACTGCGGTAAACCTTCGGGATAGACAGAGAGACTAATATTAGCGTAGATGCCATTCACCTTATGATGTAACCAGTACATCAGGATTTATGGGAAGTGTTCCCGGTTCCGGCTGATCTAATCTATGCAGCCTAACATTGAATTATAGAAGTCTATAGTGTGTTATGTGTATGCTAGGTCAAAGAGATGTGTTTTTAGTCTAGATTTGATTTAGATCGCAATAGACGTGAAGAACTATAATGTGTTAAGAGCTCGTTCAAGTACTGGGAAGCTAAACCATTTAGTTATTTATAAGTAATGAGCATTTTTTTTTAAATGTATACAATGTTTAATAGGCAGCCAATGTAGTGTTGACTGAATCGGGCTAATATGGTCATACTTCCTGGTTCGGGTATAATGTCGAGCTGCTGTGTTTTGAACTAGCTGTAGTTTGTTTATTAAGCGTGCAGGGCAACCACCCAGTAGAGCAATAATCTAGCCTTGATGTCATGAGTATCTGTAGAACTGCATTCTTTAACTAACTGTTCCGCATTTGTCACTGAGAGCATATGACGTATTTTAGATATATTTTTAAGATGAAAAATGCGGTTCTACAGATATCTAGACACATGACTTTCAAATGAGAGATTGCCATCAAAGAGCACACCCAGGTTTCTAGCCGACGTACGAAGACTTAACAGAGCAGCCATCAAGTGTTAGACAGTGTGGAAGTTTTTTGTTTTCAATAATTAGACCTCAAATATTCATTAATATTCATTAATAGTCAGCAATCCTCAATTCAAATATTCAGCAGCCCGAGCTTTATCATTTGTTCGCCATTATATGTGCTTTTTATTTGTTGAACATCAATTACATTTTTACCCTTAAGTGGATTTAGGAGTTTTGTGTATGTCCTAATTCGCCTTTGGCTAAGCCACGCCCTAGAATGCAGATTGACCAATCACAGCGCAGCCAAGAACGAGCTCCCACAGAGGTCCGACACTTTTTCACAGCGCTCCATTGACTTTCAACACAAGCGTCTCATATTTTTTATCTCGGCAGGCTATTACCGTCCAAATTTCATTTAAGATGATGGTTAAACGTTGTGTCTGGGGCATTTGAACACAGCTACGCGTTTCCCAGAGAGGTTGGAAAGGGAGTGTCCATTTTTTCAAAGTCAAATCCTGACAAGTGTCGTCTTTGGATTAAACTGTGTGGACGTCTCAGTCAGCTAAACCCCTCATAGATCAACAAGCACATCTTTTTTGCTTCTAGCCTTACTGTGATAGTTAATACTAAGTTAGACCGTTTTCATAATGTTTCAGGTTATGATTTCGGTTCTCATACCGGTTGTTGAATACGCTAGCACACGCTGCTAATAAATACAACGTTATACTTGCGTAGTCCGTTTGCTTTGTAATAACGATTATAGAAGTAAATAGAGACCTACCCAGCTTTGCATGAACAGTGTTGCTCCCTGATATTGTTAGTCCCAGCCTCCGTCTCGATTAGTAGGATATGCGGTGGTTCATGTTTTGACTGTGACCGGTAACGTTATGCTTTTGCCTCTCTTTGGATGCCTTGTTGTTTCTTGCGCTTTCACCTGTATGTCTTGAATATAGCCTTCGAACACATATTGCAGCCCCTTTTGCCTACTTCTATCAGACACTTTATATTGCTGCTTTATAAAGTTTGATAACAGTTCAGCAGGAAGAGCTGTCACAGCATAAGCCATGTTGATATCAGCCCAGAGCCCAGATGAAGTTCTGACGGACATAGCAACAGTAACTAAGGGGGCGGGGCTTAGCCAAAGGCGAATTCAGGTAACAAACACTATATCGCTGTCCAATGAAAACCGCTATGTCCATTTTGCCGATTTTTTGAGATTTTTGTACTGATAGAATGCCAAGGTTCATTTCCGTATACAGCATGCTTCACATTATCTAAATGACCAATGAAAAGTTCTGAAATCATGTCATCTGATTTCCACGTATATTCCATTTGCTGTCAAAGCTGTCAATCACGGAGCGTATCTCCGCCCTGTGGAGGCATCTCGCCGGTCTCGTGAAGTTTCATCTTAAGCCTCTGAGACCCCATTTACACCTGGGCATTAAATGCCGATCTGTATCCAGATAAGTTTTCCGAATAGCAAAACAGGCATGTTAATGCAAGGTGTAAATACGTTGTGATCGGATTGTGATCTGACCATCTGGAGGTAGTCTAACTCGCATTGTGTTCGGATCTTTACGAGGTGTAAACGCAATTGGTTGTTGAAACCACATATGTATATTTTACTCCTCCTAAAAATGCTAAAAAAATAAACAAATGAGAGCGTGTTATAGGCTATATGACATGTCATAGTCAGATATGACGGCGCTACTGCGCACGCATCACCGCAGATGATCGTCTATTCATCAAGCTACGTGCAAACATCGCAAATAAAGTAAAAAGTAAGTCTTCACAATCACACAATCATCTTCAAGTAAAGAAACGAAATGATCTTACCAGGGCTGTTTGATCTTACCACTTCTTATTGATGTCTATTAATGAAATTAGCTGATGATCAATAAAATGCAGCTCATATCTGTAATAAAATGAGCTCATATCGACAAAATTACGGTAGGATTGTGTAAATAAAGTATCAACTTAAGCATCGTAATGTCAGTGTATTGTTCTCATTGTCTCTTCATAGTTTGCTAGAGACAACTGAGCGTATTTGATAAACTGAGCGTAGCCTATTCATCTGTCAATATGAAACGCGATTTGGTCATTCGAATTAATGATCGGAAGAACTGTATCGACCACAGTTCACTATACAATATGCACGTATGTCCATTTAAACTCAATTTTGGGTCAAATGTTGATTATATCATGACACTGTTAAGAATATGGTTACGTTTAAAGATGTACCAAGCATGACAACACTGCTTTTGAAATTACATGTTTTTTTCACTTCCTGAAAAGTAACCGTTTTGGACATACGTGAGTTTCATCGGGCAGCGACGATATAATGATATATGCAGTAGGTGAAAGAGTCTATGTGATGGGATTTTATCTGAGATCAGTGACGCGAGACAGCCATTGAGTGAGTTAAGGTCATTGCACACGAGTTCGCATCCGAAATTTCGTATCACGTTAAAAAAAAATCCGACTCTCACGTTATGTCAATCATGCTTGCACACCGCCTCGAAACTTTCGTCCGTCATAAAATTTAGAATTCGGATTTTGGCTTCGATTTCTCTGCATTTTCGCATCCAGCATTTTGAGAGGTCTTTTGACGATTCAGGGCCGGGGGGGGGGTTGGGGGGGGCTCGTCCTCAAATCATTGCTCATTTGCGCGTGCTTTCAGTTTCGGTTTTCAGTTCGATCAAGTGTTTATGTTCTCTTCTCTATATTGGATTATGAAATTAATAGACCTCCCCTTTCAATCAGATTTGAAATTTAGGATCCAATAAGATGTGATTGAGCAGCCTATTCGATAACTAATGTATTTTAGCATTAATAGCATTAGCATTTAGCACTAACCAATTTCAGGATTGGATGGACGTAATATTTTCTCTTTCTTCTCTTTTCAATAAGAGAGAGGGCAACAAAATCATCCTCACTGCTTGACGAATCCATTTGGTATTTTTGCGTTTTTTCCCGCAAAGGTTTAATAAATACGCATCGGACTCAGTGTGCAAGGTTTCTATGCGTGACGAATTTTTAGGCTGACGAACACCGAAAAACGCATCCGAACATTTCGTCACTCAGTGTGCAATGGCCTTTAGTCAGTGAATGAGTGAGTGAGTGACTATGGTTTTGTGAGTGAGTGACTGAGTGTGTGTGTATTTGTGTGAGCGAGTGAGTGAGAGAGTGATCATCAGCGAGTGACTGAGAGTGAGTGAAGTAAGTGTATGTGTTTGTGAGTGAGCGAGCGAGTGGGTGAGTGACTGACAGTGAGTGAGTGACTGAGAGTGAGTGAGTAAGTGAGTGACTGAAGTGTATGTGTTTGTGAGTGAGCGAGTGGGTGAGTGAGTGAGAGCGTGAGTGAGTAAGTGAGTGACTGAAGTGTATGTGTTTGTGAGTGAGCGAGTGAGTGAGCGGAGCGTGAGTGAGTAAGTGAGTGACTAAGTGTATGTGTTTGTGAGTGAGTGAGCGAGTGTGTGAGTGCGTGAGTGGGTGAGTGACTGACAGTGAGTGAGTGACTAGAGTAAGTGAGTAAGTGAGTGACTAAGTGTATGTGTTTGTGAGTGAGTGAGCGAGTGTGTGAGCGAGTGAGTGAGTGAGTGAGTGATAGAGATCATTGCCTTACATTAACCTCTCGGGTCCCCCGCTCATTACCCAGGGTGCCGTGCGGGTCGGGGGTGGTGGCCCCGTCTTCACCTGGAGCCCGAGAGCGATTGAATCAGACAGCTGTCAGTGTCAGTGCGCAGGCGAGAGCCATAAAAGAGCACAAACGAGCGTCGTTACTGCGGGGACAGTGATTATCATAATGGCAACAATAAAGCCTATGGTCGTTATGGCGGCGATGATGATGATGATGCTGGGGTGATTAATGCTGGGAGATAAATGAGAATGATGTATCACACTCCTCCCTGCAGCGGAACCGCACATCGAGTGTGTGTGTGTGTAATGAATTACGTTCTGCATGTGTCTGCATGCACATACATGTGATCATAAATCACGCGCTGCATGATTTCACACTCACGCCGGGATGTGTTTTGCATGTACAAGAGAAAAAAATCTTCAAGGTGAATGTCACGGAAACTTGTTAAGAACGTGTTTGGGTCATAATCAAAACGGAAAAATAAGAAATGATGTTTTGCTGAAAGAAAAATATAATCCTTTTAGATCCAGTTTTGATTGGGACATTATTTACATGATCATTAAGCACATTCCCCCAATTATCATTTCCATAATGCGAAAGAAAATACGAAATATTATGTAAATTAGATTAAAGCTTAAATTAAAGCTTATATGTAATTATATTATTTGTTATATGCCATTAAAAATCATATATAAAAGTAATTTGTATGGCCTTACTGTAAAAAATGACTCTATTACGGCAATGGAAATATAATGAGAATTATCACTGAGAACTGTAAACAAACATATGCATTACAGTAATGGGAATTTGCAGTGGAAATATATAGTAACTCTAGAGGGCGCAGGCTGATTGGTCACATCATTACTGCATGGCACAAGCTGATTGGCCTGTGCTGATCCTGCAGCCAATGAGATTGCTTGCTCAACATTTAAATAGTCGGGTTCAGTGTTTGCTGTAAGCTCGTCCTCTGAACCCCTCCACCTCCCCAGCTCCACCTGTCTATATCTGATACAGGATTTATGAAGATTGTACATGTTCACAGCAGCATCGCTGTGTGTATTAGCAGTAGCAAGTCTAGAAAGTTTATTTTGGGTTTATTTGCTTTTTTTCTGCCAATACAATGGTCCTAAAATAAGGTTTAATGTTCTTTTCTTGCTTTTGTCTTGTAATATTTGGTTAAAACATGACCCAACCGTTATTTCTACAATATTCTAAACCAGAACCAGTGATATTTGAAATCAATTTGTTACATTTTATTTTTTATTAATGGTTTTAATTAGTTTTAGTTTTATATCTTTATATTTTCAATTTTCATTTCATTGTCGTTCACTTTCCTGCCGGAACAACCCTCCTCAGCTTGACTGAGTGGCAAAAGATACTGCTGCGTGACTGGATTTAATAGGGGAAACTGTGAAAATGTGACTAAAACGAACAATTTGATTAATTTAAACTAAATATTGGACTCAATATTGTGTTCCTTACAACTTACTAAAGATCCAGTGATCCATGGATATTATTGACATGCAGCCAGGAATCGTGTTGCCTGACATTTATGTTTGTCTGATTTCGACACTGGGAAATAAAAGCAATATAGGCTCTAAACATAAAGCAAATTTGCCTGTGAACATCAAGTTTAGGGAGAAATGAGGAATGTATTAGATAAAAGTATAGTTTTCTAATATATATATATAGGGCTGGGCAACGATTAATTGCGACTGCGATTGTATATATTTGAAAAACATGTGTTATTAATATATCAAATATTTAAATTTATATATAATATTAATTATGCATAAATATATATATATAAAGTATACATGCAAATATTTCTTAAATATATACATGCATGTGATGTATGTGTATTTATTTATATATACAAAATAATTATACACACTACACACGTATATATTATATAGACACAAACTTTTTATTTTGGATGCGATTAATCATTGCCCACCCCTAAATATATCTGAATATTTACGACTCAATTAAAAGTCTAATATCGGTAAGATTTTTATGTTTTTAAAAGAAGTTTCTGCTCACCAAGGCTGCAATTTTTTTATAAAAAATACACAAAAAACACAGTAATATTGTGAAATATTATGACAATTTAAAATGACTTTTTTATGTTAATATATATTAAAATGTAATTCTATTCCTCTTGAAAAAAGCTGAATTTTCAGCATCCTTACTCCAGTCTTCAGTGTCACATGATCCTTCACAAATCACTCTAATATGATGATTTTATGCTCCAAAACATGTATGATTATTATCCATGTTGAAAACAGTTTTTACATTTTTATTTCAGGATTCTTTGATGAATAGAAAGTTCAAAAGAACAGCATTTATTTAATTAGAATCTTTTCTAACGTTATAAATGTCTTTACTGTAACTTTTGATCAATGTAACTCATCCTTGATGAATAGAAGTATTGATTTCTTATCTATTTCCCCCAAAAATAAAATACAAATTCTTACTGACCCCAAACTTTTTAAAGGGTAGTGTTTAATGTAACAAAAGCTTTCCATTTCAGATAAAAGCTGTTCTTTTGAACTTTCTATTCATCAAAGAATCCTGAAATAAAAATGTAAAAAACTGTTTTCAACATGGATAATAATCATACATGTTTTTGGAGCATAAAATCATCATATTAGAGTGATTTGTGAAGGATCATGTGACACTGAAGACTGGAGTAATGATGCTGAAAATTCAGGAATAAATTACATTTTAATATATATTAACATAAAAAAAGTCATTTTAAATTGTCATAATATTTCACCATATTACTGTGTTTTTTGTGTATTTTTTTATCAAAAAAATGCAGCCTTGGTGAGTAGAAGAAACTTCTTTTAAAAACATAAAAAATCTTACCGATCTTATACTTTTGACCGGTAGTTTATAGTCTTTATATTTCAAGAAACAAAACGTTTTTTAATGGTTTTAGTTTTAATTTATGCTGCAAGTGACATTTGAGACCTGCAGCAGAATAATTTTTCAGTGAATAATGGCTTAAATTAGGCTCGGTTCCTCTCTTAAAGCAACACACACGCCTACAACAGACACTTCCAGAAGGGGGTTTTCACAGTGATGTCATAAAGAACCATTTTTGGAATCTTTCCATAATCTTAAAAGAACCATCGTTCTATTTTAGCAAAGAATTCTTAGCCTAACCATTTTCTCTTAGTGTGAGGAACATTTAAAAGGAAATCTGAAGGTTTTCCACTTTAATGAACGTTTTTTGGAATGGAAAAACTCAATTGATGTTTAAGGTTCTTCATGGAAAAATCAATCCCAATAAAGAGCCTTTATTTTTAAGAGTGTAAGCAATTGCGCTTGCAATATATCAGGATACTTTTATGTTTTTGTCAGATTCACCAAATGACTTTTCAGACTGACTGCAAGTGTGTGTGTGTGTGTTTGTTATGAGCTGATGCAATAATGTTGGTTCTCTGTGTTGATGTTTTGATGAAGCTCATGATGCTCTGGGGAGATTTGTTGATGTTGCTGCTGTTGTGTGTTTGAATTAATTGACATTTTTTACCTCAATGATGACATTCTGATGACATGCTGCTGTAAGGGAGCACATGAAAATGTGTGTGTGTGTGTGTGTTCGTTCTGCTCGACTGAGCTCAGCGGAGAGAGAAAACATCTGTCACACGCGTCTGAAGTTTCATTTGTGGCGGATCATCAACATAATGATGGAAACAACAAGCCAATGGCCTGAGTGTGAGTGTGTGTACCAGATATTTGTCAGTATATCTTGTGTGTTTGGTCTCCTCAGACAGTAACAGGTGGAGATTAATAATCGTATCGTAGATGCATGACCTCAGGTAGGCCACCATAACTCAACGTCTGTTTACTCGCGTGCCGCTTGAGATGAAAAATGATAGCCGCGGATAAGTAGGCTAACTTACTATCCTTCATTTGTTTGTTTCTTCACTGTGTGTCTAACCTGTGGCTGTGTGCATTAATGAGCGGATGGCTCTTTTGTCTTTGTTTCCCTCCGGACAGACGGAAGACGTGACGCAAAACAGAAGTTTCCCAGCAGGTTCAACATTCGGACTCCACGGAAAAACAGCAGCCCAAGCGGTTACACGTCTCTCAACATCCCTTCCGCTTCCGGGACCCAGACTTACGGCAAATGTTTGGGGTGAGTCGATGTTTCGGCCCTTCGTCGCCTGGAGATTCACGCTCTCTCTGTTGTTAGCATTACGGCCCATTCACACCAAGGACGATATATGTAACAATAACGATAAAGACGTCATTTTAAAAATCGTTCTAAATGTAAAAGAATCGTAGAGTTCACAGCCCTGCTAACAATAACAATACAGAGGAATGATATCATTAGAATGTGGTTCTTTTTTCAAGCCGATAAACGATGAAAACATTGGCAGACAATCAGAAATCACATGACTTTAAAGAGTTCAATTGCAACTAGGGTTGCAAGAGGGAAGAATATTCCAGTAATTTCAGAAACTTCCAAAAATCCTGGAAGATTCCGAAAAATCTGAAAGTTTCCAAAATCCTGGAAAGTTTCCAAAACAAAAAAATCCTGGAAGTTTCAAAATCTGGAAAGTTTCGAAATCCTGGAAATTTCCAAAATCCTGGAAAGTTTCCGAAAATCCTGGAAAGTTTCCAGAAAATCCTGGAAAGTTTCCGAAAATCCTGGAAAGTTTCTGGAAACTTTAGCAACCCTAATTGCAACACGTGCTTATAGTGATATTCTGCGTTGATGTGGACACTAATATAGTTTTCTTTATTGTTATCGGTTCTGTAGTCTAAATGGGGTGGTCACTTAGGGTGCGTTTACACCACAGCGGATTTGCTTAAAACGGATTTTCCGCGTAGACAACAAAATTGTCAAAACGATCCGCTGAAAATGACTAAAACCCTGTATTCTGCTGCCAGGCCATTAGATGGCGATGTAACACTATAGAACACGTAAGACGCAATGGCATGACGTTCATTGTCTTCAGAGATTCGCTTTTTTTATGCACGGATACAGTTTTAGAAAACATGCACTTTGAAACCCGTTTTCAAAAGTTTGCATTTTCAGGCACACCGTTGTTTTATAAACGAGTGTAAAACACATAAAATGTTTTACTTTTTAGTTAAAAATGGTTTAGTGTAAACAGGCCCTTAGTGGTTAGTCAACATCAAAATATACACTATTTACTTTAACTATTTCCCTGCCATTGATGGAATTTGTATAAATTTTTCGGCAATCTATGTTTTCAGTGTTATAAACTAGGGGGCGCTGTTACGCATCTTCTGAAAAACTACACAATCTCAACAGAAAGCGTTTTTTTTCTTTAAGACTGTTTTTTTTTATTTTATTTATTTTTAAAACTTTCAAAAATGTAATTTGATATTGACTTTTTTCTACTTATGTATTAAATTTTCTGATGATAAAAATTGTTTCACCAAATTTAAAAAGATACCTACGGTGGCGTATTGCATATCACTTGAAGAAAAAAAAAATCTACTCTGTTTTTCTGAATTAACAAGTTAATTTTTCACGAGAAATTTTTTTTGCTCTGTTTTTCTGAATTAACGAGTTAATTTTTCATGAGAAATTTTTTTTTGCTCTGTTTTTCTGAATTAACGAGTTAATTTTTCATGAGAAATTTTTTTGCTCTGTTTTTCTGAATTAATCGAGTTAATTTTTCATGAGAAATTTTTTTTGCTAGTTTTTCTGAATTAACGAGTTAATTTTTCATTAGAAAAAAGTTTTTGCTCTGTTTTTCTGAATTAACGACTTAATTTTTCATTAGAAAAAAGGTTTTTGCTCTGTTTTTCTGAATTAACGACTTAATTTTTCATAAGAAAAATTTTTCATTCAGAAAAACAGAGCAAAAAAAATTCCATGAAAAATTAACTCATTAATTCAGAAAAACAGAGCAAAAAAAAAATTCTCATGAAAAATGTAACTCGTTAATTCAGAAAAACAGAGCATAAAAATTTTTTCTCATGAAAAATTAACTCGTTAATTCAGAAAAACAGAGCAAAAAAATTTTCTCATGAAAAATTAACTCGTTAATTCAGAAAAACAGAGTAGATTTTTTTTCTTCAAGTGAATACAATATGCCACCGTAGATACTCTGGTACATTTTATTTGCAAACAGTTTAAACGAGATTATTAATTGGATATATTGCAAATATCTCAGTTGATTATGCTTAAATAATTGAGATAAGCTGAAATATTAGTAATTTTGCCTTGTTTTCCGTTACCAATATCTAAACATTGAAAAACACATGAAGTGATTTTTATGCTTAAAACAAGAAAAAAAATTGTGAACAATTTTGTTTTCTCTTTTGATTACATACATTTTTCTCATTTACTCTGAGTTACTCTTTACTGTTCTGACACACTTTTCCAACCCAATTTCACAACAATTCGCATGGATTTTACGAGGCGGCTAATTCGTACAAATTCATAGGACCTCACTCGCACAAATTCGTACGTGTTTTTGCAAAATCTTCATATGAATTCATACCCCTGACCCTGCCCCTAAACCTACCCATCACTGGAGTTTAGACATATCATACCAAATTGGAAGTGAGATAAAATAATAAATAAACAAGAATCTTAAGCCGTTTTGATTCTCGAGCATCTTGATGTAAGAATGTGAATATGTTTGTAATAGAAAAGAACTGTTGCAAGATATTTCCCACCCTCTGAATATCCGAGTTGCATCCACCGTTCTGACCTGCGAATCAGATGATTACAGGCTTACTAAATGCACAGACACTGTTTGCGCCGATTCCTTCTTATTTGCTAAAAGTCATCTCAGATCATCCTAATGACCCGTCAGCAGCCGGCTGGCCAGAAAAGCTGCTTTAAACAGCGCTCATTTGTTTGGGCCGGTGTCGGCCAGTGGCTCTGTGGAAAAGATGATGTTAATTACAGCACAGACCGCCGTGTAGCCGGATAAATTACATACAACATGGTCTGTTTCCCCCATCATGCTCTGTGATAGCTGGATTATTGTTCTCAGAGGCTGCCAGGTCTGTGTGCGCCAAATCCGCTCAGTAATTAGCTTGCGTTCGTTGTGTATAGGTGATCCGCAGACTCCGTATGGATGCCACTGACAATATGGACGACTAGGGACGTTTGCTTAATCACTTTTAACCAAGCTGGCATCACGGAAACCTTTCATTTGTCCTGCGAAATTAGTTTTTTAAAGACACACTCGCTGCATTTTCACGCTGACTGTGAGAACTAAGGTTAATGTTGATGATGAAACGATGATGTTTGGTCATGTGACGCATATTGGACCCAATGGATGTGTGTTTAAACTGGCATTGTGCTATACACTGCCGGTACAATGATACACTGCAAAAAGAAAAAGGTTTTCTTTCCAGGTGTTATTGTTTTGTATCTTGATTTAAGATTTTTTTTATTTGTAATGGAAAACATTTACTTGGAAAGGCAAATTCCTTAAGATATTAAGTTCATTTTTGTCAAAATAAAAGTGAGTTTATGCTTAAAACAATAAAAAAGTATCTGTCAACGGGTTAAGAAAAATATATATATTTTTTTTTTCTTTTTACTCACTTCATTCTGATACACTTTCAGAATAATAAACGTCAACAATCATCAAAATTAAGTGACTTTATGCCTAAAACAAGAAAAATATACTTGACCAGAAAAATAATATTGTTTTCCTTTTTGAATTAAGTTTATTTGCTGACTCCCTGATATATATTTCCCTTGTTTTAAGCATAAACTCACTCACCTTATTTATAATCAATCACCATATTTATAATAAATCCATTGTATTTAGAAAATATGATATTAATCATATAATATAATGACATATATTTATTATTACTACTGTAAAGCCATAATAAATTACAATGGGACCTCCTTTAAAGTTGTCAGGATCTTAACTTAAAAAAAATCATTTTTTTACTTTTTTTAATCAAAATAAACAGATATTATTAACTTAAAGGGATACAGTAAATCACTATGAAATAAATTTTTGGTATGTTTTAGCTTACCTCAAGGGAATCCAAGATGTAGGTGTCTTTGTTTCCGCAGTATTTTAAATTTTGATATTTTTAAGTCAAACCGTTCTTGTCTGTCAGTCATATAATGGGGGTCTATGGTCACCACCTCAAAGAGCATGCACAGAGAAGTCCATATTAAACATGATTTAATGACTCGTAAATGTAAGTACACATTGATGGCCTAAGACACGAAACGCGCGGTTTGTGTGGAGAAACCGAACAGTATTTATATCGTTTTTACCTCTTGTAACCACAGCCACAAAGCGGCCGCGCCCTGCAGATCGCTTGGACGTGGCTGTGGTAACAAGAGGTAGAAGCGATATGAGATACTGTTTGTTTTCTCACACAAACCGCTCGTTTGGTGTCTTAGGCCATCAATGTGTACTTACATTTTCGAGTCATTAAATCATGTTTAATCTGAACTTCTCTGTGCATGCTCTTTGAGGTGGTGACCATAGACCTCCATTATATGACTGACAGACAACAATGGTTTGACCTAGAAATATAAAAATTGAAAATACTGCGGAAACAAAGACACCTACATCTTGGATGCCCTTGAGGTAAGATAAAACATAGCAAAAAATAATTTCAAAGTGAACTATCGCTTTAAATATTGTGCAGCACTTATTACTTTAGCAAAAGTAATCCCCACCTCATTTATATGATTTTTAAACAAAACAAAACACTTCACACACCATCAATGTTCGATTAAAAACATATATATTTTTTCTGAATCATACACTATGGGAGAAATGAAAAGCACATTTTCTTCAAGGTTCTAACAAGTTGAGACATGATAAGCGCCATCTGCCGCCGCGGACTATGAAGTGAGCCTCGCTAATGACTCGCCGCCACGCTAACAAAGCTTGGCGGCGTTCATTAGCCTTTGTGGCTAATGGAGATTTAGCCTGTGGTGAGCCGGGCCGAAGCTTTCCTTTGCCAAGAGAGAGCAGTGCAAGCTAATTAGCTGCTTGGCTAACGGAGAGTCGAAGCTAAATGAGTGGGGCGTCAGGTTAGCGTCGCAGGCTAAAGCGCTGGGGTCTGGGAGCCGCTAATGAGTGCAGAAGTGCGAGGGCTCATCATCCGGAGTCGAGCGGTTTATTACTGAGGATGTCCATATGGAAATGTGAGCTAGGAGAGAGCGTTCCTGGAAGTAAAACCCCCGGCTTTGTGTCGGCTTACGGGCTGTTTCTTCTTCCCCTCTGCCTGTGGGCCTCAAGGGCTTCTGGGAATCTCTCTCGCAGGGGGCCTTTACCTTCATCTCCAGCTTTCCCCGCTGCGCAGACGCCACGTTAGCATTCCACCTGCGGCTCTGCTCTTTTAAGAGACGGAATTAAAGATCTGCTTAAATCTGAGCAGCGAACAAGTCTTCATCGGCATGGAGTCCACTCGCATTACAGAAAACCCCACCAATCAGAGCACTTCAAAAGACGCAGTCCGTGCCCAAACTGCCTTCAATACTGCTGCGCTTTGCAGAATACAGCATGAGCTTTTTTTTTTGGCTGGGTACTTTGTGCATAATTGGAAAAGCCAGCTAATCCAGCTTCTGAGGGAGAATGGTTTTACTCTGGACATTCAGGGTTGAATTGAGAAGGCCTTTTAAAGGGGGGTTGACTGCTTTTTTTCTTTGCATGATTGTATTTATGGGGTGCAATATAACATATTCGTGTTTTTTAAAAGTCTTATTTTTCTTAAACTTCACCTTTATTGTCAGCCGCGCTCTCCTCTGTCCCCTGAACGAGCGGTTCACTTCCTGATTCTATGAAAACACTCCCTCAGATACACGTCGTGAGCTCAGGTTGGTTAGTTTGGCCCGGTGTGTTGTGATTGGCTAAACTGTCGCTCACGTTGTCTCAGAAGACTGGCTACTAATGTTATACTCAAACAGCGTTGGCAAGTTTACGTTCTTAATCAAATCGAAAATAACGTCATAAAACATATATATACATGAAAAATACGTTTAAAACATTTGTACTTATAGAAAATTCAGGTCCATAATGTTTGTACGCGTTTGATATGCTACGCACAAAATAGCATAACCAGTAGCCTATAAAGCCAGCGCTGGCATTTGAAAAATAATAAAACACAACGCTACGTCTTGAATTATACATGCAAGTCTTAGCCTACTTACAGATTGTGGCCCAACAACTGCTGACTCTTGTTTTAAAGTCGGAACTGCTTCATGTTTTAGTAACAGTTTCTTGTTGAATCCAGTGTTGAACTCGCTAGATTATGATCGTCATTTTCAGGAACATAATCAAACATAAATTGTATCCATTGTTGAGGAAGAATAGCGTCCATGGGAAGCCCGAACACAGAAGACCTGACAGCTGCGTAAACAACACACTCGACGAGTCGACGTGCCTCAGAAATATGCGCATTGCGCATGCCATTCTGCATATTTCGGAGGGAGGGTTGATGCAAATGAGTAGGTTAGTGAAGTACCATAACCCAGCTGTAGTGCCAATCGAGTCGTTTTTGTAGGCAATAAACTTCCTGATTTTTAAAGACAATATCTCTGCTTACACTAGACTTTCAGCGCTGCAACTTTGCAGATACTGTTCATGCACCAACAGCAACATTACACACTATTTAAAATGAAAAAAGTGAAATCGCAGTTAACCCCCCACCTTTAAATTACAATTCAATTCTTGCATATGAATTTAGGTTAGCAAACAAGATGCAAAATTGCTGTTATCTTCAAATGACGTGATATTGTCATTTCGTTGTAACTAGATGTGAATTTGATCATAAAAAACTTGACAAAGGCTTAAAGTGTTAGTTTATGAATTTTGGACTTTTAGAATTGAATTTAGAATGCCTTGTACATTCAAAATTGAGTTTGCAAACAGGATGCAGACAGTTCCGAATCAATTCAAATTCAAAGAAAGCCTTTTTTAACTAGATTTTCAAAGTTTGATGTTTTAGATGATATTTTCGTTATATATTTTATCATATTTAATAAATTAACTTGTGAATCAGAGAGGACAAACGCTTCATTTCCCAGTCAGTGTTGCCAAGTCAGTGGTTTCAGGGTACTTTCAAGCTGTAGCCGCGGGTTATTTTTTTTATCCTCGGGTTGATTTCCACCCACGTACATATGATTTTGGCGCTCCAACACCTTAAAACAGCCCCACACGTACAAATTCAGCAGATAATTCAGCTGCCCGATAGAGAAAACATATTTTGAGCTCCTTTTGACTGGTTATTGCGCTGCTTTTGTTGCGCAGACCTGGCAACAGTATGCATTGTACTGTTTACTGCCTACATATTGCCTCTTCCTGTTATTCCAATTCAACTTCCTGTAGGGTGTGGCACAAATTTACACTAATTAATTGAAAAGGAGCCAATTCTTCAATGCAGATGTTTGCACAGTCCCTTGCTATATCACTAAGTGCTTTGTTCCCTGCGACGCTGTGCGAAGGTTTTACTGCACGTATGCATGAGAAACTGCCACCACGGGGATGTATCTGAGCATGCTCAGTAGAAAAGATCACTTCCCCTACTGTACGCAAGTTTCCTACCAAACTCATTAATCTCTATCACTGGTCCATTAGGCCTGGTTAAAACAATTAGCATCTGCGGCACGCTAGCCAGGGAAAACCCCACCATACAACTCGGAGCTCACGCTGGGGAGTTAATGTGTTTGTGTGTGTGTATCTGATTGAGCCCTCTGCAGAATGTGCATTCATTTGAATAAATTGATAGATTTCAGCCTACAGTTTCACACAGATGCTGATTGGATGAGCAATAATATTAAGCCGTTGCAGCTGTAGCACAAACAGAAAGACGATGAGACGCAAGTCATCAGAGTACTCCTTAAATGTTGCACCGTGTTTTGTTTAGTATCAGCTTCGTCTAAGATGATTCTCCTAAAATTTGGTCGGCGAAATACGGTTCAGACTCTGGAGATCTAAAATATATGTGGAGAGCAGCTCAGGTCATTGGAACATCAGAAATGTGCTGAGATTTCTGACCTTTGATGGCAGACTTTGGTGTCTGAGCTCAGTTTAAGACGTTGTTGAAACTCTAGAGGGGAGGTGTGAGATTACTGGGGTCTTTTGTCTCAGGAGAAACATCTGAGAAGCTAAAGACTTCAGTCACTGTTTAATACTCATTGAAATCTGGGAGAAACAATTGATACTCTCCCCAGTAGAGTAGGCATTTGAGGTCAATTTAACATCAATATGACATCAAACATTGGGCAAAATGACGTCACAAAATGGAAGTCATACTGACGTCGAAGTGTCAATGTCAATTTGATGTCAAGATTTTGACCTCTGCTGATGTTATTTTGATATCATGCTTTTTTGGCTATTTTGATCTTCAGTATCAAGCTTCGATATCAATTCAACATAAATGTGACATCAAACATTGACTGTTTTTCAAACAGTGTCTGAAGCAGTGTTAAGTTTTCAACTTAAGATTTTGTTTGGCTGCTGAAACTTGAGTGATGAAGCCAGATGAACAAAGCGTAAAGGTGATCTGATTGTGTTGGTTATGTTTTGACAATCTTCATTTGACCTGAATCACTGAACTCATTTAGAGCCTAATCTCTGACTTAGATTTAAATTGGTAATTACAGCATACAGTGATTATATAGCATAGCATCCATAATTTTTAATTGATTTCAAAAGATTTCCGAAAATGTAGATAGAACAAGTGTTTCTTTTAGGCACACACAGCCATCAAGAATCCGTGTATGAATCTCAACAATGGTGACAAAATTATTCAATAAGGAAAAGGAAACTACTGAAACAAATCAGATCATAATGTATTCATACCACAATGCATGATGGGAGCCACAAATGAGTTTTGATTGGTGGCACCCAGAATGCACTGCAACATGCTTTATTATTGTCACCATTGTTGAGATTCACAGGCTGATTATTGATGTCAGTGTGTCTAAATAAAACAAAATTTCAAAGTCTTCTGATCAGAACAATTTATGAGATATAATTTGGATTATACGAGAAATTCTCATATTTGTTTGCTATAGAATCACAATATTGTTGTCGATATGACTTTGGTGATTCAGGTCATGTGATGATTGTCAAAACACAACCAACACCACTGATCACCTTTTTCTCAATGTTTATCTGGCAGTTGTAACAAATTTACATCAGCCAAACAAAATTTAAATATTAAGAGTCAGAGAGCCCAACTAAAGCAAACACTCATCGCCATTATGCATCGCCAAAATTAGCTCCTTCAGTGATTCTGATTGTTAATATCAGGTGTCTTCAGTAATGGGCAATTATCACTCAATTAATCACTTAATTAGCAGAGGTCAAAATTGACGACACTTTGAGGTCACTGTGACTTTCATTTTGTGACGTTATTTTGACATCAATGTTTGAGGTCATATTGTTAAATTGGCGCCCGGTAAGTGTCGTAATTGTGATGTCCAGTTTGAGCGTTTCTGGATCTTGTAATGAGAGATCAGCAGTTGAAATTGTACGGAAATTGTAATGGTTAGGAGTTCATTGTTCTCAGTATCATCTCAGATTATTCTCCTAAAGTCTGTTTGGAGAAAGAAAACGTACATAGCATCCAGATCATTTGAATTTAAGAGAATTTGTTGAGAAATATTTGAGTTCCTATCGAGTTTTCTGACTTTTGCTGACTTGTGTTGGCAGATTTGACCACCGTTAAGATTGTTGAAATGTCTTCTGAAACTCAAGTGCTCTTTTTCTCAAGAGAAACATATGAGACACCAAATACTTCTTCAAAAGTTTCCATTTAATCTCATTAAAATCTTGAAGAAAAGAGGTTTTAAAGAGTCCTCATTCAGGATTTTACTGTCCAGTTTGAGTATTTCTCTAGATCTTATGCTGAGAGATCAGTGATCAAGACAACATTTTATTGCTCAGGAAACTTAAAAAATTTCACGTTTGTGTCTCAGTATTATCTCGGATTGTTCTCCTAAAAAAGAAAATATATAAAGCAGCCAGATTATTCTATCTTTAATGAGAACCGTTTGAGTTCCTATTGAGATCTCTGACCTTTGATTGCAGATTTTGGTATCTTTGCAGTTCAGAGAAACAGTTTTGAGAAATTGTGGACATCGTTCTCCTCTGAAACCTCTAGCAGAGACAAATGTGAGATCACTGGCGTATTTTTCTCAAGACGCCTTTGAGAAGCAGGAATCTTTCACAAATGTTTCCATTCACACTGTCTATAAGAAACAATTGAGATTTCATGTGTGATTTTTCTTTTCCTGAGGGTAGAGCTGTTAATGAAGATGAAGGCTTCCCGAATATTTGCATCTCATGTCTAACGACTTTTCCCCGACCTCTCAGACAAACGGCTAATTAACGTTAGCATGTAATCTGACTAACGTTGACCCTGTAACCCCGTCCATTCATCCTTTTTTGTAGTCGGTCTCTGTAGAGATCAGTGCCTGCTCTTGATCCTATTAGCACTTCCAGCATCGTCTCTCTCCACACAGCACGACGCTCGCCGAGGTTTTATTTTCTACCGCAGTGGCCAAATGATGGCGATGCAGCATGCTTGACAGGGTAATTACTTTTAATGAAATAATACGACCATCACAGGCATCAATTAAAAGCCGTGCTCATTAGAGGGGTTTGCGCTCGTCCCTCATCCCTCCGTTTTCTAACGATCCAAACAGCACGGAAGCTAAATCGAAGATTGCTGAACGTTTCCCCCCTTGGGAGCGATGGCACACAACAAAAACAAGAGAGAGAGAGGGGAAGACAGAGAAGAAAGGGGAGCTTGTCAATAGTGAAAGAGAAAAAAACACTGTGCACACATAGTATGCACACTGTGCACACTGTTTATCTTTAGTAATATTACAAAAAAATATGGGCATAAATGACCTGTTTTGCTTGTTTTTATGTCTATGAGACATTCTCAGGCCTCTTGCTGAGACCTCATGCCAAAGACCGCCTATACAACATATTAGAAACCTCACACAACAGGTCATTTATGCCCATATTTTTTTGTAATATTACAAAGATAAACAGTGTGCACAGTGTGCATACTATGTGTGCACAGTGTTTTTTTTCTCTTTCACTATTGACAAGCTCCCCTTTCTTCTCTGTACCCCTCTCTCTCTCTTGTTTTTGTTGTGTGCCGTAGAGGGGAGCAATTTTCAGCAATCTTGAATTTGCTTCCAATACTGTTGAATCGTTCAAAAACGAAAGGAATGAGGGAGACGCAAAGTTCCTCTAATGACACGGCTTTTGATGCCTGTAATGTTCAACGTATTTCATTAAAAGTAATTACCCTGTCAAGCATGTAGTCACAAATAAAAAGACAAATGTACAATAAAATTAATACTGTGTGGAGGGCAAAAATGAAATTGCTAATAGCACTGATCTATTACAAGACCAACTCAAAAAAGGATGATGAAAAACAAGGGGTCAAGCAAATTTAGTCAGACTACATGCTGGCACGTTTGTAAGAAGTAAAAAAAAAAACCATTAGACATGATAGAAATATTGGGAAAACATCTCATAACAGCTCTACCCTCAGGAAAAAAAAAAAAATAGCATTAAATTGTTTCTTATAGACAGTGTGAATGAAAGTTTGTGAAACATGCTCTCAAAGGCAAATTTCTAGAAAAAAATCCGCCAGTGATTGTCTCTCAGAGGTTTTCAGAGAGGAGAACGATGTCACCGAATTCTCCAAACTGTTTCTCTGAACTGCAATTACCAAAATCCCAATCAAAGGTCAGAGATCTCAATGGGAACTCGACAAGTTCTAATTGATAAATAACTGGCTGCTTTTATTTTCTTTTTTAGAAACAATCCGAGATAATACTGAGACGCGACAAATTGAATTTTAAGTTTCCTGAGACGATGAATGTCTGATCACTGATCTCTCAGCGTGGGGTCAAAAAAATATGTCAAACTGGACATAAAATGTGAATGAGATCTTTAAAACCTCTTTTTTCTTCAAAATTTTAATAAATTAAATGACTTTTGAAGAAGTATTCAGTGCTCATATATGTTATTTTCTTGAGAAGAGCACTGGCTTTGGAAACATTTCGAGCGATCTTAACAAAGTCGTCAAATGCCAACACAAGTCGCAAAAAGTCAGAAAACTCAATAAAACTCAATATTTCTCGACAAATTCTCTTAATTCAATGATATCAGTGTATGTCGGTTTTTTCTTCTCCAAATAAACTTTGGAGAGAAATGATCTGAGAATGATACTAAACAATGAACCCCTAACCATTACAAATTTCGATTACAATTTCAACTGTAATCTACATTACAAGTCCAAAGGGTCAATGAACATCAGATTCCGAACACTCACAATAATATGACCTCAAACATTGATGTCAAAATCATTCACAAATGAAAGTCGCAGTGACCTCAAAGTGTCGTCAATTTTGACCTCTCTAATTAAGTGATTAATTGAGTGATAATTGCATTGTGAAGACATTAACAATCAGAATCACTGAAGGAGCTAATTTTGGGAATACATAATGCAAAATAATGTTTGTTAGTTGGGCTTCTTGACTCTTAATTTTAAATTTTGTTTGGCTGATGTAATTTGGGATAAACATTGAGAAAAGGTGATAGAGTGGTGTTGCATATATTTTGACGATCATCACATAATTAAAAATAGCCAAAGTCATCTGAACAACAATATTGTGATTCTATAGCAAACAAATATAAATTTTCTCTATAATCCAAATTATATCTCATAAATTGTTCTAATAAAGACTTTGAAATTTTGTTTTATTTTCAACGCACTGACATCAATAATCGTCTGTAAACCAACAATAGTGACGATAATGAAGCATGTTGCAGTGCGTCTGATCCCACCAATCAAACTCATTTGTGGCTCCCATCATGCATTGTGGTATGAATACATTATGATCTGATTTGTTTCAGTAGTTTCCTTTTCCTTATTGAATAATTTTGTCACCATTGTTGAGATTCATACACGGATTTTGATGGCTGTGTGTGCCTAAAAGAAACACTTGTTTTATCTACACTTTTCGGAAATCTTTTGAAATCAATTAAAAATTATGGATGCTATGCTATGTAATCACTGTATGCTGTAATTACCAATTTAAATCTAAGTCAGAATATAAGGCTCTAAATGAGTTCAGTGATTCAGGTCAAATGAAGATTGTCAAAACATAACCAACACAATCAGATCACCTTTACGCTTTGTTCATCTGGCTTCATCACTAAGTTTCAGCAGCCAAACAAAATCTTAAGTTGAAAACTTAACACTGCTTCAGACACTGTTTGAAAAACAGTCAATGTTTGATGTCACATTTATGTTGAATTGATATCGAAGCTTGATACTGAAGATCAAAATAGCCAAAAAAGCATGATATCAAAATAACATCAGCAGAGGTCAAAATCTTGACATCAAATTGACATTGACACTTTTGGCAGTTCAGATGACTTCCATTTTTGTGGCGTCACTTTTGCCCAATGTTTGATGTCAGTATTGATGTTAAATTGACCTCAAATGCCTACTCTACTGGGTAGAGTATCGATTGTTTCTCCCAGATTTCGATGAATATTAAACGGTGACTCGAAGTCTTTAGCTTCTACAGATGTTTCTCCTGAGACGAAAGACCCCAGTAATCTCACACCTCCCCTCTAGAGTTCCAACATGCGGCTTAAACTGAGCTCAGACGCCAAAGTCTGCCATCAAAGGTCAGAAATCTCACACATTTCTTATCAAATGACCTGAGCTGCTCTCCACATATATTTTAACATCGTCCAGAGTCTACGTAATTTCGCCGACTAAATTTTAGGAGAATCATCTTAGACGAAGCTGATACTAAACAAAACACGGTGCAACATTTAAGGATACTCCGATACTTGCGCTCATCGTCTTTCTGTTTGTGCTACAGCTGCAACGGTTAATATTATTGCTCATCCAATCAGCATCTGTGTGAAACTGTAGGCTGAAATCTATCAATTTATTCAAATGAATGCACATTCTGCAGAGGGCTCGATCAGAGACACACACACAAACACATTAACTCCCCAGCGTGAGCTCCGAGTTGTATGGTGGGTTTTCTCCTGGCTAGCGTGCCGCAGATGCTAATTGTTTTAACCAGGCCTAATGGACCAGTGATAGAGATTAATGAGTTTGGTAGGAAACTTGCGTACAGTAGGGGAAGTGATCTTTCTCTACTGAGCATGCTCAGATACCCCCCGTGGTGGCAGTTTCTCATGCATACGTGCAGTAAAACCTTCGCACAGCGTCGGCAGGGAACGAAGCACTTAGTGATATAGCAAGGGACTGTGCAAACATCTGCATTGAAGAATTGGCTCCTTTTCAATTAATTAGTGTAAATTTGTGCCACACCCTACAGGAAGTTGAATTGGAATAACAGGAAGAGGCAATATGTAGGCAGTAAACAGTACAATGCATACTGTTGCCAGGTCTGCGCAACAAAAGCAGCGCAATAACCAGTCAAAAGGAGCTCAAAATATGTTTTCTCTATCGGGCAGCTGAATTATCTGCTGAATTTGTACGTGTGGGGCTGTTTTAAGGTGTTGGAGCGCCAAAATCATATGTACGTGGGTGGAAATCAACCCGAGGATAAAAAAAATAACCCGCGGCTACAGCTTGAAAGTACCCTAAACCACTGACTTGGCAACACTGACTGGGAAATGAAGCGTTTGTCTCTCTGATTCACAAGTTAATTTATTAAATATGATAAAATATATAACGAAAATATCATCTAAAACATCAAACTTTGAAAATCTAGTTAAAAAAGGCTTTCTTTGAATTTGAATTGATTCGGAACTGTCTGCATCCTGTTTGCAAACTCAATTTTGAATGTACAAGGCATTCTAAATTCAATTCTAAAAGTCCAAAATTCATAAACTAACACTTTAAGCCTTTGTCAAGTTTTTTATGATCAAATTCACATCTAGTTACAACGAAATGACAATATCACGTCATTTGAAGATAACAGCAATTTTGCATCTTGTTTGCTACCTAAATTCATATGCAAGAATTGAATTGTAATTTAAAGGTGGGGGGTTAACTGCGATTTCACTTTTTTCATTTTAAATAGTGTGTAATGTTGCTGTTGGTGCATGAACAGTATCTGCAAAGTTGCAGCGCTGAAAGTCTAGTGTAAGCAGAGATATTGTCTTTTAAAAATCAGGAAGTTATTGCCTACAAAAACGACTCATTGGACTACAGCTGGGTTATGGTACTTCATTAACCTACTCATTTGCATCAACCCTCCCTCCGGAATATGCAGAAATGGCATGCGCAATGCACATATTTCTGAGGCACGATCGACTCGTCGAGTGTGTTGTTTCACGCAGCTGTCTAGGTCTTCTGTGTTCGGGCTTCCCATGGACGCTATTCTTCCTCAACAATGGATACAATCTATGTTTGATTATGTTCCTGAAAATAACGAATCATAATCTAGCAAGTTCAACACTGGATTCAACAAGAAACTGTTACTAAAACATGAAGCAGTTCCAGACTTTAAAACAAGAGTCAGCAGTTGTTGGGCCACAATCTGTAAGTAGGCTAAGACTTATCATGTTAAATGTATTGCAAGTACGATTCAGATGTAGTGTTTTATTATTTTTCAAATGCCAGCGCTGGCTTTATAGGCTACTGGTTATGCTATTTTGTGCGTAGCATATCAAACGCGTACAAACATTATAGACCTGAATTTTCTATAAGTACAAATGTTTTAAACGTATTTTTCATGTATATATATGTTTTATGACGTTATTTTCGATTTGATTAAGAACGTAAACTTGCCAACGCTGTTTGAGTCTAACATTAGTAGCCAGTCTTCTAGACAACGTGAGCGACAGTTTAGCCAATCACAACACACCGGGCCAAACTAAACCAACCTGAGCTCACGACGTGTATCTGAGGGAGTGTTTTCATAGAATCAGGAAGTGAACCGCTCGTTCAGGGGACAGAGGAGAGCGCGGCTGACAATAAAGGTGAAGTTTAAGAAAAATAAGACTTTTAAAAAAACAACACGAATATGTTATATTGCACCCCATAGATACAATCATGCAAAGAAAAAAAGCAGTCAACCCCCCTTTAAAAGGCCTTCTCAATTCAACCCTGAATGTCCAGAGTAAAACCATTCTCCCTCAGAAGCTGGATTAGCTGGCTTTTCCAATTATGCACAAAGTACCCAGCCAAAAAAAAAAGCTCATGCTGTATTCTGCAAAGCGCAGCAGTATTGAAGGCAGTTTGGGCACGGACTGCGTCTTTTGAAGTGCTCTGATTGGTGGGGTTTTCTGTAATGCGAGTGGACTCCATGCCGATGAAGACTTGTTCGCTGCTCAGATTTAAGCAGATCTTTAATTCCGTCTCTTAAAAGAGCAGAGCCGCAGGTGGAATGCTAACGTGGCGTCTGCGCAGCGGGGAAAGCTGGAGATGAAGGTAAAGGCCCCCTGCGAGAGAGATTCCCAGAAGCCCTTGAGGCCCACAGGCAGAGGGGAAGAAGAAACAGCCCGTAAGCCGACACAAAGCCGGGGGTTTTACTTCCAGGAACGCTCTCTCCTAGCTCACATTTCCATATGGACATCCTCAGTAATAAACCGCTCGACTCCGGAGATGAGCCCTCGCACTTCTGCACTCATTAGCGGCTCCCAGACCCCAGCGCTTTAGCCTGCGACGCTAACCTGACGCCCCACTCATTTAGCTTCGACTCTCCGTTAGCCAAGCAGCTAATTAGCTTGCACTGCTCTCTCTTGGCAAAGGAAAGCTTCGGCCCGGCTCACCACAGGCTAAATCTCCATTAGCCACGAAGGCTAATCAACGCCGCCAAGCTTTGTTAGCGTGGCGGCGAGTCATTAGCGAGGCTCACTTCATAGTCCGCGGCGGCAGATGGCGCTTATTATGTCTCAACTTGTTAGAACCTTGAAGAAAATGTGCTTTTCATTTCTCCCATAGTGTATGATTCAGAAAAAATATATATGTTTTTAATCGAACATTGATGGTGTGTGAAGTGTTTTGTTTTGTTTAAAAATCATATAAATGAGGTGGGGATTACTTTTGCTAAAGTAATAAGTGCTGCACAATATTTAAAGCGATAGTTCACTTTGAAATTATTTTTTGCTATGTTTTATCTTACCTCAAGGGCATCCAAGATGTAGGTGTCTTTGTTTCCGCAGTATTTTCAATTTTTATATTTTTAGGTCAAACCATTGTTGTCTGTCAGTCATATAATGGAGGTCTATGGTCACCACCTCAAAGAGCATGCACAGAGAAGTCCAGATTAAACATGATTTAATGACTCGTAAATGTAAGTACACATTGATGGCCTAAGACACCAAACGAGCGGTTTGTGTGAGAAAACAAACAGTATTTATATCGTTTTTACCTCTTGTTACCACAGCCACGTCCAAGCTGATCTGAGGGCGCGGCCGCTTTGTGGCTGTGGTTACAAGAGGTAAAAGCGATATAAATACTGTTCGGTTTTCTCACACAAACCGCGCGTTTCGTGTCTTAGGCCATCAATGTGTACTTACATTTACGAGTCATTAAATCATGTTTAATATGGACTTCTCTGTGCATGCTCTTTGAGGTGGTGACCATAGACCCCCATTATATGACTGACAGACAAGAACGGTTTGACTTAAAAATATCAAAATTTAAAATACTGCGGAAACAAAGACACCTACATCTTGGATTCCCTTGAGGTAAGCTAAAACATACCAAAAATTTATTTCATAGTGATTTACTGTATCCCTTTAAGTTAATAATATCTGTTTATTTTGATTAAAAAAAGTAAAAAAATGATTTTTTTTAAGTTAAGATCCTGACAACTTTAAAGGAGGTCCCATTGTAATTTATTATGGCTTTACAGTAGTAATAATAAATATATGTCATTATATTATATGATTAATATCATATTTTCTAAATACAATGGATTTATTATAAATATGGTGATTGATTATAAATAAGGTGAGTGAGTTTATGCTTAAAACAAGGGAAATATATATCAGGGAGTCAGCAAATAAACTTAATTCAAAAAGGAAAACAATATTATTTTTCTGGTCGATATATTTTTCTTGTTTTAGGCATAAAGTCACTTAATTTTGATGATTGTTGACGTTTATTATTCTGAAAGTGTATCAGAATGAAGTGAGTAAAAAGAAAAAAAAATATATATATATTTTCTTAACCCGTTGACAGATACTTTTTTATTGTTTTAAGCATAAACTCACTTTTATTTTGACAAAAATGAACTTAATATCTTAAGGAATTTGCCTTTCCAAGTAAATGTTTTCCATTACAAATAAAAAAAATCTTAAATCAAGATACAAAACAATAACACCTGGAAAGAAAACCTTTTTCTTTTTGCAGTGTATCATTGTACCGGCAGTGTATAGCACAATGCCAGTTTAAACACACATCCATTGGGTCCAATATGCGTCACATGACCAAACATCATCGTTTCATCATCAACATTAACCTTAGTTCTCACAGTCAGCGTGAAAATGCAGCGAGTGTGTCTTTAAAAAACTAATTTCGCAGGACAAATGAAAGGTTTCCGTGATGCCAGCTTGGTTAAAAGTGATTAAGCAAACGTCCCTAGTCGTCCATATTGTCAGTGGCATCCATACGGAGTCTGCGGATCACCTATACACAACGAACGCAAGCTAATTACTGAGCGGATTTGGCGCACACAGACCTGGCAGCCTCTGAGAACAATAATCCAGCTATCACAGAGCATGATGGGGGAAACAGACCATGTTGTATGTAATTTATCCGGCTACACGGCGGTCTGTGCTGTAATTAACATCATCTTTTCCACAGAGCCACTGGCCGACACCGGCCCAAACAAATGAGCGCTGTTTAAAGCAGCTTTTCTGGCCAGCCGGCTGCTGACGGGTCATTAGGATGATCTGAGATGACTTTTAGCAAATAAGAAGGAATCGGCGCAAACAGTGTCTGTGCATTTAGTAAGCCTGTAATCATCTGATTCGCAGGTCAGAACGGTGGATGCAACTCGGATATTCAGAGGGTGGGAAATATCTTGCAACAGTTCTTTTCTATTACAAACATATTCACATTCTTACATCAAGATACTCGAGAATCAAAACGGCTTAAGATTCTTTATTTTATTTTATCTCACTTCCAATTTGTATGATATGTCTAAACTCCAGTGATGGGTAGGTTTAGGGGCAGGGTCAGGGGTATGAATTCATATGAAGATTTTGCAAAAACACGTACGAATTTGTGCGAGTGAGGTCCTATGAATTTGTACGAATTAGCCGCCTCGTAAAATCCATGCGAATTGTTGTGAAATTGGGTTGGAAAAGTGTGTCAGAATAGATACAGAGTAACTCAGAGTAAATGAGAAAAATGTATGTAATCAAAAGAGAAAACAAAATTGTTCACAATTTTTTTTCTTGTTTTAAGCATAAAAATCACTTCATGTGTTTTTCAATGTTTAGATATTGGTAACGGAAAACAAGGCAAAATTACTAATATTTCAGCTTATCTCAATTATTTAAGCATAATCAACTGAGATATTTGCAATATATCCAATTAATAATCTCGTTTAAACTGTTTGCAAATAAAATGTACCAGAGTATCTACGGTGGCATATTGTATTCACTTGAAGAAAAAAGAATCTACTCTGTTTTTCTGAATTAACGAGTTAATTTTTCATGAGAAAATTTTTTTGCTCTGTTTTTCTGAATTAACGAGTTAATTTTTCACTGAGAAAAAATTTTATGCTTTGTTTTTCTGAATTAATTGAGTACATTTTTCATGAGAATTTTTTTTTTTGCTCTGTTTTTCTGAATTAATGAGTTAATTTTTCATGGAAATTTTTTGCTCTGTTTTTCTGAATGAAAAATTTTTCTTATGAAAAATTAAGTCGTTAATTCAGAAAAACAGAGCAAAAACCTTTTTTCTAATGAAAAATTAAGTCGTTAATTCAGAAAAACAGAGCAAAAAATATTTTCTAATGAAAAATTAACTCGTTAATTCAGAAAAACTGAGCAAAAAAAAATTTCTCATGAAAAATTAACTCGGTTAATTCAGAAAAACAGAGCAAAAAATTTTCTCATGAAAAATTAACTCGTTAATTCAGAAAAACAGAGCAAAAAAAATTTTCTCATGAAAAATTAACTCGTTAATTCAGAAAAACAGAGCAAAAAAAATTTTCTCGTGAAAAATTAACTTGTTAATTCAGAAAAACAGAGTAGATTTTTTTTTTCTTCAAGTGATATGCAATACGCCACCGTAGGTATCTTTTTAAATTTGGTGAAACAATTTTTATCATCAGAAAATTTAATACATAAGTAGAAAAAAGTCAATATCAAATTACATTTTTGAAAGTTTTAAAAATAAATAAAATAAAAAAAAACAGTCTTAAAGAAAAAAAAACGCTTTCTGTTGAGATTGAGTAGTTTTTCAGAAGATGCGTAACAGCGCCCCCTAGTTTATAACACTGAAAACATAGATTGCCGAAAAATTTATACAAATTCCATCAATGGCAGGGAAATAGTTAAAGTAAATAGTGTATATTTTGATGTTGACTAACCACTAAGGGCCTGTTTACACTAAACCATTTTTAACTAAAAAGTAAAACATTTTATGTGTTTTACACTCGTTTATAAAACAACGGTGTGCCTGAAAATGCAAACTTTTGAAAACGGGTTTCAAAGTGCATGTTTTCTAAAACTGTATCCGTGCATAAAAAAAGCGAATCTCTGAAGACAATGAACGTCATGCCATTGCGTCTTACGTGTTCTATAGTGTTACATCGCCATCTAATGGCCTGGCAGCAGAATACAGGGTTTTAGTCATTTTCAGCGGATCGTTTTGACAATTTTGTTGTCTACGCGGAAAATCCGTTTTAAGCAAATCCGCTGTGGTGTAAACGCACCCTAAGTGACCACCCCATTTAGACTACAGAACCGATAACAATAAAGAAAACTATATTAGTGTCCACATCAACGCAGAATATCACTATAAGCACGTGTCGCAATTAGGGTTGCAATAGTTTCGAAACTTTCCAGGATTTTCGGAAACTTTCCAGGATTTTCGGAAACTTTCCAGGATTTTCTGGAAACTTTCCAGGATTTTCTGGAAACTTTCCAGGATTTTGGAAACTTTCCAGGATTTTCGGAAACTTTCCAGGAATTTTTTGAAACTTTCCAGGATTTTGGAAACTTTCCAGGATTTCGGAAACTTTCCAGGATTTTTCCGGAATTTTCCAGGATTTTTCGGAAGTTTCTGGAAATTTACCGGAAATATTCTGCCCCTTTGCAACCCTAGTTGCAATTGAACTCTTTAAAGTCATGTGATTTCTGATTGTCTGCCAATGTTTTCATCGTTTATCGGCTTGAAAAAAGAACCACATTCTAATGATATCATTCCTCTGTATTGTTATTGTTAGCAGGGCTGTGAACTCTACGATTCTTTTACATTTAGAACGATTTTTAAAATGACGTCTTTATCGTTATTGTTACATATATCGTCCTTGGTGTGAATGGGCCGTAATGCTAACAACAGAGAGAGCGTGAATCTCCAGGCGACGAAGGGCCGAAACATCGACTCACCCCAAACATTTGCCGTAAGTCTGGGTCCCGGAAGCGGAAGGGATGTTGAGAGACGTGTAACCGCTTGGGCTGCTGTTTTTCCGTGGAGTCCGAATGTTGAACCTGCTGGGAAACTTCTGTTTTGCGTCACGTCTTCCGTCTGTCCGAGGGGAAACAAAGACAAAAGAGCCATCCGCTCATTAATGCACACAGCCACAGGTTAGACACACAGTGAAGAAACAAACAAATGAAGGATAGTAAGTTAGCCTACTTATCCGCGGCTATCATTTTTCATCTCAAGCGGCACGCGAGTAAACAGACGTTGAGTTATGGTGGCCTACCTGAGGTCATGCATCTACGATACGATTATTAATCTCCACCTGTTACTGTCTGAGGAGACCAAACACACAAGATATACTGACAAATATCTGGTACACACACTCACACTCAGGCCATTGGCTTGTTGTTTCCATCATTATGTTGATGATCCGCCACAAATGAAACTTCAGACGCGTGTGACAGATGTTTTCTCTCTCCGCTGAGCTCAGTCGAGCAGAACGAACACACACACACACACACATTTTCATGTGCTCCCTTACAGCAGCATGTCATCAGAATGTCATCATTGAGGTAAAAAATGTTCAGATTCATTCAAACACACAACAGCAGCAACATCAACAAATCTCCCCAGAGCATCATGAGCTTCATCAAAACATCAACACAGAGAACCAACATTATTGCATCAGCTCATAACAAACACACACACACACACTTGCAGTCAGTCTGAAAAGTCATTTGGTGAATCTGACAAAAACATAAAAGTATCCTGATATATTGCAAGCGCAATTGCTTACACTCTTAAAAATAAAGGCTCTTTATTGGGATTGATTTTTCCATGAAGAACCTTAAACATCAATTGAGTTTTTCCATTCCAAAAAACGTTCATTAAAGTGGAAAACCTTCAGATTTCCTTTTTAAATGTTCCTCACACTAAGAGAAAATGGTTAGGCTAAGAATTCTTTGCTAAAATAGAACGATGGTTCTTTTAAGATTATGGAAAGATTCCAAAAATGGTTCTTTATGACATCACTGTGAAAACCCCCTTCTGGAAGTGTCTGTTGTAGGTGTGTGTGTTGCTTTAAGAGAGGAACCGAGCCTAATTTAAGCCATTATTCACTGAAAAATTATTCTGCTGCAGGTCTCAAATGTCACTTGCAGCATAAATTAAAACTAAAACCATTAAAAAACGTTTTGTTTCTTGAAATATAAAGACTATAAACTACCGGTCAAAAGTATAGATCGGTAAGATTTTTTATGTTTTTAAAAGAAGTTTCTTCTACTCACCAAGGCTGCAATTTTTTGATAAAAAAATACACAAAAAACACAGTAATATGGTGAAATATTATGACAATTTAAAATGACTTTTTTTATGTTAATATATATTAAAATGTAATTTATTCCTGAATTTTCAGCATCATTACTCCAGTCTTCAGTGTCACATGATCCTTCACAAATCACTCTAATATGATGATTTTATGCTCCAAAAACATGTATGATTATTATCCATGTTGAAAACAGTTTTTTACATTTTTATTTCAGGATTCTTTGATGAATAGAAAGTTCAAAAGAACAGCTTTTATCTGAAATGGAAAGCTTTTGTTACATTAAACACTACCCTTTAAAAAGTTTGGGGTCAGTAAGAATTTGTATTTTATTTTTGGGGGAAATAGATAAGAAATCAATACTTCTATTCATCAAGGATGAGTTACATTGATCAAAAGTTACAGTAAAGACATTTATAACGTTAGAAAAGATTCTAATTAAATAAATGCTGTTCTTTGAACTTTCTATTCATCAAAGAATCCTGAAATAAAAATGTAAAAAACTGTTTTCAACATGGATAATAATCATACATGTTTTGGAGCATAAAATCATCATATTAGAGTGATTTGTGAAGGATCATGTGACACTGAAGACTGGAGTAAGGATGCTGAAAATTCAGCTTTTTTCAAGAGGAATAGAATTACATTTTAATATATATTAACATAAAAAAGTCATTTTAAATTGTCATAATATTTCACAATATTACTGTGTTTTTTGTGTATTTTTTATAAAAAAATTGCAGCCTTGGTGAGCAGAACTTCTTTAAAAACATAAAAATCTTACCGATATTGACTTTTTTGACCAATATCAAATATTCAAATATATGTTAGGGGTGGGCAATGATTAATCGCATCCAAAATAAAAAGTTTGTGTCTATATAATATATATCGTGTGTAGTGTGTATAATTATTTTTGTATATATAAATACACATACATCACATGCATGTATATATTTAAGAAATATTTGCATGTATACTTTATATATATATATTTATGCATAATTAATATTATATATAAATTTAAATATTTGATATATTAATAACACATGTTTTTCAAATATATAAAATCGCAATCACAATTAATCGTTGCCCAGCCCTATATATATATATTAGAAAACTATACTTTTATCTAATACATTCCTCATTTCTCCCTAAACTTGATGTTCACAGGCAAATTTGCTTTATGTTTAGGTCTATATTGCTTTTATTTCCCAGTGTTGAAATCAGACAAACATAAATGTCAGGCAACACGATTCCTGGCTGCATGTCAATAATATCCATGGATCACTGGATCTTTAGTAAGTTGTAAGGAACACAATATTGAGTCCAATATTTAGTTTAAATTAATCAAATTGTTCGTTTTAGTCACATTTTCACAGTTTCCCCTATTAAATCCAGTCACGCAGCAGTATCTTTTGCCACTCAGTCAAGCTGAGGAGGGTTGTTCCGGCAGGAAAGTGAACGACAATGAAATGAAAATTGAAAATATAAAGATATAAAACTAAAACTAATTAAAACCATTAATAAAAAATAAAATGTAACAAATTGATTTCAAATATCACTGGTTCTGGTTTAGAATATTGTAGAAATAACGGTTGGGTCATGTTTTAACCAAATATTACAAGACAAAAGCAAGAAAAGAACATTAAACCTTATTTTAGGACCATTGTATTGGCAGAAAAAAAGCAAATAAACCCAAAATAAACTTTCTAGACTTGCTACTGCTAATACACACAGCGATGCTGCTGTGAACATGTACAATCTTCATAAATCCTGTATCAGATATAGACAGGTGGAGCTGGGGAGGTGGAGGGGTTCAGAGGACGAGCTTACAGCAAACACTGAACCCGACTATTTAAATGTTGAGCAAGCAATCTCATTGGCTGCAGGATCAGCACAGGCCAATCAGCTTGTGCCATGCAGTAATGATGTGACCAATCAGCCTGCGCCCTCTAGAGTTACTATATATTTCCACTGCAAATTCCCATTACTGTAATGCATATGTTTGTTTACAGTTCTCAGTGATAATTCTCATTATATTTCCATTGCCGTAATAGAGTCATTTTTTACAGTAAGGCCATACAAATTACTTTTATATATGATTTTTAATGGCATATAACAAATAATATAATTACATATAAGCTTTAATTTAAGCTTTAATCTAATTTACATAATATTTCGTATTTTCTTTCGCATTATGGAAATGATAATTGGGGGAATGTGCTTAATGATCATGTAAATAATGTCCCAATCAAAACTGGATCTAAAAGGATTATATTTTTCTTTCAGCAAAACATCATTTCTTATTTTTCCGTTTTGATTATGACCCAAACACGTTCTTAACAAGTTTCCGTGACATTCACCTTGAAGATTTTTTTCTCTTGTACATGCAAAACACATCCCGGCGTGAGTGTGAAATCATGCAGCGCGTGATTTATGATCACATGTATGTGCATGCAGACACATGCAGAACGTAATTCATTACACACACACACACTCGATGTGCGGTTCCGCTGCAGGGAGGAGTGTGATACATGATTCTCATTTATCTCCCAGCATTAATCACCCCAGCATCATCATCATCATCGCCGCCATAACGACCATAGGCTTTATTGTTGCCATTATGATAATCACTGTCCCCGCAGTAACGACGCTCGTTTGTGCTCTTTTATGGCTCTCGCCTGCGCACTGACACTGACAGCTGTCTGATTCAATCGCTCTCGGGCTCCAGGTGAAGACGGGGCCACCACCCCCGACCCGCACGGCACCCTGGGTAATGAGCGGGGGACCCGAGAGGTTAATGTAAGGCAATGATCTCTATCACTCACTCACTCACTCACTCGCTCACACACTCGCTCACTCACTCACAAACACATACACTTAGTCACTCACTTACTCACTTACTCTAGTCACTCACTCACTGTCAGTCACTCACCCACTCACGCACTCACACACTCGCTCACTCACTCACAAACACATACACTTAGTCACTCACTTACTCACTCACGCGCTCACTCAACTCGCTCACTCACAAACACATACACTTCAGTCACTCACTTACTCACTCACGCTCTCACTCACTCACCCACTCGCTCACTCACAAACACATACACTTAGTCACTCACTTACTCACTCACTCTCAGTCACTCACTCACTGTCAGTCACTCACCCACTCGCTCGCTCACTCACAAACACATACACTTACTTCACTCACTCTCAGTCACTCGCTGATGACCTCTCTCTCACTCACTCGCTCACACAAATACACACACACTCAGTCACTCACTCACAAAACCATCAGTCACTCACTCACTCATTCACTGACTAAAGGCCATTGCACACTGAGTCAAGAAATGTTCGGATGCGTTTTTCGGTGTTCGTCAGCCTAAAAATTCGTCACGCATAGAAACCTTGCACACTGAGTCCGATGCGTATTTATTAAACCTTTGCGGGAAAAAACGCAAAAATACCACAATGGATTCGTCAAGAACAGTGAGGATGATTTTGTTGCCCTCTCTCTTATTGAAAAGAGAAGAAAGAGAAAATATTACGTCCATCCAATCCTGAAATTGGTTAGTGCTAAATGCTAATGCTATTAATGCTAAAATACATTAGTTATCGAATAGGCTGCTCAATCACATCTTATTGGATCCTAAATTTCAAATCTGATTGAAAGGGGAGGTTTATTAATTTCATAATCCAATATAGAGAAGAGAACATAAACACTTGATCGAACTGAAAACCGAAACTGAAAGCACGCGCAAATGAGCAATGATTTGAGGGCGAGCCCCCCCCAACCCCCCCCCCGGCCCTGAATCGTCAAAAGACCTCTCAAAATGCTGGATGCGAAAAATGCAGAAAATCGAAAAGCCCGATCTGATTAATTTTATGACGGACGAAAGTTTCGAGGCGGTATGCAAGCATGATTGACATAACGTTGAGGTCGGATTTTTTTTTTAAGCGTGCGAAAATTTCGGATGCGAATTACGTGTGCAATGACCTTAACTCACTCAATGGCTGTCTCGCGTCACTGATCTCAGATAAATCCCATCACATAGACTCTTTCACCTACTGCATATATCATTATATCGTCGCTGCCCGATGAAACTCACGTATGTCCAAAACGGTTACTTTTCAGGAAGTGAAAAAAACATGTAATTTCAAAAGCAGTGTTGTCATGCTTGGTACATCTTTAAACGTAACCATATTCTTAACAGTGTCATGATATAATCAACATTTGACCCAAAATTGAGTTTAAATGGACATACGTGCATATTGTATAGTGAACTGTGGTCAATACGGTTCTTCCGATCAGTTAATTCGGAATGACCAAATCACGTTTCATATTGACAGATGAATAGGCTACAAGCTCAGTTTATCAAATACGCTCAGTTGTCTCTAGCAAACTATGAAGAGACAATGAAACAATACACTGACATTACGATGCTAAGCTGATACTTTATTTACACAATCCTACCGTAATTTTGTCGGATATGAGCTGCATTTTATTACAGATATGAGCTGCATTTTATTGATCATCAGCTAATTTCATTAATAGACATCAATAAGAGAGAGTGGTAAGATCAAACAGCCCTGGTAAGATCATTTTCGTTTCTTTACTTGAAGATGATTGTGTGATTGTGAAGACCTTACTTACTTTACTTATTTGCGATGTTTGCACGTTAGCTTGATGAATAGACGATCATCTGCGGTGATGCGTGTCGCAGTAGCGCCGTCATATCTGACTATGACATGTCATATAGCCTATAACACGCTCTCATTTGTTTATTTTTTTAGCATTTTTAGGAGGAGTAAAATATACATATGTGGTTTCAACAACCAGATTGCGTTTACACCTCGTAAAGATCCGAACACAATGCGAGATTCAGACTACCTCCAGATGGTCAGATCACAATCCGATCACAACGTATTTACACCTTGCATTAACATGCCTGTTTTACTATTCGGAAAACTTATCTGGATACAGATCGCATTTTAATCCCAGGTGTAAATGGGGTCTCAGAGGCTTAAGATGAAACTTCACGAGACCGGCGAGATGCCTCCACAGGGCGGGGAGATACGCTCCGTGATTGACAGCTTTGACAGCAAATGGATATACGTGGAAATCAGATGACATGATTTCAAAACTTTTCATTGGTCATTTAGATAATGTGAAGCATGCTGTATACGGAAATGAACCTTGGCATTACTATGCGTACAAAAAATCTCAAAAATCGGCAAAATGGACATAGCGGTTTTCATTGGACAGCGATATAGTGTTTGTTACCTGAATTCGCCTTTGGCTAAGCCCCGCCCCCCTTAGTTACTGTTGCTATGTCCGTCGAACTTCATCTGGGCTCTGGGCTGATATCAACATGGCTTATGCTGTGACAGCTCTTCCTGCTGAACTGTTATCAAACTTTATAAAGCAGCAAATAAAGTGTCTGATAGAAGTAGGCAAAAGGGCTGCAATATGTGTTCGAAGGCTATATTCAAGACATACAGGTGAAAACGCAAGAAACAACAAGGCATCCAAAGAGAGGCAAAAGCATAACGTTACCGGTCACAGTCAAAACATGAACCACCGCATATCCTACTAATCGAGACGGAGGCTGGGACTAACAATATCAGGGAGCAACACTGTTCATGCAAAGCTGGGTAGGTCTCTATTTACTTCTATAATCGTTATTACAAAGCAAACGGACTACGCAAGTATAACGTTGTATTTATTAGCAGCGTGTGCTAGCGTATCAACAACCGGTATGAGAACCGAAATCATAACCTAAAACATTATAAAACGGTCTAACTAGTATAACTTCACAGTAAGGCTAGAAGCAAAAAAGATGTGCTTGTTGATCTATGAGGGGTTTAGCTGACTGAGGACGTCCACACAGTTTAATCCAAAGACGACACTTGTCAGGATTTGACTTTGAAAAAATGGACACTCCCTTCCAACCTCTCTGGGAAACGCGTTAGCTGTGTTACAAATGCCCCAGACACAACGTTTAACCATATTTTAGATGAAATTACGACGGTAATAGCCTGCCGAGATCAAAAATATGAGACGCTTGTGTTGAAAGTCAATGGAGCGCTGTGAAAAAGTGTCGGACCTCTGTGGGAGCTCGTTCTTGGCTGCGCTGTGATTGGTCAATCTGCATTCTAGGGCGTGGCTTAGCCAAAGGCGAATTAGGACATACACAAAACTCCTAAATCCACTTAAGGGTAAAAATGTAATTGATGTTCAACAAATAAAAAGCACATATAATGCGGACGAACAAATGATAAAGCTCGGGCTGCTGAATATTTGATTGAGGATTGCTGACTATTAATGAATATTAATGAATATTCGAGGTCTAATTATTGAAAACAAAAAACTTCCACACTGTCTAACACTTGATGGCTGCTCTGTTAAGTCTTCGTCGTCGGCTAGAAACCTGGGTGTGCTCTTTGATGGCAATCTCTCATTTGAAAGTCATGTGTCTAGTATCTGTAGAACCGCATTTTTCATCTTAAAAATATATCTAAAATACGTCATATGCTCTCAGTGACAAATGCGGAACAGTTAGTTAAAGAATGCAGTTCTACAGATACTCATGACATCAAGGCTAGATTATTGCTCTACTGGGTGGTTGCCCTGCACGCTTAATAAACAAACTACAGCTAGTTCAAAACACAGCAGCTCGACATTATACCCGAACCAGGAAGTATGACCATATTAGCCCGATTCAGTCAACACTACATTGGCTGCCTATTAAACATTGTATACATTTAAAAAAAAATGCTCATTACTTTATAAATAACTAAATGGTTTAGCTTCCCAGTACTTGAACGAGCTCTTAACACATTATAGTTCTTCACGTCTATTGCGATCTCAATCAAATCTAGACTAAAAACACATCTCTTTGACCTAGCATACACATAACACACTATAGACTTCTATAATTCAATGTTAGGCTGCATAGATTAGATCAGCCGGAACCGGGAACACTTCCCATAAATCCTGATGTACTGGTTACATCATAAGGTGGATGACATCTACGCTAATATTAGTCTCTCTGTCTATCCCGAGGTTTACCGCAGTCCACCAGATCCAGGCCGTATCCAGATCTGATGAAGGACCTGCGCCTGGACACAACAACAACGCATTCCTGAAGTGTCACTAGTCCCTCAATGTGAAGGCCTCCTTCCCTTTACCTCTGTACAGATAATCATTGTTAGGATAATTGTGGTTTCGCGTGGCTACGCCAAACCCATAAAAATTCTGTATTATACATTTTTCAAGGCTTGTACCTTGGAAGAGAGAGAGAGAACTGAGAAGACAGACTTCATTGTATCATAATTCAAAATATCTTAAATCAGTGTTGTGTTAGCGTCCGTGTTAGAGTTCATAACTAATGATCCACACGCCCACTCCCTCACAAACTCAAACACACTAACTTACTCTTTCTTTTGTTAGTTTTGTTAGTTAATCTTTTTTCACTTTGTTCATAACTAATTCGTTATTTTCAATCATTTGTCCTTTTCTTTTTCTAACTTTTGTTCATTAGTCCTTTCTTTGGTTCTTTCTTTTTTGGTAGCTTCGTTTGTTCTTTGCAGTCGTTTGTTTTTAATTTCGTTAATTTGTCCTTTCTCTTTTTTTGTTTAATCTTTCTCATCCTTATCCTCACTTTCTTCCTTTCATTCCTGTTTTTACTTTCTCTTTTCTTCAACCTTCTCTTCGTTCGTTCATTCATTTGTTTGTTTCGCTCATTAATTCATTCTTTCAATTGATTTATCTTGTAAGCATAAAGCTCAGTACATGTTGTAAGATGTTACGCTTAACATTAGAACAATTTACTGAATTAACATAGCAAAAAACTTTTAAGATTTGAATATGTTACTTTTAAAAATAAATATATAATTCATTCATTCCTTTAATCTATAGAATTGGTTATCATTATGCCCAATGGAGCGTATGTATAATTTATAATTTAAGGACGGGGCCGTGAGCCTCCAAGACAGACCATAAGAGAGCGAGATTAACTCACGAGCATGTTCCACCTTCCTGCTACGCTAAATTATTCATGCTACACTATGTTCACACTCCTCTGAAGACATAAAGAAAACAGGCAGGAGGAGAAGAGGAAGAAGAAACCACTGACGATAAACTACCAAACACACTTCTCATTCAGACCGAATGCAAATGCCATCAACACAACACCAGAACAGCATAAGGACCCAATGCACTGAAGAAAGTGTGTTGGTATTTAAGACACAGTAGCATCAATTAATGTCCCGACTGCATGAAGCAGGAATGATGCAAACCGACACGGCTCTTATTTGCTGTCACTCTGTTCCGCGAGCGAGAGATAGGGCCAAACATGACAGTGATTATGTCATTATAACAGCACGGTGTGTGACACATCATTACAGCGGTGTCAAGCGGTCTCTCACTGCTCATTATTTTGGACAGAGGAGCATGTACTCCCGAAACACGGCCTATCACACTGCACAGGCTCCTTCATACTCGGAGAAATATTGCAAGAGGCAAACCTCGTCCACTCCGGGACGCACAAGTTCATCTAATGAAGTCAAGAGACGTTTCTAGTGTGAACTCAAATGAGATCTGCTGATAGTTGCTAGCAATAAAATCTAATTGTATAGTCTTCATGCACGTTCTTGGTCTTGTTGATTGAACAATTCATCAGTGCGAAAGGGAAAAACAAGTCCGCTTCCTTTAAATTAACACCATAATCCCTCAATAGGAGGCTTTTCTGTCTGTGTGTTTTACTTACTGACTCTCACAGGCCTCTTGTGTTTTTGTTGGAAGTATTCGCATTTCCTTCATTAAAATATAATAGCTTTCTACGCCTTCAGGACGACTTTTTTTGGTTTTATCCTCCTGTCGTATAGAGACAAATTTTTTTTTAACCATTTTTTTCACCATAAATTCATCTTGAAATTGTACCTCCTGTTCAAACGTATGGGGAAAGTCCGATTTTTTTTTGGGAACACATGCTGTTGCTATAGTAATTCAATTCGGTAAGTCATTAAATAAACAGAGAAGCAACTTGTTTGTTTGAAAACACAACTACTGTTAATTTGCATTAAAGGAAGCAGATATATATATATATATATATATATATATATATATATATATATATATATATATATATATATAAAGCAACTTACAAATGAGGAGCAACACAAGCCATGTATAATTGAAGAGCAAAGCATTAGCAGTGCAGCAATAGTGAATCTCAAGAGGAAATCAGAGAAATGCAAACACGTTTAATGGCAGGACAGCAGAGAAAAGAGGGGGAATGTTTTTTATGTTTTATTTCAGAAGGACTAGCGTAAAAAATAAATAAATAAAAACAGTAAACTCTAGTTGAAGTACTTTATATTATGCGTACACTGAACAAAACCGGTGTATGATATACTATGATTTTTTTTTTCACTTCGTGATATTTTCAAATAGAAAGATTGAAATAGTATTTTTGTTTTTGGTAAAATATTACTCCAATATGTTCTTTACAACTTTGAATCTTTTCTTTTACAGTGTAGTGCGTTTACATCTTGCAATTCTTATATATATATATATATATATATATATATATAATGGTAATTGTGAGTTTATCTTCACAATTCTGAGACTTGTATATCAAAATGTGGTCTTTTTCTCTCAGAAATTGCGGAAAAAAGTCAGAATTGTCTTATTAGGACAACTTCTCAGAATTCTTGAATTTATGTCTTGCAATTTTGTCTTTTTAAATTCTGAGTTTACATCTTTGCAATTTCTGTCTTTTTAGAATTCTGAGTTTACGTCTTGCAATTTTGTCTTATTTAGAATTCTAAATTTAGGTCTTGCAATTCTGTCTTTTTTAGAATTCTAAATTTAGGTCTTGCAATTCTGTCTTTTTTAAATTCTGAGTTTACGTCTTGCAATTCTGTCTTTTTAGAATTCTGAGTTTACATCTTGCAATTTTGTCTTTTTAGAATTCTGAGTTTACATCTTGCAATTTTGTCTTATTTAGAATTCTAAATTTAGGTCTTGCAATTCTGTCTTTTTTAAATTCTGAGTTTACATCTTGCAATTCTGTCTTTTTTTAAAATTCTAAATTTAGGTCTTGCAATTCTGTCTTTTTTTAAAATTCTAAATTTAGGTCTTGCAATTCTGTCTTTTTTAAATTCTGAGTTTACGTCTTGCAATTCTGTCTTTTTAGAATTCTGAGTTTACGTCTTGCAATTCTGTCATTTTAGAATTCTGAGTTTACATCTTGCAATTCTGTCTTTTTTAAATTCTGAGTTTACGTCTTGCAATTCTGTCTTTTTAGAATTCTGAGTTTACGTCTTGCAATTTTGTCTTTTTTAGAATTCTGAGTTTACATCTTGCAGTTCTGTCTTTTTAGAATTTTAGAATTCTGAGTTTACATCTTGCAATTCTGTCTTTTTAGAATTCTGAGTTTACATCTTGCAATTTTGTCTTTTTGGAATTCTAAGTTTACATCTTGCAATTTTGTCTTTTTGGAATTCTGAGTTTACGTCTTGCAATTCTGTCTTTTTAGAATTCTGAGTTTACGTCTTGCAATTCTGTCTTTTTAGAATTCTGAGTTTATGTCTTGCAATTCTGTCTTTTTAGAATTCTGAGTTTACATCTTGCAATTTTGTCTTTTTGGAATTCTGAGTTTACATCTTACAATTTTGTCTTTTTTAGAATTCTGAGTTTACGTCTTGCAATTCTGTCCTTTTAGAATTCTGAGTTTACGTTTTGCAATTCTGTCTTTTTTACAATTCTGAATTTATATCTTGCAATTTGTTGTCCTTTTTTTGTAATTCTGACATAACATCTTGCAATTCTTTCTTTTCTTAGAATTCTGAGATTGTCTACAACTCACAATTAATTTTTTTCCCTCTACAGGAATATACATTTTTTATTCCAAGAATTGCGAGTTTATATCTCTCAATTTTGAGTTCAAATCTAACAATTCAATCCTGAATTCATATCTCACAATTCAATTTGGAGTTTATATCTCACAATTCTGAAAGATCCTTGCAAACAGAGTAAAAACCCCTCTCAAAATGCTTGCTGATGGATGCCAAAAATGCAGAAAATCTAAGGCAGTGTGCAAACATGATTGACACAATGTGAGGTGGCATTTATTTTTTAACGCGTGAAAATTTCACACACTTAGTGTGCGAGGACCTTAACTAATCTCAGAATTGTCAAAACTTGTTTGCATTGTCTTGCTATTCTACGTTTATTTCTTGCCATTCAGACTCGATTTTATTCTACAGAATTGAGAAGAAAAGTCTTAAATGTCTTCTTGCGACTTTTCCTTCTCAACAAGCTTCCACAGAGAGCACGTGTTGGCATGTGTGTGTATTTGACGTGCACCGGTGCTGTGTTGTTCCCGCTGCTGATGGCTGGCGTGTTGCTGTCGCGTTGGCCAAGTCGCGTGAGTCTGCGCCGCCGTGTAGAGCGGTCAAGCCGTGATCCGGGACGCGTGTTCTGTTCCGCCGTAAGTCTTGCGTGGGAAGAGTGTGTGTGGCGCTGAACTCGTTCTGCCGGGGGATGCCCGTACTGGGGGGTGTACGTCTGGGCCATGTCCGCCGGATTGCTGGCCTCCTGGTTACCCTGCAAACATCAATGCAAACAAAAGCGTACATTAAACCCCAGCGGCCTTCACATACAGGGCCGTATGTTCAAACTGAATGTTCTTCTCTTCCCAAGCGCGCCTCTGATGGGCCGATCAAGGGAAAACGGGCCGCCCTGCACTTTAAATAGGCCAGGAAAACAACGATCACATCTCAGCGGATGATTACAGACACGCTTGATCATTATTAATGAACAGTCTTTGTGTTGCTGTAGAAGCCGCTCGGAGGACTATAAAGGCCACTGGGATTTTTCCACAGCGCAGAAAAAGGAAATCAGTCTCCTTACGATGTTTTGACTGAGAGCTTTGATTTTCCTGACAGGTTACTAATGTTAACAGCGGTCGGCGCTCAGAGACAGGCGCTTTAACACGTCTTCACACAAACACTTTCTGCTCAGCGGTGTTGTTTGTCAAGCTACAAGCTTCCCTATAAAGCTGTGTCATATTTAATGCACACATTTCAAAGGCATGGAAATGCTCAACTGTTGTACACAGACTACTATACGCATTCATGTTTTTAGCAAGTAAAAGGGATTTTATAAAAAAAAAACGTTCAGCTTGTGGTTCACGTGTTTTCAATGATGAAATCTGAACTGATTTCTATAACGTTAACATAAGAATAACCTCAAGATTTCAAGATGAACACTGAAGACTGAAGCAACTTAGTTGCATCTTGATTTTCTGCAAAAATTTAAAAAAGTATTAATAATCATGCTCAAATTGAGCATAGTCATCAAATATGATAATCGAGCTTTTGAGGAAGGTTTATTAGTTCATCGGTCAATAATCATTGTATTGCATTACATTGTGTTTTTAAACCACAGAGCTTTGACATCATGACACGAAGCATGTAAATATAATCTTACCAAGACATATTTTTGACAATCCAGGCCTATATATGCACAATTGACATGGCAAACAAAAAACATGACAAACAAAAAACATGCTTTTTCTTCAATATTCTCACTATGTCATACTACACTCACCTAAAGGGTTATTAGGAACACCTGTTCAATTCCTCATTAATGCAATTATCTAATCAACCAATCACATGGCAGTTGCTTCAATGCATTTAGGGGTGTGGTCCTGGTCAAGACAATCTCCTGAACTCTAATCTGAATGTCAGAATGGGAAAGAAAGGCGATTTAAGCAATTTTGAGCGTGGCATGGTTGTTGGTGTCTGAGTATTTCACAATCTGCCTCATTTACTGGGATTTTCAACGTACAACCATTTCTAGGGTTTACAAAGAATGGTGTGAGAAGGGAAAAACATCCAGTATGCGGGCAGTCCTGTGGGCGAAAATGCCTTGTTGATGCGAGAGGTCAGAGGAGAATGGGCCGACTGATTCAAGCTGATAGAAGAGCAACTTTGACTGAAATAACCACTCGTTACAACCGAGGTATGCAGCAAAGCATTTGTGAAGCCACAACACACACAACCTTGAGGCGGATGGGCTACAACAGCAGAAGACCCCACCGGGTACCACTCATCTCTACTACAAATAGGAAAAAGAGGATACAATTTGCAAGAGCTTCACCAAAATTGGACAGTTGAAGACTGGAAAAATGTTGCCTGGTCTGATGAGTCTCGATTTCTGTTGAGACATTCAGATGGTAGAGTCAGAATTTGGCGTAAACAGAATGAGAACATGGATCCATCATGCCTTGTTACCACTGTGCAGGCTGCTGGTGGTGGTGTAATGGTGTGGGGGATGTTTTCTTGGCACACTTTAGGCCCCTTAGTGCCAATTGGGCATCGTCTAAATGCCACGGCCTACCTGAGCATTGTTTCTGAACATCATCATCTCTTTATGGCCACCATGAACCCATCCTCTGATGGCTACTTCCAGCAGGATAATGCACCATGTCACAAAGCTCGAATCATTTTCAAATTGGTTTCTTGAACATGACAATGAGTTCACTGTCCTACATTGGCCCCACAGTCACCAGATCTCAACCCAATAGAGCATCTTTGGGATGTGGTGGAATGGGAGCTTTGTGCCCTGGATGTGCATCCCACAAATCTCCATCAACTGCATTTTTTCAGCACCTTGAATCAATGCCACGTAGAATTAAAGCAGACACAATATTAGTCTGGTGTTCCTAATAATCTTTTAGTTGAATGTATATATATATATATATATATATATATTTTTTTTTTTTTTTTCCCGTTGGCCTGTTCTGGTCATGGTTATTTAGTGTTTGTATCAGCTGTTTCCAGCAGACAGATCTTTTTCCTGGAGTCTTAAAGGGTTAGTTCGCCCATTTAAGACATGAAGTTTTATGCAATCCTTACCAGCACTATAGTGTATACACACTGACCCACTCTGTTGTCACCCCCTGGTCAGAGATCTGACCGCTGGAAGTTTTTCGATGAAGCACTCCGGCTAGTTTCCGGGGCCACAAAACTGTGTGTTTTTACGTGAAAAAAATGATTCGCGTTTCAAAGCTTGATTAATTTACCACACAAAAAACACGCGCGTCAAAATTCATCCCTCAGTTTTAATGCGGCACTATTTTCTATCCATTTCTATCAATCCGCGCTGCCGCAACATCAACAGTGAGCATTATAGTGCTGGTAAGGATTGCATACAACTTCATGTCTTAATGGGCGAACTAACCCGTCAGCCGCTGTAAATGAGAGGGAATTAAATCTACACAGTTCCTGAACAAACCGCAGGTCCCAATTAAAGCTGGCGGAAACAGGACGAGTACGACGTGAGATCAGTGTGTCGGGTTCATTTCCGCTTTTATCTCTGTTTGTTCTGTGGAACTACGAGCACTCGGGTCATAAACTACAGCAAAATCACACCGAAAGTGACAAACACCCATGCTTTTAATGTGGCGGGAGAAGAAAAGTCACTCAATGTCAAAACACTAATATCTACTGTAAATGAAAGTGGCAACAAATATGCAGAATAATCAATATGTTAAAACTGATGATATAAAATACTGAAAAAGTTCTCTCTCTCTCCTCAGCTGCCCCTCATTACCCTGTTTGAGTCTCTCACGTTAAATATTCCTACAGAACCCATAAAATCAACCTTTTTCTGTCTCTTTGCTGAGTGTGTGTTTCTGCTGCTGCGTCATTCTGATCCCAGATCAGTTCAGAGCGACTCTCTATTCGCACCGCAGACATCATTAAGATCAAACCCACAGTAGAGATGAAGAACATGATACTTTATTTATGAGCGCACATTATGCAAAAACTACATCTGATAAAATGTGCAGTGTAGAACCAAAGCCCAAAGCAACTCTTTACCATAAGGCAATTTGCTTGACATGACCCTTAATTTACAGTGTAATGAATTAGAAGTGATATCACAGGTCTATCACCTCAGAGTGCTCCTATATATGCTATTTTAAAGGCTCCTAGTTTTGATCTGGAGTCTCCAACAACAATAGGTTTATGTGCAACCAATTCAAAAAACACTTTATTTTCCTCAAAATATGCATTGCAGCATCACATCTTTTCTCTCTGTCTGAAACATATTGATAAAGAACTGTATCTCTCAACCCTCCTTCCTGAGAGCTTACTCTTTCTCTCAATTGGTTCGGATGGCCCAGTCTGTTGTGATTGGTCTACTCTGCTCTGATTGGTCAGATGGCCCAGTCTGTTGTGATTGGTCTACTCTGCTCTGATTGGTCAGATGACTCAGCCTGTTGTGATTGGTCTACTCTGGTTGGTCAGATGGCTCAGTCTGTTTGATTGGTCTACTCTACTCTGATTGGTCAGATGGCTCAGTCTGTTGTGATTGGTCTACTCTACTCTGGTTGGTCAGATGGCTCAGTCTGTGATTGGTCTACTCTACTCTGATTGGTCAGATGGCTCAGTCTGTGATTGGTCTTCTCTACTCTGGTTGGTCAGATGGCTCAGTCTGTGATTGGTCTACTCTACTCCGATTGGTCAGATGACTCAGTCTGTGATTGGTCTACTCTACTCTGATTGGTCAGATGGCTCAGTCTGTGATTGGTCTACTCTACTCTGATTGGTCAGATGGCTCAGTCTGTGATTGGTCTACTCTACTCTGATTGGTCAGATGGCGCAGCCTGTTGTGATTGGTCTACTCTGCTCTGGTTGGTCAGATGGCTCAGTCTGTGATTGGTCTACTCTACTCTGATTGGTCAGATGGCTCAGCCTGTTGAGATTGGTCTACTCTGCTCTGATTGGTCAGATGGCTCAGCCTGTTGTGATTGGTCTACTCTACTCTGATTGGTCAGATGGCTCAGCCTGTTGTGATTGGTCTACTCTGCTCTGATTGGTCAGATGGCTCAGCCTGTTGTGATTGGTCTACTCTGCTGTGGTTGGTCAGATGGCTCAGTCTGTGATTGGTCTACTCTACTCTGATTGGTCAGATGGCTCAGTCTGTGATTGGTCTACTCTACACTGATTGGTCAGATGGCTCAGTCTGTTGTGATTGGTCTACTCTGCTCTGATTGGTCAGATGGCTCAGCCTGTTGTGATTGGTCTACTCTACTCTGATTGGTCAGATGGCTCAGTCTGTTGTGATTGGTCTACTCTGCTCTGATTGGTCAGATGGCTCAGTCTGTTGTGATTGGTTTACTCTGCTCTGATTGGTCAGATGGCTCAGCCTGTTGTGATTGGTCTACTCTGCTCTGGTTGGTCAGATGGCTCAGTCTGTGATTGGTCTACTCTGCTCTGATTGGTCAGATGGCTCAGTCTGTGATTGGTCTACTCTGCTCTGATTGGTCAGATGGCTCAGTCTGTTGTGATTGGTCTACTCTGCTCTGATTGGTCAGATGGCTCAGCCTGTTGTGATTGGTCTACTCTGCTCTGATTGGTCAGATGGCTCAGTCTGTTGTGATTGGTCTACTCTGCTCTGATTGGTCAGATGGCTCAGTCTGTTGTGATTGGTTTACTCTGCTCTGATTGGTCAGATGGCTCAGCCTGTTGTGATTGGTCTACTCTGCTCTGGTTGGTCAGATGGCTCAGTCTGTGTGATTGGTCTACTCTACTCTGATTGGTCAGATGGCTCAGTCTGTGATTGGTCTACTCTGCTCTGATTGGTCAGATGGCTCAGTCTGTTGTGATTGGTCTACTCTGCTCTGATTGGTCAGATGGCCCAGTCTGTTGTGATTGGTTTACTCTGCTCTGATTGGTCAGATGGCCCAGTCTGTTGTGATTGGTCTACTCTGCTCTGATTGGTCAGATGGCCCAGTCTGTTGTGATTGGTCTACTCTGCTCTGATTGGTCAGATGGCCCAGTCTGTTGTGATTGGTCTACTCTGCACTGATTGGACAGATGATCCAGCCTGTTGTGATTGGTCAGATGGCCCATCCAGTTGTAACTTTCACATTGTTTCGAAGCAAACGTTCTAGGTTACAAGATCCAGTTCTAAAAAGTCTTGTGAACAAATATTCAGCATGGGTTTTATGGCCTTATCGCAATTACTTATTTTTTTCCACAAACACAAACCGCGTATTTAACGTAATTTCCACAAAACTACAAACTTTTACATACATGCTGCGGACATATTATTGTAGCTGAGTTTGAGCTGAATATAGTGTAATCAGACTTTAGCCATGAAAATGTTAACAGAAACAGAAATAAGCACAAATGTCAGAGCATGTCAAAACATCTCCAGGGCCCAGAAAACACCTCAGACCCCAACAACATTTTAACAGTAGTGTATATAAAACACATCAAATATACAATTATTATAAAGTAAAGATCACAAATATTATAAAATACTCTGTAGTATGCAAGTATTCCAGTCACTCAAACTCAACTTACCGACCTGCAAATACACTCTAGTGGCGTAACACCTCTGAAAACACACTTTCATGATGCAAAGCAAAACACAGTACAAAGCATTGAGTATCAAAGCAGCGCAGCAGGGAAACACACACACACTCTCTCCCTCTCTCTCTTTAAAAAGGGCAACGCTTCCGAGTCACACGGGGAGAAGAAGGAGCTTATTAGCGAAACACAAAGCCACGCTTGCTGCCGTCTGATCTCCACTGCTGCTCTGAAGTGTGTGACAAACACATTTTCTGGGGGCAGATGAACCAGACCAGAAAAAAAAGGCTTGCAAATCAGAGGAGACGCCAGCGTCCTGGAGAGACCTTCAGGGTCGATGCCCTCGATTCACACACAATCACACAGACACACACACTAATTACTGCTCTCACACACCTTCAGAGAGACAGGACAAAGACGTCAGGGAGACACCTCTCACAGACAGACTTTCAGTTCTTCTGGGAATTTGTATTTATTAATGATCTGAAAAGATGTGCTCTTCTATAGGTTAATATAGCACATCATGAGCTAATTAACATATGACCGCCCATATTTACATAATATCAGCATTCAGTGACTCAACTCTTCCTGATGTAAACTACAGTAGTCAACATTTGAAGTGGATCAAAAAAGTTCATCAAAGTTGTCCTAAGACAAGAACGGGTATTGTTCAAAATTCATGAATAACTTTGATGAAAGGTTTTCGATCCACTTCAGACGTTCACTACTGTACATTAGTACAAAAGAAGTAAAGTATCACTTTCAGTAATATTTGAACGTAGTCTCTTTCTCACCAAGGCTGCATTTATAAGATCAAAAATACAGTAAAAACAGTAATATTGTGAAATATTATTAGAATTCAAAATAGCTTTCTATGCGAATATATGTTAAATGAAGTAGTTCACTTAAAAAAAAATTGCTTGTAAAATTGACTCTCTCCCATGTCATCCAAATGTCCAATGTCTTTTCTTTCTTCAGTTGAAAGAAATGAAGGTTTTTGATGAAAACATTCCAGGATTTTTCTCCATATAATGGACTTCAGATGGGAACCAAGTCGGTTCAAGGTTCCAAAAGACAGTTTCACTGCAAACTGTTCAAAGGGCTTTAAACGATTCAGACGATAATAAGGGTCTTATCAACGTGAAACGATCGCTCATTTAATAAATAAATATTCAAAAATAAATAAAAAAGTTTAAGTTTTATAAGCACAAATGCTCACCTTGCTCTGTTCTGTGATGCCGCGTCGCATCACAAAAAACAAATCTTTTTCGAGTCAATTTGTTCATTTTGTTCCTTGAATGAACCAAATAACACGAAAAAAGATTCGTTCATTTTGATAAACGAGTTCGAAACCAGGAGAGTCACGAACGCGCATCACAGAACGGAGCAAGGCGAGCATTTGAGCTTATAAAACTTAAACTTTGTTATTTATTTATTAAATGAGTGATCGTTTCGCTTGACAAGACCCTTATTCATCATCTGAAATCGTTTAAAGCCCTTTGAACAGTTTGTACTGAAACTGTCTTTTGCACCTTGAACCATTTGGTTCCCATTGAAGTCCATTATATGGAGAAAATTGGAATGTTTTCATCAAAAAATAATTTATTTTCGACTGAAGAAGAAAGACATGGATATCTTGGATGACATGGGGGTGAGTAAACTATCAGCATAAGTTTTTTTTAAAAAGTGAACTACTCCTTTAAAATGTAATTTATTCCTGTGATCAAAGCTGAATTTTCATCATCATTACTCCAGTCTTAAGTGTCACATGATCCGAATATGAATGATCTGATGCTCAAGAAAACATTTATGATTATTATCAATGTTGAACACAGTTGCGCCTGCTTCATATTTTTGCGGTATTTTTCATGATTCTTCGATGAATACTGAGAAAGTTCAAAAGAACAGGATTTATCTTTACTGTCACTTTTGATCAATTTGATCAACTGAACGAAATCATTTCTCAAAAAAATGCATAAAAAGTTATATAAAGTGGAAGGCACAGTAAGTACATCAGGTCAGAGAGAGTGTAAAACGATCATGTAAAACGAAATAACCCACTGTACGCAGGAACCACAGCCCTGAACCTGATCATTAGCAGCGAGAGTCCGCTAGAGATAGACCCACGCCAGCACACTCGCAGCGCTCTCGACTCCTGATGTGGAGGATTCCCCTTCAGTCCCTCCAATTACAGCACAACAACGGGAAGAAAGAGCAGCGGAGGGGCGGCAGGCCGAATTTACAGCAGGTCTGTGCCATCGGGGCGCCGGTTATTAGTCTTCATTCGCGCGCTCTGAGAGCTCCGCTGTGTTGTTTTTACACCTCATTTGTGAGGGAATAAATTTGGCAAAACAAACAGCGTGTGTGTCCTTAGTCTCGACGCTTCTCCCTTCAGACAGAGCTGAGCCACGACCCTGACGTCTCACAATCTCCCTGCGCTGCTTGACCTCGGATACTAAACACTCAGCTTCCAAAAGGGGGGTTTCCTTGATTCCTCAGAGAACATTTCAGTCAACAGTGCTTAAAGGATTAGTTCATTTCAGAATTAACATTCCCTGAGTAATTCACTCTCCCCATATCTTCCAAGATGTTAGAAATGTTAGAAAGAAATTACGATTTTTTGAGGAAAACATTCCAGGATTTTCTCCATATAATGGACTTCAAATGGGGTCCAACGGGTTGAAAGTCCAAATGTGAGTTTCAGTGCAGCTTCAACGCTTTATACGATCCCAGCCAAGGAATACGAGTCTAAAAAGTAAAAAAAAGTAGAAAATGACTGATGGTTTTCTAGATCAGACTCTTATTCCTCGGCTGGGATCAGTGTCGAGCCGCACTGAAACTCACATTTGACTTTCGATAGTTGAGTTACCCATTTGAAGTCCATTATATGGAGAAAAATCTTAATGTTTTCCTAAAAAAAACTTAATTTCTTTTCAAATGAAGAAAGAAAGACAAGAACATCTTCGATGACATGGGATGAGTAAATTATCAGAAACTTCTAATTCTGAAGTGAACTAATGTTTTTAATCAGAACCTTTTTCCACAATAAAGAATCTTTTGTAGAATGGAAAGATTCCATCTTTCATGGAACCAAATATTCCAAACAACGAGACCTTTCTTTTCAAATAACGAATGCCGATATTCTGCTGAGATAAGTTTTGGTTTGTATTAAGTTCTGGTTGTGTTGATTGTGAGAATCAGGATGTATGGAAATACACTAGAGCTTTAAAAAAAAAAAATGTGGAGAGCAGCTTAGATCATTTAAAGGAGTAGTTCACTTAAAAAAAAAAAAAAAAAAAAAACTTTTGCTGATAATTCATCACCCCCATGTCATCCAAGATGTCCATGTCTTTCTTTCTTCAGTCGAAAATAAATTAAGGTTTTTGATTAAAACATTCCAGGATTTTCTCAGTATAATGAGACTTTAATGGGGACCAAACGGTTCAAGGTCCAAAAGACAGTTTCAGTGCAAACTGTTCAAAGGGCTTTAAACAATTCCAGACGATAAATAAAGGTCTTATCAAGAGAACGATCACTCATTTAATAAATAAATAACAAAGTTTAAGTTTTATACGCTCAAATGCTCGTCTTGCTCTGTTCTGTGATGAGCGTTCGTGACTCTCTTGTTCAAACTCTTCATCAAAATGAACGAATCTTTTTCGAAGTCATGAGCTCGAAGGGTCCTATAAGACCCCTATTCATCGTCTGGAATCATTTTAAAGCCCTTTGAACAGTTTGCAGCTGAAACTCTCATTTGGACCTTGAACCGTTTGGTTCCCATCTGAAGTCCATTATATGGAGAAAATGGAATGACCTGGAATGTTTTCATCAGAAAACCTTAATTTCTTTTCACTAGAGAGAGAGAAAGACGTGGGACATCTTGGATGCACATGGGTGAGTAAATTATCAGCAAAAGTTTTTTAAAGTGAACTCCTTTAACAGAGGACCATTTATGTTCATATTGAGATCTCTGACTTTTACTCATAGACTTTGGTATATTGGCAAATCTGAGCTCAGTTTGAGATACCATTGAGATCTTGTGACTCACACAAGTCATTTTCTCAGGAGAAACATCTAAAAAGCATGAGACTTTTCACCATTTGCCATCCAATTACTCTAATTATTGTCTACAACATAAATGTCAGGACAGAAAGTAAACAGAACTAAATATTATATTTGGAATAGTTTCAGTTCAAACCCCTCTCACATATTCTTCAAATGATGTAAAATCAGTGTGTTATTTCTAAGTCTGTGTATCACACACGTAAAAAAGAGACAGCGCTTTATGTTGTGTGTGTGTGTGTATTCTGAGACTCGCAGTAATCGATTCTACAACAGGCATCCGATGGCCAGTTTGTCCTCTGAGACTAGAAGCTGAAAGTGTCTTAATAAAGCAAAAAGACAGAAGATCATTTTAAACTCTTATGACACACGGCGAGGCCTCCTGCAACTCTCACCGGACCACACAACACACTAATAAACACCACGCACATCTCGCTCGTGATTCAAGACTGAGTCCGAACCTGCCCCGGACTGAACACACATGCCAAATATAGACCTCAACTCAATAAAAACGACAGTTATTGTCAAATAAACCACAACAGAACAACTGGAAACCACCAAGATCATTTTATAAAACGCCACATCCACCAGCTGGAGTACCCTTGATACACACCAGAGGGCACTCTTACACACTCGTTTACTTTCCTATCTACAAACTGCATTTCCCATAACCCAATGCCTGGACTCATTATGGTTGATTACTCCACACCTGTGTCTCATTATCATGCCTATTTAAGCCCTGTGTTTGTCATTCTTTTGCGAAGTCTTGTATGTGTCAAAAAGCATTTCTGAGCGCAGCTTCCTCAGATTAGTCGTGTTTTGGTTTTAACCTTTGCCTGTGTTTTCTGCCATGTTGTCTTTTGGAAGAAAGGTGCATGCACTAATGTGAATGTGCTGTATTTATGCAGGCATATAACTTTATATAAATGAGGTGGGCGAGACACTGACACTTCGCAAGGAAATAAACAAAAAGGAGTCGGATTAGATGTGCGTTGGAGTACATGTCTACAGTAAATCTCTCCTCAGAAGTGCGTGTTCCTCTGGTTCAGATGGAGGATGATGTTTCCCTCAGGCGCTCGAGAGAGAGATGAAGATATGAAGGATATAAAAGCGTTAATGATGCATGATCCTCATCTTGTTAATGGGAGGGTTATTAAGAGTAATTATCTCGGATAGAAAGAGAGATCATTCCTGAGAGCTTGAGAAAATCTGTCCCGATGATCTCGCCTGAATCCAAACACAAGACCGGAGAGGAGGAAAGATGGTTTAAAGTGTCTCGTTCGCTTTAATGTAACACAGCAGAGGCTGGATTCACCAAACATTCAGGCTTTACAACTTGTTTTTTTAAGTTGAGCACAAGCTATTTGTATTTCATGAAATACTTCACGTTTTCTACGGATCTTTCTTGCCATTCCTAATATTTTCTACACTCTGTGAAAAAAAGGTCCAAAAGCTGTACCTAAAGGGTGCATGCTGGTACCTAATGGTACATATTAGCACCTAAAATGTACATAATAGCACCTAAAATGTACACATTAGCACCTAAAATGTACATATTAGCACCTAAAATGTACACATTAGCACCTAAAATGTACATATTAGCACCTAAAATGTACACATTAGCACCTAAAATGTACACATTAGCACCTAAAATGTACATAATAGCACCTTAAATGTACATATTAGCACCTAAAATGTACATATTAGCACCTAAAATGTACACATTAGCACCTAAATGTACATAATAGCACCTAAAATGTACATATTAGCACCTAAAATGTACATATTAGCACCTAAAATGTACACATTAGCACCTAAAATGTACATAATAGCACCTAAAATGTACACATTAGCACCTAAAATGTACACATTAGCACCTAAATGTACATAATAGCACCTAAAATGTACACATTAGCACCTAAAATGTACATATTAGCACCTAAAATGTACACATTAGCACCTAAAATGTACATATAGCACCTAAAATGTACACATTAGCACCTAAAATGTACATATTAGCACCTAAAATGTACACATTAGCACCTAAATGTACATAATAGCACCTAAAATGTACATATTAGCACCTAAAATGTACATATTAGCACCTAAAATGTACATATTAGCACCTAAATGTACATAATAGCACCTAAATGTACATAATAGAACCTAAAATGTACATATTAGCACCTAAATGTCCATATTAGCACCTAAATGTTACATAATAGCACCTAAAATGTACATATTAGCACCTAAATGTACATAATAGCACCTAAAATGTACATATTAGCACCTAAATGTTCATATTAGCACCTAAAATGTACATAATAGCACCTAAAATGTTCATAATAGCACCTAAAATGTACATAATAGCACCTAAAATGTTCATAATAGCACCTAAATGTACACATCTAGCACACTAAAATGTCACATATTAGCACCTACAATGTACATAACAGCACCTAAAATTTTACATATTAGCACCTAAATGTACATAGTAGCATCTCATAAATGAAAAATTTTTCCCAGCTGACAACTTTTGTACCTTTTTCTTTGTACAAGTATCCTGAGGTTTAATTTAACACTATTAGTTATATTCATATTCTGAATGTCAGTTCATTCGAACTAATCTAGCATTTATTAATCTCAGTTTAAGTTCATTTTAACATTTACATTATTAAAATCACAATTACATCATATAATCACATCTGTTAATACTTATTTAATGGACCTGAGTCCATGTTTTATTATATTATTATTAATAATAAATGAGTCTACTTCTTAATATAACCTCTATATAACCTCATACATATATATCCGTCATAACATCAAGCCTCTCATTGAATCCTTAGGGGAAAATATGATGTTCTCAAGCAAATATATTTCTATGCCGAAACTCTACAATTATGTTACATAATAAAGGTGTCCAATACATTCTGCCTTCAGGTCTACACACACACACACACACACACATATACACACACACAATATTCAACACTCATGAGCTCTAATGAGACAAAGTTAAGAAGTAAAACTATATGATGCAAACTGACAAAACCTCCTACACCTCACCTCATTACTGACCCATAGAGAAGTAGAAGAGAGAGACACCTAGAAGACACACTTCATTGCCTTCGTCCAATTAAATGTATTGAATTGTATGGAGGGCTGGTGACCACACACATAATTGATGCCACTGTGTGTGTGTTTGTGTGTGTTTCATGTCTTCCTCAATTTCATTTTGTGGATCGATTTATCAGTGCACGCTTTCTCTGTATGTATGCAAGCTTTTCTGTAATGAAATCTACACCTAAAACACATCATTTAATACCAAAGATTAAGTGTTTTTATTCTTCATCTTACAATGAATTCACTCAACTCTGACTTTAGTCTGAGGCCGGGTTATCATCGTTTACTAGAAACCATAAAAACAAAACGTTTTCATTTCAGCTCATTTCTCATTCAATTTAACTTCAAGTTTTAAAAACTAAATTGATAACAACATAGATAAAGTAAAACTAACATAGCAAAAATGTGTAAAACTGTCCAACATATTTTTAGCAATAACAACAAAACTAATAAAGATGACAGAAAATTAGTAAAGTAGGGCCCTATAATTTCTGCGATCACAGAATAAAAAGGACACTCTTTTTACAACTAAAATAACAGTAAAGGGTAAAAAAATATGAATTCCCAAAAATTAAAACGGAAAAAAAACGGAATTTGCACAAAATTACAATGGAAAAAACGCGAATTTGGGAAAAAATAAAATGGAATTTGGGTAAGAATAAAACGGATTTTATAGGGCCCTAGTAAAGTAAAATGAAGTAAAAGTAAAATGTAATTAAAAACAGAAATATAAACAAAATCTAATTCAAAATATTACTATCAAATATAGTAGAATAACAGCAAATAAAGACTATTCATACTCTGATACTGAAATGTTTTGCTTTAAGAACAACTCTATATTTTGTGTTCAGATGATTTGTAACTTAAGTCTATTTTTCGGGACTGTATATTATACGACTAAACGACAGCAAATGAGATCGACACATGCTGAAAATAGCCAAAATAAACAAACGAGAATCATTCAAAGCTGTAGGACAAACAACACACACACACACACACACACAGTGCAGTACAGTGTGAGCAATAGTGAAAGTGATGCTTGTCTTAAACTGCACTAAGCGAAAGGAGCAGAATTGATCTGTGACTACAGCTGACAGAGGAAGAGATTTCACACACTCAGCTGAAAGAGGCAGAGGTTCACTAAACACACACACATGGGTCAGGTGACGTTCACTGAACACACACGTGTCAGGAAGGCGTTTGGGACGTCCAGCTCTAACGGCGGCCGGCATGACTGAGGGAGAAAAGCAATTAACTGATCAGCGTCTGTCATCACGGGACCACTGATCCATGAATCTTTCATCAGAGCCCTGAGCGTGTGTGTGTGTGTGTGTGTGTGTGTGTGTGTGTTCACCTGCTCTCTGTCATCACTGCTGCACTTGAGCTAAACTCCTCATGACTTAGATCAGGTCAACTACAGTCACACTACCAGTTAACAAACTAACACAAAGAGTAAAAATACGTAAACACACACACACACACGCACACGCACACACACACACATTCATTTGACATTTTAAAAATATTACCAAAATCTTACAAATCTAAAACTTTAGCATTTTTAACAGTTAATTTAATTAGTTTATCCAGGGTTTATTCATATATTCAAAATTACATGAAAATATGAATTACAATGTATTGACTCATGAATATATAGGAATTATTTTTATTTAAATTAATGAGCTTCTATAATACAATATCATTATTTTATCTTGCTTATATAAATAAATTATATACTATTATTAAAAAATATATATAATTGAATATATGTGTGTGTGTGCGCTTAATTAGTAATAAAAATATACATTTTTTTGTATTTTTAAATGAAACTATATTATATATTATTTAGAAATAAAATTAAAAAAAATATTTAAAAAAAATATATAAATAAAACATATAAATGAAAATATAAATATAAAAAATATATAAATGATAAAAAAGAAAATGCTTCTGGATAAGCCATAGTAAAATACTTACATATTTATGTTTTAATACTACTTAAGAACTATTTTAAAAAAAAGCAAACAATATCGAGAACAGGGAAAACTATTGAGTGATGAATGTGTGAGTTTAAAAAAGAAAAGTGGCAATCCCTTTTTGAATATTAGATTCTGATTGGTTGACAGGCATGTAATGGCGTCAGGTGATGATCTACAGTATAATGACTATGAATCACTTCTCAAACAATCATACAATGCCTGAAAGTAACAATTAGCATGAGATTAGAACAAGACCAAAGACACGCGATCATCTCAATAAATAAAAAAAAAAATCTTTTGGAAGTTTTAAACTATACACAGCTGCGTATGCGGTTTCTATGGAAACTTAGACAAACACAAAGATTAAAAATACTTGAAACACACACATGCGCACACACACACATTCATTTGACACTTTAAAAACAGTTTAACAGTTATTTTAATTAGTTTTTTTGATAATTTTATCTCATATAGTCAAAATTCAATTAAAATATTAATTAAAAATGTATTGACTCAACACATAAATATATATAGGAATTATTTTTATTTAAATTAATGAGCTTATATAATACATAATATCATTATTTTATCTTGCTTATAAACAAAATAAATTATATATACTATATATATATACTATATATATATATATACTATATATATATATACTATATATATATATATATATATACATTTTTTCTTTTTTTGAAAATGTGTGTGTGTGTGCTTAATTTGTAGTAAAAAAACAATATACATTTTTATTTGTATTTTTAAATGCAGCTATATTACATATTACTTAGAAATAAAATACAAAATATATAAATAAAAAATATAAATGAAAATATAAATATAAACAAAATATAAATTATAAAAAAAAAAAAAAGAAAATGCTTCGGGGATAAGCCATAGTAAAATAGTTACATATTTATGTTTTAATACTACTTAAGAACTATTTTCTAAAAAAAAATCAAACAATATCGAAACGGGGAAAACTATTGAGTGACTAATATGAGAATTAAGAAACGAATCTCAAATGCAATAAAAAGAGAAAAAAGTCGACAATGCCGTTTTGAATATTAGATTCTGATTGGTTGACAGGCATGTAATAATGTGTCAGGTGATGATCTACAGTATAATGACTATGAAGCACTTCTCAAACAATCATACAATGCTTGAAAGTAACTATTAACAGATACTTAGAACAAGACAAAGACACGGATCATCCTGAAATTATTAAAAATAAATAAATAAATCTTTCAGAAGTTTCAAACTAGAACAGCTGTGAATGCGGTTTCTATGGAAACTTGAAAACATGGACACTATGTCCTGAAGTCTCACTTCCACATGCTGGAGAACTAGTTAACGAGTGGAGAAGATGTTTTGAAAACTGCTGATCCAGCGAAACACACAGTGAAGTTGGTGGCATCACCACTTCAGGTTTGCATCACTCGCAAACAGAAACGGGTGGAAGTAGAGCGAGCGGACAGAAAGAGGAGGAGGAGAGCCGGAGAAATGGAAGGGTGATTGATACGAGGGACTCTTGTGAGGAGTTGTCGGGTCTCTGGCTGAGGCGCTGAGATCGATGCGCGCATTACCAGCTTCAGACCTGAATGAACCTCCACACATCAGATGGTGTCCGCCAGCTGTTCCCACCTCCAACTCTCACCCCGCGCCGGCTACGTGCGGGGAAGCTCCGGCTTCTGGGACACGCTGGAGTGTGGAGAGCTTTATGAAGAGGAAAAACCAATCAATCTCGTGCTCTAGATGATCCTGGAAATCAATGGAGCTCGCGTGTCTTCCGGCGGGGATTTGAGCAGATGCACATCATGTAGCCCAATCTTCTAAAGCTTTCAGAGTTCAAGGAGCGCGGCGCTTGGCATCCTCGGGGGACTCCATCGGAGGTAACGCATAAAAGTCAGCGAACGCCCAGGACGGGAACTCATCAGAGCCCCAGATGGGAGGCCCCCGGGACAGAGCCTTTAAGGCAGAGGAGCGAGAGCTGTGAAACACACATCACAGGAAGAAGTGCGTGAGAATGTTCCTATAGGGACAATTCTTGGAAAATATTGGATATTTCCTTAAAGGGACAGTTCACCTAAAAATTCAAATGATCCCATTGATTCACTGACCCTGAAGCCTCATCCTACACTCTTAGTAGAAGAAGGTTCCAAATAGAACCTTAAAAGTTCCTATCAGCGTGCAGTCTATTTGGAACCCTGAAAAGGTTCTATACATCTTAAAAAAAGGGTTCCTCTGGGTTCTATATAGAACCCTGGGGTTCCATTCTGTGCCAATAGAAACTTTTACCCAAAAAAATGGTTCTATGTAGAACCATTTTGGAGTTCCATATATGAAGCGGGGGATGGAAACATTTCTGGTTCTAAATAGAACACTTTCTTCTAAGTCCCTGTTTACACAAAGAACGCTCCGGTGTGCTAAAACGTAAAAATATTTCTATCGGATGTGCCTTTCGCTTACACGGCGACGGTGGTTTTTTTTTTTGGGCTTAAAACGCACAAAAGTGAAACCACCCTCCAGAGTGGAAATCTTAAACGCTCCACCGTTGTGTTCCCGTGTAAACGGTAAAACGCAAAAGTCTGCTTGACAGTGAAGGTAATTATCAGCTATGCTAATTATCTCCCATCTGCCTTTCTGCTGTTATCTCGGGACGGTTGTCCCAGAAAATGGCGTTTGTCAGGTCCAGTTTGTATCCAGCCTCTCATCGGGATCTACAGATGCCCCAACGCCTGCTGAAGAGATACGACTCAACGCTGGCGATATGTTATGGCTCCATATTATATATGAACAATATTTATATTTAATATTTATATATAAACAATATGAATGTAAGCGCACAGGAACTGGCCTCGACTAGAGCCTAGGTTCTCCCAAGGTTTTTCTCTATCCAATCTGCATGAGTTTCGGTTCCTTGCCACTGTCGCCTTGCTTTGCCTTGCTTTTGGCTTGCTTAGTCGGGTTTTTACCATTTAACAATATTACTTATCTGTGTTGTACTTCTGTCATGTTATCACTGTGAAGCTGCTTTGATACAATCTGTATTGTGAAAGCGCTATGATAAATAAATGTAGACTTGACTCTGACTTGAAGGTTGTACGCAGCGCGCGTGGACTTGGGTGTCTGTTTTAGTATGCACTCCTAGCCACCTGGAGTGCATACTACATTGGATTTCTAAGACATTTTGCGTCACCATTTGCACATTAATTTCCCACACAAAACGCTCGTCTAACGCAGAATAAAAAAATTATGACGTAACGCCACTTTTGCGTTTTCTCTTCAGAATTGTTTCCGTGTAAACATAGCCTAAGAGTGTAGGTGTACATGACTAGGGTTGGGTATCAGAATTGAGTATTGACTGGAACCGGGACTACTTTTCGTTTTCACGAATCGTTTCAAAAGTTAAAATTTCGATTCCTAGTTTCGATATTCACAGTTGTCGACTCGAAAGAAGAAACCACTGAACAACACCAACGAAGAAGCGTCTACCGGAAGTATTGGCATAACCCTGTGTCAGAGTTGAACATGAGTAGCTATGTCGGTGGTCCAAAGTGAGGCTTCACTTTTCTAAAAAAAAAACTAAATCTCGAGCAAAATGCAACATTTGTGGCAAAAGGAGTATTTGTGACAGAAGAAGTATTTCCTTTTAGAAAGGAGTATTTCCTTCAGAAAGACCATTGGTTAGCAAGGTTAGCTAAACTTTTTTGACCCTGCCTCTTAAAAGAATACGGAATCGAAGAATCGTGCAGGAACCGGTATTTGAAAACAAAAAATCGAAATCGTTCAAATTCAAACAGATACCCAACCCTATACATGACCATCCTCATTCTATATTATAGAAATGTCCTGGATCTTCCAGGCTCTATAATGGGAGTGAATGTCTTTGGAAGTGCATAAAAGTGCATCCCATTCCATGATAAAAAGTCCTCGAACACGGCTCTGGCGGGTTAGAGTAAAGGCCTTGTGAAGTGAATCGATGCCGTCCGTGGTAAGAAAAATATCCATATTTATAACTTTCAGAAGGCCTATATGCCCAAAGAGTGTTGTGTTCGTCTGAGAGAAGAAAGACATAGACACCTAGGATGACTTCAGGGCGAGTAAATCATAATTTTCTTTTTTGGGTGAACTGTCCGTTTAAGAACATCTTGTTTTTCCTTAATTTAATGACAGGCATTGGTGTTTGTATGATGGTTCTTGCCAAAGGCTCGGTTATGAATAATTAATTTGAAACAACCCAATATATTCATTAAACTTATCCAATCTTACCTTTGGGAATTTAAGAACAAGTTGGAGGTAATTCTGAACTTTATTTTTTAAAGAAGATTATTTTTAAGAATTGTAATTCTACTTAAACTTTGTATTAAGAAAAACGACGACGGACGGATGCAGAAAAAAAAAGAACGGAATTTAAGTACTACTAAAAGAAAACAATGTATTAAGAGAAAGAATTAAATATTCTTGTTAGAACACACACACATATATATATAAAACTGCTGGGCAACGATTAATAGCATCCAAAATAAAAGTTAGTGTTTACACAATGTGTGTGTACTGTGTATAATTATTTTGTATATAAATACACACATATATACAAATGTATACATACTTGAAATATTTGCATTTATATACTGTAAATGTCTACATAGTTTATATTATAATATATTATAAAATATATATTAATATAATATATTATATTATATATATTTATATTTTTTTTATTAAATATACACATGCATGTGTGTGTGTTTTTATATACAAAATAATTCTACGCAGTACACACAAATATTTTTATGTAAAACAAACTTTTGGATGAGGGACATATATATATACTATATATATATATATATATATATATATATATATATATATACTTTTCTAATTTATTCACTACTTTGGAACATAGGAATGCTATATATTTAAATCAGTAATTACTAGATGAGTAAAATACTAAATTATATTACAAAATTCTTTCCATGCTTAAAAAAACAAAACAAAAAAAACAGGGGAAAACTATATTGAGTGAAAAATCTGTGAATTGAAAACAAACTATCCAAATGCATGATTAAAATGACACAAATGTCACTTAAAATGATGCACTTTTGAATTTGAAAGAACAATGATTAAAAAATATAACATTCTCTAAAAAAAAGTTATGGAAATCTTTAACCAGTTACTAGGAACTTTATTTTTAGGATTTTGAGTTTGAGTCATTATATGTCTTTGAGACTGCTTTATAATGAGGCAACACACACTAGACAGATTTCAGCAAAGTATCATAATTACTACTATAACTTCACTTTCATCATAAACAGACACAAGAATCCCACAAGAATCCATCAGAGCTGTTAATCTCTCAGCATTACACTAGTTCTGTCAGTAATTATAGACACTGAAGTGACACTCTCAAACCGTTCAATCACGTCTCTCCGTGACATTTGCTGTAATCCGTCATTCATGCCATTAAAAACTGAGCAACAGAACGCAGTGCTCTGATTTCAGGGCCGCGCACTGGATTCATCAGGAATCTTCACGGAATCCTGGCTGGATTTAGACGGGAACGACTGAAATGTCAAGGGGCGGGTGGGCATCTGATGACTTTCAGCAGAAACCGCAATGATTTCATGATTAAGTGCCCATCTAAGACTGATAGAGGACGGACGCGCCAATACTAGCCTCGCTTTTTAACATCCTCCGAACTCCTGCTGTTTATAGCAGATGGAGTGGAATGGGACATAAAACTTAATAAAGCGTAACATAACAGCATAAAACAACATAAACATAACCTAAAACAAAAAAAAACGCAACAATGTAACTTTAAATGTAACGTAACAAAACCTAATA
>JAQIUQ010003482.1:0-2500 GCA_030378365.1 Hybognathus amarus | reverse complement strand
TTCAGAAATATATATATTTTTTGTATATTATTATTTTCAATTAATCTATAGATATTCTAATTTGAATTAATATATCTGATTTATACGAATCATCATATATAGAAATATTATATCTATACAATGTTATTGTATTATATTACTTTCAATTCATATTTGATATTCTGATTTAATAAGCCTGATTTTAGACTATCAGAAGACTTTTTAAGAGAATATGTGAGGTTGAAACGACCATCAAACTTTAGGAGTTTACACTGTTTTCAAGAGGATCCTACTTTTCCACAATGCTAAATCGGCACGAATGTCTTCACGGCTCATTTCTCATGTGGAGAAGCTTCTGATTGGAAGATTCAGGAGAGATTTACATAAAAAAACGGCTAAATCTGACCACTTATTGGCAAATAAACTTAAAAAAAACCCCTCAATCTCAACTTAACTGCTAAAGCAAATCCTGGAATTCCCTGCAACAGACAAAACTGAAGTCTCTGACCGCCTTCTGTGTCAATTCGGGCAATCAAAGCCTGTTTGTGCCATTACGTGAGTGAATCACGAGCGCTTTCCCCGGCTCTGTGCGAGCGCTGAACCAGCGACTGGAGGTAAAGAGATCTGATCCTAATGCTCTTCCCTTCCCCTCAGCTCGTCTGAAGAGGCTGAGATTTCCCAGCGGAGGAAGAACTGAGTCTTTCCTTCCGAGGTAATGACTCCCTCTCTTTAATGACACCGCTGGGGAGCAAGCGAATAATCAGGTCGAGTTGGGGGTTGAAGATCCGGTCAGATTCTCCCTCGCTATCCGTCTTTCTCCATCTCTACCACACGCTGTTGTCCCCGGGATGGTCTAAATTGGCACGAGGAGCCCCTCGTCCTCCTAAATCCCTGAATCATTGATGGAGAGGCCCGGTCCGGTGTCTGGATAATGGAGTAAAGCTACACTCACAGCGGGGCTTGCGGGGTTAGATCACATCTCACCTCTGAAGTACTGACCAAACCCAACGCGTGCCATAAAATGACTGCATTCCTATGCTTTGTTTTTAAACAGTCACATGGTTGTATTCGTCATCGTTTACTCATGACATCACCTTCGAGTCATTCCAAACAGGCGTTCTTCACGAAAGCAAAATCGCACCAATTTTTTCAAAAAAAGTAAATCTAATGCTTTAAATGCAAGTCTTCCCCTCTATTACCGCTGTCAATTCTCATTTGTGTTCGTGTATAGTCAAGATATACTGCCAGGCTTGACACCATTGGTTTCTTGAGATAAAATGTAGTTTTGGTTGAGTTTTGACATTTTGGTAATTTAGGAGCTGTTTCCATGACACCGTTTTCAACTAAAAACGTAAAACTTTGTATGCATTTTGGCCGTTTGTTTACACGACAACGGCGTTTTGGTACCTGAAAACGCAAAATTCTGAAAATGGGTTTCAAAGTGCACGTTTTTGAAACGGTCTCGTGTAAACAATTGAAACGTAAATCTCTGAAGACGATGACAGTCATGCATGCGTATTACGTGTTCAGAAAGAGTTTCATTCGCCATCCACTGGCCGGCAGCAGAATAGAGCGTAATTATTTGTTTTCGCGATACGTGTAAATGGGGATTGTTTTGACAATGGTGTCGTCTGTAAGTGGAAAAATCAAAGGAAAAACGTAGGGAAACAAAGATATATCATTGCTGTGTAAACATATCTTTAGTTCCAGTTTCCTCGCTCTGTTTAGTTATCTTGGTAACTCATTACTACCCCTTTTGTTTCTATAGTTACTCTTTGATTTATTGATTATGTTCACATGTTCCTGATCTAGTTTCTCTTCAGTTCCAGTTTCCCAACTCTGTTTTGTTTTCTTTTGTTTCTATAGTTACTCTTTGATTTATTGATTATGTTCACATGTTGTTGCATGTTGAATCTAAACCTTTAAATGCAAATCTTCCATTCTTTTACTGCTGTCAATTCTCATATTGTGTTCGTTAGTATAGCCCGAGAATACTGCCAGACTGGACACCATTTGTTTCTTGAGATCAAATTTAGTCAAATTTAGTTTTGGTCTGAGTTTTTGACATTTTGGTAATTTAGGAGCTGTTTCCATGACACCGTTTTCAACTAAAAACGTAAAACTTTGTATGCATTTTGGCCGTCTGTTTACACGACAACAGCGTTTTGGTACCTGAAAACGCAAACTTTTGAAAATCGGGTTTCAAGTGCACGTTTTTGAAAGCGGTCTCGTGTAAAACAACGAAAACGCAAATCTCTGAAGATTCGATGACATCATGAATGCGTACTACGGGTTCAGAAAGAGTTTCATTCGCCATCCACTGTGCCGGCAGCAGAATACAGCGTATTTATTTGTTTTCTGGATTCGTGTAAATGGGGATAGTTTTGACAATGGTGTCATCTGTACATGGAAAAATCAAAGGAAAATCAACGAGAAACGAAAATATATCATTGCTGTGTAAACATGTATTTAGTTCCAGTTTCCTCACTCTGTTTAGTTATCTTGGTAACTCATCTAAAAC
>JAQIUQ010003480.1:642500-733769 GCA_030378365.1 Hybognathus amarus | reverse complement strand
GAAGTTGAAGCACATAACATGATACCCAAATTTATGTCTCAGATGACCCGAAAGAAGTCGTGTGTGTACTTCAGGGCGGCATAACGCAGGTGTTATTGACATTTTTCATCCGAGGAGGAGCAAGTTATTATTCCAAAATACGATCAGACAAGCATTTTTGTATCTTTGGAATAATGTGCACTGATGAATCATTCATAATAACACCATGTACATGTATTCAAAAACGGATCAAGTTTTGATTTCATGTTGATTTTTAAATAGAGTGCATTTACCTTGATGAAAATCACAGTATCACAGTATAGTACGGTTCAGTAAAAAAGCTCACTCTGCAGCCGCGATAAAGCTGGCAACCGACCCGGCGGTTCTTCCACCTGCTTCAGTTCTGACAAACCCCCCTGAATTGGAAAATTATACGACGTGAAGTTCCCAGTCACCGCCTAATAAACGACAGGAAACAAACATCACATTAAGATGAAAAGAACATACAATTAAAGTTGAGAGGGCGAAAGAAAGCCATTTATCAGTCAGAAGAAGAAGAGTTAGAGGTGGCTGAGGTTTTGAGGCGGGAGATGATTTTTGCTACTCTTTTATTGGCGGGAATACAGGGTGATGTTCAGAGGAAGGGAAAGTGTCTGGAGGGGATGAGCTGAGCGTTCAGCCCCACTTCTGTCCTATCGATCTGCTGATTTATAACACGGCGAGAGCAGACATACTGTTATTAAAATAAAATCAGTATTCTGGATGGAGCTGGGGAGGGGAAAAGACCCAACAGGGGGAAATTTGTTATGCTGGGTTATTGAGTTTGGAGCCTTCTGCACCTACACACATTCACTCTTGGCAAGTCTGTCAAAATACTTAATGAAAATTAAAAGACTCAAACAATACATCTATAACCCAAGGGATACATATAGAATATCCCCCACACATGTTTCTAGCCTACATGGGGGGATTTTTCATACATGTCAGGTATGGGTAAGTTGTCACATTTCAATTTTTTAAATGTGTCACATTTAAATTTCTTAATTTCTGTTGGACAAAATGGACAGCTCTTTTGAACTTTCCATTTATCAAAGAATCTGATAAAAAAAACTGTCAGCTTCCACACGAAGGTGGCACAACTGTTTTTAACACGTGAGCATCAAATCATCAGAATGATTTCTGAAGGATGATGTGGCACTGAAGACTGGAGTAATGATGCTGTTGCATCACAGGGAATAAATTACATTTTAAAATACATTAAAAAAAATATTTTTTTTCTGCTCACTCAAATTGCTTAATCAAAATGAGATTAAAGGGATACTCCATTTTTTTTGGAAATAGGCTCATTTTACAACTTCCCACAGAGTTAAACAGTTGAGTTTTCTGATATTTTGAGAGACATATCAGTAACCAGACAGTTTCTGCTCCTCATTGACTTCCATAGTAGAAAAAAAAAAAAAAACTATGGAAGTCAATGAGACCAGAAACTATCCTCGTTACTGATATTCTTCAAAAAGTATCAGAAAATCGTCTGAAGGGATTCAAAAACGGTAGAATTCTGGACTGTTTTACTCTGGGAGAGTTGTCCAAATCAGCCTATTTCCAAAAAAGTGGACTATCCCTTTAAGCAACACAATTGCTATACATTTTGTCCAAACTTAATTTGATTGAGTTAAATCTGCTAAAAAATATATGTATTAAAAAATTAGGTTTACTTTATCCGAAAATTTTAAATTACAGTCGGTTACCATTGTGAAGAAGAGTGGAGCATTTGGTTGGGCTGAATGCACCTCATTGGTACAATATTCATAGCAAAAATGAAATAAGCTGGTGCTCAACCATAGTAAAATAAGCTCTGAATCAACCTTAACAAATTAAGTTGACCCAACACAAGTCAATTAAAGGGGTTGCGTTCACTTTTGATAAAAAAACTGTTGCTGAAGATTTCCCTCTGACCCCATCTCATCCAAGATGTCCATGTCTTTCATTCTTTTTCAGTCGAAAAGAAATTAAGGTTTTTGATGAAAAATACTAGGCATCTTCTCATATAATGCACTTTACTGGTAACCAAACGGTTCAAGGTCCAAAAGAGTTTCAGTGCAACTTAAGCTTTATAAAACTTAAACTTTGTTATTTATTTTTTAATGTATGAATCGTTCCCTATATAAGACCCTTATTTATCTTCTGGAACGTTCAAAGCCCTTTGAACAGTTTGCACTGAAACTGTATTTTGGACCTTGAACCATTTGGTTCCCATCGAAGTGCATTATATGGAGAAAAATCCTGGGATGTTTTCATCAAAAACCTTAATTTCTCTTTCCAACCGAAGAAAGAATGACATGGACATCTTGGATGACATGGTGGTGAGTAAATATATCAGCAAAGGTTTTTTCAAAAGTGAACTACTTCTCTTAAGTCCACAAGTTAATCATGTGGAAATCCTTTTCCATGATTTTTTTAATGTTCATTCAACGAGTTATTTTTTTGAGTGTACATTAAAAGAGACGACAGTCATTTTACCCCATGCACAAAAGACTTATTGTGCAGCCGACACGTAGAGGCAACCCCTGGTGCAATTTCCACAGCCTGTGTTTGTCTTCAGACAGGAAGTCCACCAGTAGCCCAGAATGCTGTATCTGTCTTTTCATCCTGCCGCGGTTATTAAAGCACACATTGAGTTTGGGTCAAGTCCTGCTGGGAAGGTGTCAAAGGTCACGACCGCCTTACTCGTGGAGTCATAAAGCCCAAGTCCTGTCTGTAATCAAACACACACACACACACACGTCTCTCAGACAGGTCATCTCCAATGGCATTTAAACAAGAACCATCAATGTCAATATCTTGTCACACTAACAATGAGCAGGAAACCATAAACAGACACAGCACGCAGATCCTATATCACATTCTCACATGAGGCGATATTAAAGGAGTACGCTATATCCATGTCATTTCTTTCTTCAGTCCAAAAAGAGATTAAGGTTTTTGATGAAAACATTCTCAGGACTTGTTCTCCATATAATGGACTTCAGTGGTAACCAAACAGTTCAAGGTCCAAAAGACAGTTTCAGTGCAAACTGTTCAAAGGGCTTTAAATGATTCCAGATGATGAATAAGGGTCTTATCAAGCGTAACGATCGCTCATTAAAAAAAAGCTCTTTATAAGCTCAAATGCTCTCCTGTCTGAACTTCATCAAAATGAACTAGAATCTTTTTTCTAGTCATTTGGTTCATTCAATGAACAAAATGAACAAATTGACTTGGAAAAAGATTTGTTCATTTTGATGAATGAGTTCGAACAGGAGAGTCACACAGAACAGAGCAAGGCGACCATTTGAGCGTAATAAAACGTAAACTCTTTTTTCTTTTCTTTTTTTTTTAAATGAGCGATCGGTTCGCTCATAAGACCCTTATTCATCGTCTTGAATCGTTTAAAGCCCTTTGAACAGTTTGCAGTTTTTGCTGAAGAGTCTGTTGGACCTTGAACCGTTTGCGTTACCAGTACTAAGTGCATTATATGGAGAAAAATCCTGGAATGTTTTCATCAAAAACCTTAATTTCTTATGACTGAAGAAATAAAGAAATGGACATCTTGGATGACATGGGGGTGAGTAAATTATCAGCAATTTTTTTTTTTTAAATTAAACTACTCCTTTAATGTGTTCACCACAAAATTAAAATTCTGTCATTTTATACTCAAACCTCATGTCAGTTCTAAAATCTGACGTTTCTTTCATCTGCAGAACAAAAATTAAAGCCTTTGGTATAATGTTGTTTTGGACCCCATTGACATTCATTGAATTAAAAGTCATTTCATTAACAAAAACTGAAACATTCTTCAAAATATCATCTTCTTTAAAAGTTAATTTAAAAAAAATCCAAAGCTCTAAAATCTTCTAGGAATAATGTAAAGCAAAATAAAAAAACGCCATACACCCTCCTCCATGCAATATATGAAACTGAAAAAGTGCAAAAGATCAGACCTGGATGTTGCTACAATAAAGCGTTTCTAAGAAGCAAAAGGTTAGACCAAAGAGTTTTATTTTCATATAAATATTCACAGTGGAGTAAGCCGATAGTCAAACGTTTGGGCTACACGGGACTAACCCTACCTTTGTCTCAGAGGGATTTCCCAGACACAGTTCAGTCCTGATTCAGGTAGGCAAATTGACTGAGTGCTTTTTTGGTTGAAAGAGCCTGTTCAAACAGCTCCAAAGCGACGTGCAGGAATTGAAAAAATGATAATCTCTGTCAGCAAGTGTCTGGTGTAGAAGACACTCGTGAAAACACTTCAATCCAAAGCACTGAAGTCATACAGCAGAGAGATATAATAACATAAATGTGCTGTTCGTTGTTCACTTTTATCTATTTATCATCTTGTCCTATACCAACAAATGCTGTTGAAAGTCCAATGCTGATTAAATACTCATTGCTACAAAATAAAAATAAAAAACCTTTTTGGTAAGGAAACGCTCTGAATAGCCCCAGTGAATCATATCGGTCTGATTTACACAACCTTTCAAAAATTTTGGGTGAGAAAGATTTTTTTTTTTAAGAAATCAATGTTAATTCAGGAAGGATGCATTAAATAGATCAAAGGAGTAAATGCTGTTAGAAAAGGTTTCTATTTCCAATAAATGAGTTTTTTTTATATTCTATTCATCAAAAAATGCATCCACAAATATATTAAGCAGCACAACTGTTTTAAACATTGATAAAATCATTGATAAAATTGATAAGATCATGTGACACTGAAGACTGTAATAATCATGTAAATTCAGCTTTGCATCACATGAATAAACTACTTTTTTAAAATATATTTAAATAGAGAACAGTTATTTTAAATTTTAATAATATTTCACAATATTACTGTATTGTTGTATAACAAATACATGCAGCCTTGCTGAACAGAAGAGACTTCTTTCAAAAATCCTATAATGGTAATTGTGTACATTTTTACACAACTAAAACTTCAGTTGGAGATTACATTTACAATACTTATTTTTCCAAAACCCTACTACATTTTTGAAAAGCAAAGAGGCTAATTACTGGACTAATGATCAAGACCCCATGACCTCTGCATCGTGTTCATTATAGCTGTAGTGCCGAATTACCATGTTTCATAACTGTGAAATTATAATCTTGTTAGTCATGGTGAAATTCTGTGCAAATGTACAGTCTGCTTGCTAGTGTCTGACCCCACCCTCCAACCCCCAGCCCCACCTCTTAAATTAGGCCCCTCCCCTTACACTCCCTGTCTAGTCATTACTTACCTAACCATCTGTCTGTTTAATCCCTATCATCAATAGCCAAAGGGAATACTAGAAATCAAAGGGTCCTTTCATGATTTCACACAACACCACAGCATCGGTTGTGCGGGGTTCTGTAAATATTTGCTGCCTTTCATTTGACGATGAAATCGTTCCTTCAACTGAGAGGGATTCGTGGGTAAACAGGGAGCATTTCTTGGAGGACCCCGTGGCCCCGGCGAGTTTGTTTACAGTGTTTGTGCCGCCGATCATGCACTCCGATGTCCTTCCTGTTTCCCATGGGCCTCTGTTCCATCTCATCGTTTCGGCCTTCCTTCGTTCCCTATCTCCTCCTCATCGACCCATCGTCCTTCCTCCCATCCCGATCTCACCACCTCTCGGATCTCCCATGTGCCGTGTCCTTCCTTCTGATTTCCCGCCTCACTGCCAGTAAACATTCCTCCCCAGTGGTCTCCTTCAATTTCTTCATCTTTTGAGCATTTAGCAAACGGCATGACTTTGATAAAGCGTGTCTGGAGAGAACTGATTCAAAAGCAGACAGCGCAGGGTTGGAGAATATTTGCACCCTTACAAACACGGCAAACATTCGGTTTATCCCAAGATACTGATTTAGCATTGGTTTTTGTTGTTGATGATGATGTTCATTCGTCATGGAAGTGTATGTTTTCGCCTGAAAGAAACACACAGATATTTTTTCTAGGCGAATTACTCATTTTAAACCATGTTAAAAATATATATGCAACAAACGCAAACATTCAGTTTATCCCAAGATGCATTGGTGTTTGTTGATGTTAATCAACATGGAAGTAGCCTAGGCATGTTTTGCCTAAAGAAACACCTGAAACACACAAACATGTATTTTCTAGGTGTTTACATTTAAACTATATAAAATAAATATAAACTATGAATATATATTCAGCAAATGCAAGCATTCAGTTTATCCCAAGATACTGATTTTGCATTGGTGTTTGTTGACGATGTTCATCCGAAATTAAGAAGGATCATATGTTTTGCCTGAAGGAAACTCCTGAAATATACAGAATACACATACATTAAGAATCTACAAAAGGTCTAAATGCTGTCTGTGTAATTATCTTCAATGTGATAATCATCATGGCTCTAAAAAGAACTTACATTTTTTAATCTTAAGTTTTAGATGAATAATGGCAGACAGATAACTGTTGAAATTTAAGTCAATATCAAAGCTAATATTTAGTTATATTTGGGTGTTTTAAATATGATGTCAATTTACCTGAATCTGATTCAAAGTCTAAAAAATGGAGCCCGATCTCATGAAAGTTCATATTTATAGCACGGATGTCATTCTCGTGCCATTTATACGTGAAAACAGTTTTTGCGTGTATATGGTTTTCGCGTGCATATGATACGCACTTTTGGCGTGTAATACGCACAAACTCACCTACCTCGTCCCCCCTAAACCTACCCCAGGGTTTTCAGCGCGTAGCATATACACGCAAAAAACATTTTTGGTGTATAAATGCCACGAGAAATGACATTCGTGGTAAAGATACGCATTTTCATGAGACTGTGTTGAAAAATGAGATTCCCTATTGGAAACAGCCCACTGGTAAAAACCAATAGACCCATCGGAGGAGACTCTATACCCCAGTGCACATCAGCCTCCATCACCATCTGACACAGGATCATCGCCCCTGATACGCTGGGCCCCTGAGGGGATCGTGGAGAGCTAGTGGATTGGATCCCAGGGGTGTCCAAAATGAATCCAACCTAATCCAACCCCATCCGCACCGCAGCGCAATTTTGCTGTCTGTTCAGCTCCCCTGTGCTGTTCTTGAAATGGACCAAAGCTTGCTTTCTTTTCCTTTATGAAGCAGAGGGTCATCTATAAAAGAGATTTGTTTATTATTATTTTTCTATAAATTTGATATCACATACATTAGACATACAAAATGCTGGGTGTCAAACTGAAAAAAAATGTCAGTAATGAAAAACACATTTAGACATTCATTTGTGCATGATCACACAGATGAATTAAGTTAAAAAGAAGCAAAAGCCTGGACAAAATAAATATGGTGGGCATTGGAAGTGCTGAAAAGAAAATTTGTTCATACTTAACAGGTATATTGACGGTACCATAAGCCAGGCAACCCGTTCAACAAAATGAACAAATCTTTTTCCAGAGTCAATTCGTTCGTTCCGTTGATCTGAATGACCCAAATGCCTCGGAAAAAGATTTGTTCATTTTGATGAACGAGTTCGAACAGGAGAGTCACAAACATCATCACAGTACAGAGCAAGGCGAGCATTTGAGCTTATAAAACTTAAACTTTTTTATTTATTTATTAAATGAGCAATCGTTTCGCTTTATAAGACCCTTGTTCATCGTCTGGAATCATTAAAGTCCTTTAAACAGTTTGCACCTGAAACTGTCATTTGGACCTTGAACCGTTTGGTTACCAGTAAAGTGCATTATATGGAGAAAAAAAAAGCTGGAATGTTTTCATCAAAAACCTTAATTTCTTTTTGAATGAAGAAAGAAAGACATGCACATCTTGGATGACATGGGGGTGAGTAAATTATCAGCCAAAGTTTTTTTTAAAAGTGAACTACTCCTTTAAAAACGCAAAAGTGAAACCACCCTCCAGGGTGGAAATCTTAAAACGCTCCACCGTCGCATTCCCGTCTAAAGGGTAAAAATGCAAAAGTTTGCTGAAACTGTGAAGGTTGTACGCAGGCGCGCAGACTTGGTGTTGTTGTCTGGCAGTGCTCCACATTGCCACCTAGCCGCCTGGGAGTGCATACTACATCGAAATTCACACACTTTTGCGTCACCTCGCTGATTTCCCACCCATAATGCTCATCTAAACACAGAATAAAAAGTGATAACGTAACGCCACCTTTCGCGCTTTCTCTTCAGATCGTTTCTGTGTAAACATAGCCATAATTGTGACAGTTAGACATACCTGAAATCTATTTATTTCATTTGTACATTTTTTGTGTATTTATTTGTGCTATTGCTTGTAATTTGTCGATTACTTTTTTATTTTATTACTGTTTACTTGTATTTATTTAACATGTTAGTCCCTTTTAAGACCTGCCTCTTTTGTTATAAAATAAAGTTACAAAATCTGTTATGGCGAAAAAAAAAAATTATAAACCACCAGGAATGTCACTCGGCTCCATCTTAAATCTCAACACTGTAGACAGGCGTGGTGCGACGTCATATTACAACCATTACAGTGTTCGTAGTAGATCATGGCTTAAGCCGACAGAACATAGGTAAAGGCAGTGTTGGGGAAGCTAATCTGAAACTGTAGTCTGAAACAAGCTACAAGCTACTCATAAGATAAGTATTTTAACTACAGTCAAGCTACCCGTTTAGAAAAGTAGTTAGCTACACTACAAGTTACAATCAAAAAGTAGCTTGCTACATTGAAACTACTTTTGATTTTTGAAGAACGTATATTATAAATAACTGAATAAGTGTCTGAGCAATGTTTTAAGTAAAATATTTAGCGTTTAAAACAAGACAATGCCATTACGATTTCAAAGAGTAGTGTTTTATTACACACAACACTAAAATATCTCTGACTGTTTGTCAAAAGTGCAACAAATAGCCTACAAAATTGCAAGACGAAACATACATTCAACGTAAATCGCATGTAGAACATTTTCTTAAAAATACTGATTGAACTTGGACAAATAAGGACATGGGTAATTAACATTAGTTGTTTCTCCATCCTCCAAATCTGCCCGTCAAGTCTTGCTATATAATCATAATATGGGTGTGTTAACCCACTTCTGTGCATCAGTGAACCGTTAGCCGCAAGATGCGTCATTAAACAACAGGTGGCGGTAATGGCAAAAAATGAGTTTCTAATCTAACAAGAAGAAGAATATCCTTGCATTGCGCTGATTCGCGCAGGCTCGACAACTGTAGCAATGTAGCTTTTGCCGCGCTACACCGCTACTTGCTGCAAAAAGTAGTTAGCTACTGGAAAAGCTACACTGTTTAAAAAGCAACTGAGCTACTGCCAAGCTGCTGAAAAATGTAGTTAAGTTAGTAGCTACGCTACTTGTAGTTAACTACTCCCCAACACTGGGTAAAGGTGCTTGCATGCAGAGCAAAAACATGGGCATCTGCATTTGCTCAAACAGTTTATGATCTTCCCCGGATAAATAAACACAGTTTAAGGTGTTTACACGACCTTAAATGATAATTAAACGGTATAATCTGTGCATGCAAACACACTCAGAGAGCTTAGCTCACCTTAAGTGCATTCCCCCTTAAGACTATGTCAAAAACAGTGCACAACTAAGTGTCTGAAAAGCATTTTTTTGCACGATAAGAGATAGAATCAGAAATCACATTACGGGAATCTTCCTCTCAATCTGAATATTCCAGGACTTCCCCCCCCCCGTTTTTAACGAGGGTGCAGTGTGTATTCTGGGAGGGATGAGTGTCTGGCTGATGCTGGTGATTTGTTGGAAGGCCCCATTGTCCCATGTTAATGATGTCCCTTTGTGAGAGACGGGGATGAGGGCTGAAGACGTTGCCCGTAGTAAGGGAGCGGGCGGCTGAGGGTCTTAGTGTGACTGGCAGCTGGAATAATCCTCCCTTTGTACCCTCTGAGGGGCTCTACGAGTGTGCCCCATCGCTTCAGACCAGCCAGATGGAATCACAGAGAGCGAGCGACAGAAAGTATTCAAAGCCACACAAAAGCCTTCAGGCCAGACCACGTTTAGCTTATCTTAGGTTTGGTTTTCGCGACGCGGCGCTCAAAGTCTTTGGTCGGGTACGGCAGTGGCGTAGTCAGCGCCGCCGGCCCGAAGCGTGCCAGAGAGCCCTTTGATTGGAGCGTGTCTCTTTGTGGACTCAACTCCTTGGTAAACCTGTGGTAACTCAAACCATCCAACACACTTTATTTATTTACGCTTCAGGCCTCAGAATGATATACAAGTGTGAGTTATATAAGAGTTGTTCTGTTTTAGTTCGGTTGACATGGATTCCCTCCAGTTGTGTTTGGCTTGGCCATGTGATGTGGTCGCTTCCCAGCAGTCTGTGCAGTTACGCCTCGAAAATGTCAAAGACGACTCTCCGGCAGAGACGCAACGGCAATTGCACATTCTGTTGGCGGTTTCGCCCATCATTAGATCTGAGGAGTATTTGGGATCACCATTGTTTGTGCATGGCAAGCAATCTATCTTGATGTTCATATTTAGATTGCGACTGAAACCCCTAAAACATATTCTGATCCCCCTGAAACCCAAATGTAGATGGCAGCTCTTTGATTTCCAGTGAATGAGCCTCCTCACTCCAAACTTCAAATGAGACATTAAGCAAAGGGATTTGATGTGAAACAAACTCCATTGATCTTCTAGCTTTCTTCTTAATTTTTGACGAAACTGTTGGATTAGCACCAAAAACTTTTCGAAAGCCTTCAAAACAGTCATTAATTCCAGCTCGGTAAATCCAGTTCCTGTGCCGAATGCTACTGAATGCGGTGGAATCCCTCAATTCAAACATAATTTCCCAAAACATTGAGATACACGAGTTCCTCACAAGCGAGCTAATCGTTTGCTCAAATGGCAGATGGGAACGATTAAATATATTTAGAATCAAACATACAAACAGAGAAGCTCAAAATGAACGCTGAATACACACTTTATCGTGGAAAATGTGAGCAAAATGTCAACATATCCATGCGTTTTAACATAATCTCACCAAATCAAAATGAATCTGCATATTGTGTGCTCCAAAACAGACCGTCCGAGTCATGAATGGTTGTTTTGGGGTATGAATCTATTGCCTGTTGAATAAATTGGTTCGGAGAAAAAAAGAAAATAAGGGTTGAGAGATGTCTTGCTTGAGTGTACAAATCCCACTGAAGGGGCAACAGTAGCTTTGAAATGAGACTCATTCTTCTTCTGTGTGTGTGTGTGTTTTGCACATGTATAATGAAAAGCAGTTAGTGAGTGGACCATATCCTTTGCCCTGAGTGGCTCTGGCGCAGACTCTCTTAATTTAAGAGGGGATTAGGCTTGTGGAAGAACACTACACCCTCCCTCTCTAATTGGAGACGGCTAATAGCTGGACTCCTTGAAAACTGAGCCTTTTATCTTCCCAAGCTGAAATGGACTTAAAACATAGAAAGAATTACAATATATCCATCCAAGCATCACACATGATTTCACTGGCTGAGCTCCTAAGCACCCGGCGTAGCTTCTCGCTGAATTCATTTGAATGCACATTGACTCGTGATGATGTCAAAGACCCGATGGGTGATGTCATCAGCACAAATCATAACGGGCTTTATGGCAGCGGTTCTCAACTGGTCCGTTTCAGGAGCTGAATTTTACTTGTATACTACACTCTAAAAATGCTGGGTTGTTTTAACCCAACGTTGGGTCAAATACAGACAAACCCAAATGCTGGGTTAAAAAAGTAATTACAAAATTGAACCCAATGGCTGGGTTCATCCATATTTGATCCAAAGTTGGGTTAAAACAACCCAGCAATTTTTAGATTGTATATACAAATAAAATAAAAGGCATGATTAATGTTTTACAGCACAAAACATTGTACCATGGAAGAACCTTAATGTAGACTGTATCATATTTTCTTATACATATTGGAGTTTTTTTTTCATGGTTTTCGATGATGTCGTACTTTACAGGTCAAGCAACCTGTCCGTGTTGGCATCTGCTAAATTAAAAAATTGCTTTATTGCGATCCACTAAATGAAACTCAATGCTTTTTGGCACACTATATTTCGATAGAAATAGTAATTATTATTGAAATAAACTAAATCATTAAAGAAAACTATATAGTGCTATAAGTTTTTTAAGCGATTATCTTTTTGTTGACGTTAGAATGGTACTAATACCACAATACACTAATAAGATAAAATAAACAAAAAATATATTATAAACTAAAAAAAGTACATTTTTTAAAAAATATATAAATTAATTTCAATAAAGTATATTAAATAAAGATAAAATAAATTAGGGCTGTCAAACGATTAATAGCGATTAATCGCATCCAAAATAAAAGTTTGTGATTACATAATATATGTGGGTGCACTGTGTATAATTATTTTGTGTATATATATACACTCACTGGCCATTTTATTAGGTACCCCATGCTAGTAATGGGTTGGACCCCTTTTGCCTTCAGAACTGCCTCAATTCTTCGTGGCATAGATTCAACAAGGTGCTGGAAGCATTCCTCAGGGAGTTTGGTCCATATTGACATTATGGCATCACACAGTTGCCGCAGATTTGTCGGCTGCACATCCATGATGCGATCTCCCGTTCCACCACATCCCAAAGATGCTCTATTGGATTGAGATCTGGTGACTGTGGAGGCCTTTTGAGTACAGCGAACTCATTGTCATGTTCAAGAAACCAGTCTGAGATGATTCCAGCTTTATGACATGGCGCATTATCCTGCTGAAAGTAGCCATCAGAAGTTGGGTACATTGTGGTCATAAAGGGATGGACATGGTCAGCAACAATACTCAGGTAGGCTGTGGCGTTGCAACGATGCTCAATTGGTACCAAGGGGCCCAAAGAGTGCCAAGAAAATATTGCCCACACCATGACACCACCACCACCAGCCTGAACCGTCTGATACAAGGCAGGATGGATCCATGCTTTCATGTTGTAGACGCCAAATTCTGACCCTACCATCCGAATGTCGCAGCAGAAATTCGAGACTCATCAGACCAGGCAACGTTTTTCCAATCTTCTATTGTCCAATTTCGATGAGTTTGTGCAAATTGTAGCCTCAGTTTCCTGTTCTTAGCTGAAAGGAGTGGCACCCGGTGTGGTCTTCTGCTGCTGTAGCCCATCTGCCTCAAAGTTCAACGTACTGTGCGTTCAGAGATGCTCTTCTGCCCACCTTGGTTGTAACGGGTGGTTATTTGAGTCACTGTTGCCCTTCTATCAGCTCGAACCAGTCTGGCCATTCTCCTCTGACCTCTGGTTTTAACAAGGCATTTCCGCCCACATAACTGCCGCTCACTGGATGTTTTTTTCTTTTCGGACCATTCTCTGTAAACCCTAGAGATGGTTGTGCGTGAAAATCCCAGTAGATTAGCAGTTTCTGAAATACTCAGACCAGCCCTTCTGGCACCAACAATCATGCCACGTTCAAAGTCACTCAAATCACCTTTCTTCCCCATACTGATGCTCGGTTTGAACTGCAGGAGATTGTCTTGACCATGTCTACATGCCTAAATGCACTGAGTTGCCGCCATGTGATTGGCAGCTTAGAAATTAAGTGTTAACGCAGCAGTTGGACAGGTATACCTAATAAAGTGGCCGGTGAGTGTATATATATATATATATATACACACACACATGCATGTATATTTAAGAAAAATATTATTTATTTATAAAATATTTATATTTATATATAAAATACATTATATATAAATCTTTATACGGTATGAAAATATTTCTTAAATATATACAAACATGTGTGTGTATTTATATATATATATATATATATATATATATATATATATATATATATATATATATATATATATATAATAATTATACACAGTGCACACACATATATTATGTGAACACAAACTTTTATTTTGGATGCGATTAATCGTGATTAATCGTTTGACAGCCCTAAAATAAATATTACAAAACTGATAAATATATTGAGAAAATAATAAAAATACAAATAAATAACACAAAATGGATGAATATATTAAAATAATGAAACAAAATAGATGATTGTTTAATACATAAAATGTTTTTACATAAAAAGATGCTTCTTCCTTTGGTCACGTTCACTTATCCTGACTACTACAGGCTGCCAAAAACAAACAAAAAAAGTCAAAATAGTTATGGTGACTAACAAGCTTCCAGATGGTAAAATGTATTATTATATAACAATTTAATTCTTGTATGTACATTTTTAAAATCTGTTTATTTATTGGTTCATCAACTTCAGTCACCAGATGATTACTTCCCAAACTACAAAATGTTAAATAAACAACATTGAGAGCAAATGAAAAGGGATCATAAAAATTTCATTAAAAAAAAATCTCTCAAAGTTTATTTAGGCTACATCCGTATTCTTTGAAGTACAACTGTCACACGCTGGTTGGGACCATTGGTTACAGATGCCGTCTTAAAATATGGTGCTGATTCGACTTTGACAAATCAAAAGCCAGCATGATCATGGAGAAATCTGCGAAATTCCTGCTGATGTTCCCTTTTAAACAGTCCTAGCAGCACAGCTTATATAAAACGTTGCAACCAAACTTTTTTTTTTAGGGGAGAAAACTTCTCAAATTCTCTGAACTGTACAACATCTCTGTGAGTCTCTCCAAGGGCCGAGCACTTCAAAACCCTCCTCAGAAGCCTTGTAACAGACCCAAAACCAGCCTTAGAAAAGAGAAGGAGAAAGAGAGAGGGAAGAAAAAGAGAAAGCATGAGAAGCAAGATCTGGAAGAGTAAAAGAATCTCTAAGAAACTATAATTGAAAGAAAAGGCCTGAGTTTTAAAGCAACCTCTGAACAGATGAAACAAGCACACAAGCGACTGACTGTACCCCCCCCCCCTTCTTCCCTTTCCCTTTCTAGCAGCTTACTGAAATAAGGCATTTCTTTTTTCCATCTGATTGAGTGTAAGACTAAAAGAGGACTAGAGGAAGCGAGACCAGCTTGTGTGTGTGCCCACTAGCTTTTAGTCCGTAGCCTAATGAGTTCCTGAGGGAAGGGGTGCTGTCAATCATCCAGTGTTCCCTTTTTTCATCTCCCACCAACTCAGTCTGTACCGCGGAACTGAGGGGCATGACATAATTAGAGATCACTAAGTTACCACAACTTTTCCCTCTTTATAACAGGCCTGCATTAACCGTAGGGAAAAAGCGCTATGATGTGATCAATTACATGATGTCCAGAGAAAAACAAAAAAAGTAGATGTAGGATCAGCATCCGCTTTAACCCCTGGAAGTCACATGAATACAAAAAGGGTGTGAGAGAATGAGAGCTAAAGAGAGGGATATTATGATGTTTTCATTTGTTGTGCGCTAAAAGGGTGCCAGTAAGCACTGAGTAACAAACAGATGGGAGGAGTGCTGATTGATGGGTCACGGGAAACAAAAACAAGACAGGGATTTGGAAACATCTGCATGTGAATGGAGCTCGCTTGAATACGCCGTCGCTGAAGAACAGACGCCGGCAGAAGCTCGAGAGTAATTGCCGATGAACAATTTCAGAGAGAAATGGATCTCAGCGGAGAAGACAAGAACATGTATAGCACTGAAGAGGAGGTGTGTGAGACAACAAAGCGCATACATCATACCAACCGGCATTCATTAAAGGAAAATTATGTCTTTATTTACTCTCTCGCATGTCATTTCCTGCATTCTGCTTTGGTGGAAAACAAAAGGAGAAATTCGTTGGGCAAAATTCACAGCTGAGGAATTGTTCCCTTGAAATCACGAGCTGAATTCTACATAGAATTGACCCCACATTGAATTGAAATTGAATGACAACAAAAGTAAATTATTGATTTAATGCTGCCTTCAAAATTAAAATAGCTTTTTTGTTGATTATTATAATTCACTACAGATTTAGCGTGTTTACACGACAACAATGTACTAAAAACGCAAATGTTTTTCCTTCGCGTTTTTCACGTACAATGGTGTCAAAAAGATCTCCATTCACACGTATCCACGAAAACGACTAAAAACGCTGAATTAATTATGCCAGCCCAGCAGATGGCGATGTCATTTTGTAAAGAAACTATGAGCCTATAAAGTGAACATGTAATACATGGTCATGACGTTACCGTTTTTACAAATTCGCTCTTTTGTAGTTCACATGGTGGCGATATCGGTATTGGTTTAAAATAACTTGCACTCTGAAACCAATTTTCAAAAGTTTGTGTTTTTAGGACTCCAAAATGGCGTTTGGCCAAAATGTATCGTGTAAACGATCCTTTACTTTTCTCTCACTGATCTGTTAGATTATTGAAATTATATAATCTATATTACAAATCAGTGTTTTCACAATGTTTTAAATTGACACTTTAAAGACAGACCTTGAGCTACGAGGTTGTTTATCAATGGTATTTCACTCCTGTTGAAGCTGTCAGTCCACATTATTTCAGCTTATTTATTAAATAATCATGTTTAACAGTGGAATTCCTGGTGAAAAAATACATTATCTATGATGCCAGGAAGCACTCCCATCTCCCTATGCTCTCCAAATACTGAAATGTTTGTATATATATGCATATTTTACAATAAACTTAATATATATTGTATATGTTTGTACATATAATCAGCATTTGTTAAAGGGATACTTCACCTCTGGAAAGATGAATGTGAATTTTTTTTTTTTTACATCTAGCTTTCTAGACTGAGAAAAGCGTATTTCTGGCTTATGTGGATGAAAGACTACAACTCCCAGAATGCACTTGCGTCACTGACCTAGGAGGCCATGCCATGTAACAGAGCAAGTCTAGGCTACTAGTGAATCTCCGTGATGAGTCTGTCCGGATTTCGAGATCATCCCGAATTCGCGATTCAGCTTTTGCGTTCTACAGTCGCCATTCATTATGTTTACTGTGGCGAGCAGGGTGAGGCTGAGGGCCACGGGAGAACGCGCGATTACCGATGTAGTCGACACCTGTGAAAACGTACAGGTCTCGATATCTCTCACAGAGGAGCAAGAATTTTCTTAGCAATGTTAAAACGCATATCAACGATCACTTGTTTAGCGTTCATATAAACACTACATTCAGATTCACCAATCAGAATGAATTCAGTTAGATTCAGTTGGGTTTAGAATGATATGAAGGTGAGAAAATAAAGAACTACTGGACAGAAATCGACATTGGAAAAGGAAAAACATCTCCGACAGCACCAATGAATTCGCAGGTCGTAAACAGGACTGAAAATGGCATGTTTCGCCACGCAAATATTCAAATTGTAAGCCAGCTCCCACTTAAAGATAGTATCTCATCATTCTTTCGCATAAAGAATGTATATCAACATCGTTTTTGATAAAACAGCAAGGGCCAAACATACATCGCCCCCATTGAGAAGGAAACCCACAGCTTTGGGTTAATTACCCCACAATGCAACGGCTGCAATGATCATCTTCGGCTCTTGTGAAACTCACTGTGCGCTCCGGCAGCCAGGCCATGGCGGTGCCAACAGGAGGAGGAGTGTGCCAGCCTGTGAAAGGGTTGAGTGCGGTTGACCCCCATGGGTTGTGTGGGCATTGGACTCAGATCAAAGGCATGGAGCAGCGGAGAGAGGAGGAGGTGAACAGCTACGGTGAGGGTGGGAGATGTGCCAACTCGGATTTGCATCCCTGGAGACGGAGAGAGGGGTGAGACAGAGAGAGAGAGACAGACAGAGTGAGATACAGGATTTCTATCTCTCTCATTATTTGCTTGCTCATGATAAACCCAACGATGCAGTGCAAAAGGTGTCATGGTTTATTTGAATGAGAACTGGTCAAATCGGGTTATACTAGTGTGCTGAAAGCAGTCCAAATGTCCAAACTGTTATATAAAATCAACGTGGGATGTCTTAAAGATTATTAAAGACGGCTTATCTGCCTTGTATAACCACCTCTTGCTTAGCAGGGTTTGCATCCTTCAGGAAAGAAAATTCACAAATGAGATTTTTTTTTGCAGTCTCCCAGACAGAGAAACTTTTGCTTAAGACCTTAAGGTCTTTTTTTCTATTCTCACGTTTTAAAAGAAAATATGCCTCAATACATGCTCAGATTTACTTACTTAGCATCAAATGTGTGGCTGTCAAACGATTAATCAGTGATTAATCGCATCCAAAATAAAAGTTTGTGTTTACATAATATATGTGGGTGTACTGTGTATAATTATTTTGTATATATATAAATACACACATTTGCATGTATATTTAAGAAAAAAAATATTTATATATAAAATATTTATATATAATATAAATTATATCTAAATGTATATACAGTAAATATATGAAAATACTTCTTAAATGTATACAAGCATGTGTGTGTATTTATATATATAAAATAATTATGCACAGTGCACCCACATAATATTATGTAAACACAAACTTTTATTTTGGATGTGATTAATCATTTGACAGCTCCAATTTTTTCTAAAATAAATAAATATCTTAAAAATAAATAATAAATAAATAAAAATATATAATCTTTATGTAAAAGCACAATTGAAAACAGAACTGAAAATTGGCATGTTTATCCCATTTTTAGTCAGGTGGATGAAGAATTTTTAGTTAAAAATTAGAAAGAAAAGCCAGAGCTTTGGGTAACTTACTAGTGAAATATATTTGACAAAGATCAAATGATCTAGAGCTGCTATTCACAGTAATTTTGAAATAAATAAAAGAATAAATACCCCCCCCCAAAAAAAAAAAAGAAGAGGAAAAGAGGACTTTTATATCTTTACAAACATTTTTTTTCTCCTGGGGACTTAGGAGAAACATCTGAGACCATTATTACCTATAAAATAGCAACCCTTTTTTGCTAAAATAGAAAAAAGAAAATCCTCTGCGGTTCTTCTTAACGAATTCATTCAGTCATTTCACCTCTTCAACACTCACAGCGGGAGAATTATTCACTCATCTGATCACTATTTTATCACTGCCTCACTATTTTCCTCCTAACCTGTTCTCCGCTGCTCCCCTGTTCACCCACCTCCACACCTGAGTTTGACATCAGGGCCTCATTTAGTGTCAACTTGTGTCTTCTCTTTAATGATGGGGGGATTAGTGTTGAGCAATGGCTGGGCGTCCACAACACACACACACACACACACACACACGTACACTCACATTCCCGCTGTGAGTGTCTTTTTAAGAGACTGATCAATGTCACTTTGGCATACTCTCAGTGAAGCTTAACACGACTCTACCCAGCATGGGCCGCAGTTCCTACAGCTCACCAGAGGTTTTACGGGCTTGTCGAGTCTAAATGGCAAGAGGGACAACAGAGGAAGAGCTAAAGCCCCAAATGCTAATGTCTTAGCCCTCAGTGGGAATCTGGTTTCAGGAGTAAAGGAAATTCATATTTTCCGAAGGAGATCTCATGATTTTCAAACAAGCTGAAAGTGAAGGTTGAAATAACAACAAAGAAATCCAGCTCCCAAAAGTACTTGGAATTGCATTTATAGCACAGCGAGAGCAAAGGAAAAGGCCTTCTCATTCATTCATTCATTCGTTCATTCGCTTGTTTATTTGTTCGATAATTTGTTCCTTCCTTCGAACAAATAAACAGATGAACTTTTAACATTGTATACCCTTACTGTGGTAGTCCCATGGTACATTGATAACACAAATCATGGTATATTGATCTATACAGTGCAACTGAATCAATATTACATTCATGTACTATGGTAAAGCTACTAAAAAGATACCATGGTGTACTTTTTTTGGCCCATTCACATCAAGGAAGTTAACTATAATGATGACTAGGGTTGGGTATTGAGAATCGAGTATCGATTGGAACCGGGACTAACTTTTCCTTTTTCCCGAAATCGTTCAAAAGATAAAATTTCGATTCATAGTTTCTATATTCACAGTCCGCGACCGGAAGAAGAAACCGCTGAACAACACCAACAAAGAAGCGTCTACTGGAAGTATTGGCATAACCGCTAGTCGAACATGAGTAGCTTACGTCGGCGGTCCAAAGTGTGGCTTCACTTTTCTAAAAATAACGAAATCTTGGCAAAATGCAAAATTTGTGACAAAAGGAGTATTTGTGACAGAAGGAGTATTTCCTTCAGAAAGGAGTATTTCCTTCAGAAAGACCGTTGGTTAGCAAGGTTAGCTAAACTTTTTTGACCCTGCCTCTTAAAAGAATCGGAATTCGAGAATCGTTCAGGAACCGGAATCGAAACAATGAATCGGAATCGGAATCATTCAAATTTAATCGATACCCAACCCTAATGATGACTACAAACTATATAGTTTTAATAATTGTTCAATGGAGTTACTGCTCTGGCACAGATGTTCAAGTCTTTTGTGGAGTATCAAAAGGATCTAGATCTACAAGAGAGAGAGAAAGACGACGAGAACAACATTTTAAAGTGCTCAATCACAGTTCGAGGCATAAGGCTCCTCAAAATGCCATCATACATTTTTGATGTTCGTCCGTCGAAAAACGTGTCATTTTTTGTATCTTTAGGTCCTGTATTCTTAAAAATGACAGTGCAAACTAGGACTAAATATATTATTTTCTTTTTTTGGTAGGGATCAAATATATTCAAGAGAAATGAACTACAAGTGTAAACACACCCTTAGTCTTTGATTAACATTTAAGGTTTTTATTTACGCAGAAAGCATTTCAAACCTTGACAGATCCAGAACCTTTTGAATAATGAACCTGGACCACGAGTCAGAGACCTGGGAATCATGGGATAGGTTGTAAGAGCTCTCTGTCGGTCATAACAGTCCACAGTGAGGCCACTTGGATCAACACTAAAGAGAGTCGCGTCAACGTGTGACTGCCGGTCCTGCAAGAGAAAAATATGTGGGAAAAGATGATATTGACAAGGAAGAAAAATGCTTAAATGTCCGCCAGACAGTCTTGGTGGTAGATGAGGCATATGGAAACTCCCTTTTGTTTTCTGGGGGGTCTCGGGGTGTGGCTCGCTTCACAAGAATGCGATCAGCTCTGCTGAAGGGTTATGGATTAGCTTTGGCCTGTGCTGACAGCTCAGAGCTTAGCCGTGTAAAGGTCGATACCACGAAAACAATTGAAAAGAGTGTTTGCTCAAACCCCTCCTGAAGTACAATCTCCAACAAACACCCCGTTTCGGAATTTCCAAGGAAACTGCCAAGAAAAAAAATGATGGGAGATCCCACTTTTCAGGAATAGGGTGCCAATGGCAGGCGTTGATATTTCAAAGCACTCTGTTGAGACCCTGAATCCACAATGTGTGATGTATGTTTGGGAAGGGGTCTTCGGAGCCTCTATGATAAATGCTAAAATCCTAATGCCAGTCTAAAGTCTCAAGGTTGTGGGTTTCAGGAAATGTAGCCTATATTGGGCTGTCGAAATGTATCCAGTGCAATAGAAGTTATATATTATAAGTTACTTCTACATCTGAAAGGGGTGGTTGATTGCGATTTCACTTTTTTCATTTTAAATAGTGTGTAATGTTGCTGTTGGTGCATGAACAGTATCTGCAAAGTTGCAGCGCTGAAAGTTTAGTGTAAGCAGAGATATCGTCTTTTAAAAATCAGGAAGTTTAATGCCTACAAAAATGAATTACTACAGCCGGGTTTTAGACGTCACTAACCCATACATTTACATCAACACTCCCTCCGGAATATGCAGAAAAGGGCATGGCCATATTTCTGCGGCTCATCGAAAGTGTGTTATGTTCACTAGCTGTCAGGTCTTCTGTGTTTGGGCTTCCCACGGATGCTGAACTTCGTCAACAATGGATACAATTTACGTTTGATGATGTTCCTGAAAATGACGCTGGTAATCTAGCTCTCTGTGCTGCGCATTTTTTGGAAGACAGCCAGAATCTCCACGAATTCAACACCGGATTCAACAAGAAACTGTTACTAAAACATGAAGCAGTTCCAACTTTAAAACCAGAGACAGCAGTTGTTGGGCCACAGCCTGTAAGTAGGCTAAGACTTAATCATTTCAAATGTATTTGCATGTATAATTCCAGACGTAGCCTTGTGTTTTTTTTTTTTTTTTTTTTCAAATGCCACCACTGGCTTTATAGCCACTAGACTACTAGTTATGCTATTTTGTGTCTACGACAAACACGTACAAACATTATGGACCTGAATTTTGTATAAATACTAATGTTTTAAATGTATTTTTCATGTATATGCTTTATGACGTTATTTCCAATTTGTTCAAGAACGTAAACCAATGCCGACTGCCGTTTGTGTATATAATGTTAGTAGCCAGTCAGTGTAAAACAAACGTGTAAGTTAAAAAATATAGGCAAATTACCATTCAGAAACGTTTTGTAAGAGCCGTGTGTGGTGAGGTTCTGCTTGACTCGATTCATCGCCGCTTTGATACTGCAGTATCGACACCATTATTTACTGTACATTGGACCAGAGCGGCTCTGCATTGGACCAGAGCACATGCATGTTTCGAACTCGTAAAGTTAATGGGAGTGAACCTCCCAATTATGACAAATTTTAATTCATAGCAACATAACATTTTAAGTTAAAGACTTAGAATTTACTTAAAATAAAAAGTAAATGAATAAATGAATTAAATGAATTCAGAGTAAATGAATTCAGCTCATGCAAATTGTTTTTAGGTTTTTATTTTTGCAGTGTTGGTGCACCGGTGTCATCTTGTCCACTGCCGGCGTTGATGTTTAAGGCTCCCTGTCGAATCCCCAACAGATCCCGGCCCTCTGCTAAGCTTAGCAACTGAGCCCTCGCACAAGAGCCAGATTAAAAGGTTTGGTTGGGAACACGACAGGGAAAAAGGTTTGCCTTTTCCATTGTCAGCAGCTTTTATCCCTCGCAAGCTTGTGAAAATTCATTCAAAATTAGCTGTCAAATTTGGCGAAGAGAATCAAATGCAGTTGACAGCAGATTATCGTGTTAAAGAAAGCAAGAAAATGCATCAAGTAATTTATTTTGTTGCGATCAAGACTGCAGCTAGCAGTTAAGATGAACTGTAGCCTCTTTCACCACTAAAAAGGGCCATTTTAATTGATCCTCGCTTTTAAAGGCTAATTCTTCACTCGCTGCTTTTCAGAGTTTTTTTAACACTAGGAAGGCACATTGCTGCCAGTTAACCGAACGATAGCCTAGCTGTGCAGTAATGAACTTCGGATTCAGAGAAAGATTTAATTGGAGAAGAAGAAGCATCTTCCCCATCATCTTGAGTGAACTGGGCAAATCAAAGTGACTGCAAAGTTAAGCACAGGCTTAATGATGAGGAAAAACGTGTTTGTACGTATCCGAATCGCAAGATAGAGATCTGGTTGTATACTTGTGCATAGGCATATACAGTATGTTTGAGTGTGAAATGTACCTTTTGACTTTGTCAAGCATTGCCAAAAACTTAGAACAATCACACTCAAAACCTTATTGAACATAGAAAAAATAACTCAATTCACACCTTGGCTTCATAGCAGTAAAAACACACACATCAACAAATAACATGAGGTGGATGCTTAAAGGTTTTTTTTATATGTGGTGCAAATCTGACAGCTGTCTAAAGCAAATCTGACAGCTATATGACTTCTTTTGCCTTTCTGTACTGATTTCATTTGTATTTTTATCCCACTTTTAAAATGAATATTGCATTATTCTTAAAAAAAAAATCCCAGTGATGGCCTTTGAAGCCGCTGTCTTCTCATGCGTAATTTGTGACATCGCAGGATCTGTGGAGAGATCAATCTCCTCCTCTGGTTAGAAAACATGAAAAGGTATGAATGCAGGGCTAGTAAATGTGTTTGGGCAGCTTATTGCTAGAAAGAAAAGTGAAGGGTGACATATTCATGCAGCAGTTGTAATTTAGGAACTTCTTAAAATAGCCGTTTCATCTGTGGTTGTTTTTAGAACGAATCTGGGAATGGAACAGGAACTTTCTCTCACACACAACACTTTCAAATGTTTTTTTCAGGGCTAACTAAAATATATATATATTTTGTCATTAAAAGATTTTGCAATTATTATGGACAGCAAATGACAAAGTGCGTGCTTAGTTTTGCAAGTTCACTAAAGCACAACTTTGCAAATCTGTGGGTGATATAACCAAAGACATTTTATGCAAGTATGTGTGTGTGCTCACTGTAAATCACAGATTGCGTGTGTGAATGAGATATAGCTCCAGAGCAAGTTCAGTGCATAGAGAACAGCAGTAGAGCCCTGAGGTGTGGAAATCCCCCTCTACACAACATTCACTCTCCAATTAACTCTTACCAACACCTGTGACATGACTGACAGACAGACAGATAGAGATAGATAGATAGATAGATAGATAGATAGATAGATAGATAGATAGATAGATAGATAGATAGATAGATAGATAGATAGATAGATAGATAGATAGATAGATAGATAGATAGATAGATAGATAGATAGATAGATAGATAGATAGATAGATAGATAGATAGATAGATAGATAGATAGATAGATAGATAGATAGTCTATTTAATAGATGCATGGATGGATGGATACAGTAGATGGATGGAAAAAACCTTATACCAGCCTAAGCTTGTTAGATGGTCTTAGTTGGTTTAGGATAAGCAGGGGACACACTTAACGATTGTAAGGCTGATTATGAATGTAATTTGATAGTTACGACTGATCATGCCCAAACATGCCAAGTTCAGAGACAGTTGCGTTCAGTCAGTGTTCACAGTCAATGTTTGAAATCTACTCAAGTCGTTAGTAACAGTCTGTATGTGTGTTTAGTTCAGTCTTAGAATGTTTCAGGTTGTTGTTAAAGGAGAACTCTGGCGCAAAATGAACCTTTGGTCTAATAAAACATTTGTACCTAGTCGAACGCTCTCTGAGATTTGTTTTCATGATAATCGAATGTAAAGAGTTTTATCTCTAAAAACTGTTTAGTGTATAACGCTTAGTATATGGGGGCATTTCATAAGTAAAAATAAATCGCTAGTTTACACCACTAACAAGGCTCAAAATAGCACCACACTAAATTAATGAGGGTCCCTACATGCAAAATGAAGCATTGAGAGCTTTGTAAGTGTACAGACAGTTTAATAAGAATTGGTTGTTCATGGTTCGACTTGTCGAGACTGTTTTCCAAAGATGGCTCCTGCCTGTATACACGAAGTAGACTTTAGTCTTTATAAAATATCTTCTTATTAAACTGTCTGTACATTTACAAAGTTCTCAATGCTTCGTTTTGCATGTAGGGACCCTCATTATGTTACTGTGTTAGTGTGGGGCTATTTTGAGCCTTGTTAGTGGTATAAACTAGCGATTTCTTTTTACTTATTATATGCCCCCATATACTAGTGTTATATGCTAAACAGTTTTTAGAGATAAAACTCTTTCTTTACATTTGATAATCATGAAAACAAATCTCAGAGGAACAGTAAACTAAATAACAAGTGTTTTATTAGACCAAAGGTTCATTTTGCTGAAGTTCTCCTTTAAGTGTGTCCCCGAAAATGGTTTCCCAAGTACGACCACTTAAAAAGTGCTCAAAACCCGTCTAAAACCAAACAAAAGACTAGTCTAAGATGAGTAAACCAGCTTAGGCCAGTTTATATGTTTTAGCAGGATAAATAGACAGGCAGAAAGACAGATAGATATCAAAATCCTCTTAAAACCATCCAACAGACTAAGTCTGAATACCAGCAAACCAGCTTAGGCAAAAAAACTTAAAGTCCTCCTGTAGACAATATTTTCATCCCGTGAGAAATTTATTTTTGATCACCAAAACTACATATTTAAATGTTTTTTTTTCTTGAAAAACATGTCTTCATGCCTTAAAATAGCTTGAATGTAACTAACCCTTTGCCTTACTTAGTAAACTAAACTAAGATCACACGTTGACCTGATTGGTTACAAGGTAGTTTGTGATGTCAGAAACACCAGATTTAAACACCCTGTTTTTGAGACTGTCTTTGGTTCACTGCTGTTTTAAGGAATTAAGAAAATACTCAGTAATGGTCTTAAAAAAAGCTGGATTTTCTCCACAGGGGACTGTAACCTCTAAGATGCTCAAAGCCACTTGAAAACCAAACAACAGACCAAGTCTTTCCAAGACCAACAAATCAGCTGGTTTACAATGTTTTTTTCAGAAGGATAAATAGACAGACAGACAGATGGACAGTATCAATCAAAGTAAGAAAATGTCAAACAAATCTATTATGACTTATTGATTGGTATTTTTTAATTTGTTGGCGTCATACCTCTTAAATGTACTTCAGAAGCAAAAGCATCAGTTTAAATATGGCACAAATTACATTCAAGTGCGGAACAGATGATTCAGCATAGGCAATATGTGCGGCGAGGAAAATTAAATCCCATTGCGAGAGGGCGGATTGTAATGTACAAAACAAGTCCAAACCGAACTTGATAAAATAATCATAAGTGGGTAATTTTCTTAGCAATTCTATGTTACTACTTAAAACCTTTCTGGATGCTCTCACGAGTGCAACACAACACAGGCAGCCTTTTGTTCACCACAAGGCACTGATATGCTTTCAGTTTCCATGCCAACAGACTTTCATCTTTCATCTTCCTTACCAGCTCATCCTACGCTTCAGATGAATTAGGTTTGTTACAAATTCTTTTGAAGTGTGGAGGCAACCCCCCATCTCCAACCCCACTTCAGCCAAAACAAAACAAGCCCCCCAGAAAATAAATAAATAAAGCAACCTGAGTGGCTGCGCGTAAGCCAATAATCAGTAGCTATTTCGCCCCCTCGCTTCGACCAATGGCGTTGTACGCGGGGAAATCGCGCCTTCATTTTCGAGTCTGGAATATTCCTCAGCTGCTGCCCTTCATTTTCCCGAGCGGCACGCGTTGAAGTGCGCCCGACTATTCAACTCCATTATGAAGCCCAAGCCCTGTCAAGATGCATTGTGGCTGCGTAATGATCTTCAATTACGCTGATGTCGGACCCGTAGGGAGATGTCGGTACAGGCGGGGAGGGCGAAGAGGGAAGTGTATCCAGAACAAAGCCTTGAGAGCGAAGAACCTCCACATCCTCAGATATGGACGTCTCTCAAGATGCTGCGGAGAATTACACCTTAAGACACAAAGAAGCAATTTCAAGAAACCCAAGTGCTCCAAGACGGAGAGAGCGACTCGGGCATGAATGCCGGCGAAGGCCAGTGTCTTTGAAGAGTTCCCACAATAGCGCCCGTGTTCAAAAGCCCCACATTCCGACTTCATTTTCATTTGTGCTCATTTCAAATCTTTTTTGCTGAGTGCTTGGCATTTTGCAAATGAAAAGGGGAGCGTTTCCAAGGACGGCTGTCTACATGTCAGTTTGTTTAGATGCACAACAACAACAACAACAACTCGTTTTGGCCTTGAACAACAGCACTCAAAAGAACACAGATCAACTCCTGTTCCAGAACTTTCAGTTGGACCATTTATTTCATCTCATCTCCTGTCTTTTTTTTTCTCATCCAAATCATAAAAGTTTCATAGGATACAGTCCCGTAGAGAGAAGTGCTACCGATCGCTGGTGACATCAAGGTGTCTTGGGCCTTTTGAAGTTCCCTCGACTTGAGGGAATAAAGAAATCAACACAGCACAATAAAACACCATCCAGGTTTTGGAAATCTAGATGAGGTGTCTGCAGTTTCAGAGGTGAAGCGGAGGGCTTTGAAAGCAGGAAACAGTAAAAGGAAGTAAGCGGAAAACCAAAGGAATAGAAGCGAGCTTTCATTCTGTCTATAAAGACAAGCATCGACAGAGACAGTAAGACAATGCGGTTAAATTTAGAGCGCGTTTTCAGACTGCAGAAGGCCTCGCTTTATGATGCCAGTCGTGGCAACCAAACATCCACTTGCCGAGTGCGTCTGATTATTGAAAGCTCTCCTTGAACGAGCTCTCATATTGTGTGTGAAATGAATAAAACCATGGTCTCTAAACACTTTTTCATTAGCATTTAAAAGACTGGCATATGGAAACAAGGGACTATTTGCTTCAGAATGAAATGTTATAGATCGTCACACACGGCAAACAGGCACAAAAACATGGACATTTCATTTTGTGATGCCAACGTCTTTTTCTTTTGCTAATTATTAACTATGCAGGAAGCAAAGCTTTAACCATGCAAACAAACACATTTTGAGGTTAGATGTATACGGAGCGAATTTAACGTATTTGTGAATAAATACATTTCCATCCATCTTGGAAGTTGCTGGAATAGAAGAAGACACTTGATATAGTAATTTTCATTTAGCCTATATTAAATGACGTGTGCCTCAGTGCAGTCATGTTGTGTTGGTTACTGAGGTGGATGCCGCCATTTGGGAACGCAGTCGTGCAAGACAGTTCTGGGAGGATATAACACCGAACCACTTTGACTACAAAATTTGTCTGTCGTCAAAAGTATTTCTCAGGGATTTCTTGGGACCTTTTAGATTCTGTGCAACGAGATCACCTGCTGGTTGGCCCAGTTATCCACCTTATTCCTACCCCCATGACGCTTTGCCACGAATTATGGGTGTAACTTCCATTAAGCTGTAAACAAAGTGAAAGGCTCGCTCTATGAACGCAATACGTTAAAAAAGTGTCACAATGAGATTGTCACAATGACTCACTCTTCAACCATCGAACATTAAAATCAAATGTAAAAGTTTAAAAGAATCAACAGGTACTTTCAACAGACCACAAATAGCCCCATTTAAGCGCGAGTCTTCGGTTAAACATCTCTGTAGTAAGCAAATATCTGTATTGTATAACAAGCATTAACCAAAAATGCATTACGTGACTATATTAAAGTCATTGCCGTCATTTTGACAGATTATAAATTGCATTTAACTAAACAAACCTGGAAAGGGACATGAGGATTTGAGAGAATAATGAGAGATTCTTAGTGCATTCAGTGAATTATAAATAAGAATATCGTAAATTAGATTTGAGAGAACAGACCACAAATGTGCCGTATATGGTGTCCTATGTACTATGTAAGTAGTTGGTGTTTTATTGCCTTCAGTAGTCTTTTTTTATGGAAACTGCAGTGAATTGCAGATATAGGTGCATTTTTGGAGTTTTGCAAGCATGTAGGTAGAGGCACATTTTTGTGTTTGTACACATTTAAAAAAAGGGAACAAGAATGAAAGTTACCAATGGAGAACATGTGTTGTAGAACATGGCATGAGATAAGAGTTGAATCAAAGATGGACAATCTTTGATTTGAAATATCTACGGCCCTGTTTTCTTCTTTTTCACCCCCCAACCAAACTGACTCATTAACTTCAAAGCCACTGATAGAGCTTTTAATTAAGAGGAATGTAACATTGAAGCACAGATAACCCTCCGTATTCTCCTCCTCTCCATCTCTCCTTAAACACACATCATTAGAAACTCACTGTAGGTTTACACTGCACAGCACTAATCACATACAACCTGCTCTGCTAATAATACAGCTTTCACCTGACATCATGACGGCTACGATCATTAGAGACCACTGTGTATGATGTCACTTCCTGTGGGGGAAAACACAGGAGCGTCCAATTAAAACCTAGTGCTTATGAATAAAAGGCCATTCTTCAAAAAGCATATATTGAAAATGCAGTATTTTCAATTATTGAGTTATTTCAATATGCAAATACAAGTCGTCGACTTGTTCAGTTGAATTTATCTAAATAATAAATTCTAAAAAAAATTCAGAAATTTTTTTAGCAAAAAGTAAAAATAATAGCATTAACAACAATAATATTAATATGGTAAATAAGCAAGAAAACTAACTATATACATAATTCTGATATATTATATGCAAATACATAAATTACTTAAATAAGGAAACAATGAATATCTTTTGGGGTCCACAAAGAAAACTTTTAAAAGCATATTAGTAAATCAATCCCTAGAAATGTCTCCCTGTTCATGCCCACTATCCTACGTCCAACAAAACTATCTCGACTGGCACAGTCTGGCAACCCCCTTCTCCCCTCTCCACCCCCTACCGCAGGGATCAATGGCAGGCTGAGAGGAGTGGGGTCTTGCCCACAGGGAAAGCTGAATATTGGCCAGATTAATTGCAGGTTGTGATTGAACAGCGCTTCTGGGAACACACACATACACACAGCTTACAGGCAGCACACCCCGTATCCTGCACATGTCTGTACACTCACGCATGGCCACACATACACATGTTGTAGATACCATCCGTCAGCATGCTCGCTCCCAGATGAGCATCTACACCCACCCAGAGGTGCTGTTCCTTTGTCTCCAGGTAGCCGAGACCTGGCAATCGGCCCACAGCGTGCCTCTTTCATGTGGGCGAGGGGAATTATCTCCCTTTATGTGTGTGTGTGTGTACGAGTGAGTCATTCAGAGGTAGCTTCCATATCGGTGCTCTGGAAGCGGGCCAGCCACCTGTGTGCTTTGTTTATGTGTGTGTGTGTGTGTCTGGTACATCAGCTCCAGAAGCATCTGAAACAGCGGAGCAGAGTGAGGCCAGGAGCCTGCAGGGGACAGAAGATTAGAGGAGCTCTTTCAAACAACGTGTGGAAAAGGGGGAATAACAACCTGCCTTTAAAGGCACACTATGCAAGAACTGTACCTTAATATAACAGCTTCAAAGTCATTTTGGTGGTAAACAAACTCATAGGGCGAATCATCCTGGTAGTAAAGCTTGGGGGAGGGGGGACGCTGCTGGAAAAACAGAAATGCAAGTTTAGAGAAGCACCCTGACAAATCTCGCGAGAATCACGACATGCTTTACGGCAATCGACGTCACACACAGGAAAAGAGACCCATAAATAAATGCAGTGATCCGCAAGTTTTGAGTTCTTTAATGGTCTAGTGGTAGATCTTTTGCCAAGCGTGTCAGAGGTTACAGGTTCTAAGTTTTTTCTCTCTTATCAAAACTGAATTTGTTCATCTGTGGTTACAGATATAGATCAATATCAAGCAGGGACACGTTTTTGTGCATTTAATTTTGTGATTTCACCAGAATGGATAGAGTCTCTGCAACTGCGATAGATTGAAGAGCGCATCCGAGTGAAGACTGTGCGCATGCCGCCACAAGAGAACACTATGTATCCATCAAAAACACATTTTAGTGTTACATCTCTTATTTAATGCAAAACAAAATGCACACTAAGCAAGATTTGTACCTTAATATAACAGCTTCAAAGGGGTATCAGGCTGTGAGTGCAGAGACCAGTCTATGGCAAAGACGCTCTGTGTGAGGGTTATTTACGACAGTAACGTTAAATACAAGTACTCCACAGCGACTCTAGGGGTCGCTGTTTGACAAACGGAATCCCTGCATAGTGTGCCTTTAATTAGGCAAGGCAGTGCAAGTTTATTTATATAGCACATTTCATACACAATGGTAATTCAAAGTGCTTTTCATAGAAGAAATTAAAATAATCAAAACTAATAAGAATAATTAAAACAGTTTAGAATGAAAGTAAAAACAGTCGGACGAACAGTGGCACAGTGCTTGATCAGTAAATGCATAGCTAAAACAATGTGTTTTGAGTCTGGATTTGAATGTGACTGAAATCTGGATGAAATTCTAATGTCTGGTCACATAAAAGAGAAAATCCTAATTATTGACACTTCATGAAAACAGTTAGATATAATTTAGGGGGCATTTACACTGTTTTCAACTTAAAGGGTAACTAAACCCCTGGTCAGAGCCTGACTCCACCCACTTGCAATATTTGAAAAATGCTGAAAAAGTAGGCAGACCCCAGCAGAGATAGAGGGGACGAAATAGATGCTAAAACACTCTATCATGATCGTTTTCAATCCTCGCAATTCCAACTCCTGACTGTTTTAGACGAAACAAGCTGTTTTTTATACTGCCAAGGGCGTAGCTCGTACCAAGAGTAACACAGTCTCATCCCAAGAAGTCATATAACTGACGTCTTGGGACATCTTGACCATACGTCAATATCCGCCCTTTTAGGGCCCCCCTAAACATCGTTTATATGATGATCCTGGGACATCATACAACTGACGCTTTACCTTTAACGTCAGTTAGGTGACGGGGTGGGTTTAGGTCTGGGGTAGAGTTAGGATCTGATAACAACATCTCACCGACGTTTAGGGGGGCCCTAGAAAGGCATATATTGACGTATGGTCAAAAGACGTCCCAAGACGTCAGTTATATGACTTCTTGGGATGAGACTCCGCTGCCAAGAGCGTGGTGAGCTAAAACCTGGGTACGTCACGAAGTGCGGAACATCCAAGCCACCGTTCAACCTGAAGAGGGCAGCACTAAGACGTTTTTACAGAAAACATGTAGAAATAAAACACTTGTGTCAAAAAAGTTACTCGAATCAATGACTGGTATTAATAAAGATCCATTCTTACAGATCATTACCTAAAAAAAGTTGGTTTAGGGTTTAGTTACTCTTTAACCTTTTTAGGGGCCTGAAAATGTGAATGGGTTTCAAAGTGCAAGTTTTTTAAAACAATACCGTTATTGTCTCTGTATAAACTACAAAAACGTGAATTTTTGAAATCTGAAGTCATGCGCATGTGTATTACGTGTTCGGTCTAAAGGCGCATAGAGTTTCTTTACATAGCAATATCACCATCTACTGGCTTGGCATGAATAATACAGTGTTTTTAATCTTATTTGCGGATCCATGTGAACCTGGATCATTTCCACAACGTTGTCGTCTCTACGTGAAAAACGGTAAGTACAAATGTTTCCGTTTTTAGTACTTTGTTGTTGTGTAAATATACCCAAAATAACAGACATTTATTTGGGGTTGATGTGGCAAGTACACTAAACTGTTTGATTTTTTGACATGGTGGCTCGGCTTTTCACAGGTTTACCAGAAACCATAAAGAGCCAATCAGATGGATCTACACCTGCGAGCTCCACCATGCTTCCATCAGCACCGCATGTATGTGTGGTCTGAGGTAAAATAGGCAAGTCAAGGGCCACAGGTGGCCCCTATGGCACAAACAAACTGCTCTGGGTTGTTGATGTCTTGGTTGGGGAAACAACCCCATTCTCCCGGGTGCACCTGCATTATATGAGAAACATCCACCACAAACATATCCGCGTGTCTTCGGGTTCATATTAAAGCAGATTGTGTGTGTGTGTGTGTGTGTGTGTTGCTGAAAGTGGTTGGCTAGCCACACAGGTGCACTTCTCAAGTGCCCTCAATGGGGAAAAAAAGCTCTTATCAGATACACCATCTAGCTATATTGCATATGGCCTCTAAATTTTTGCAATCATAAAAGTAGATGAATGTAATGGTACATAATGAAATCTAGAAAGTGACTGGCCTCAATGAAATTTGGCATCATTGCAGAAAGATCAAAGAGAAATGCTTCATTGATTGCTGCCTAGTCACTAGCCTCCTCGGAGATAGAAATCTTATCTAAAGAAAGTCTATGTGCTTTGATGTGAGGGTGTCTGGGTCTTACATCAGAGCCAAGGTCGAACAACCTTGAAAGGCAAGCCTATTAAGAGAAAAGTAACAAACACGTCTCCACACTTTTACGGCAACAGGAGCGAGGGCAAATTTCCTCCGACAAATAAACTTTCACTGTAAAGCGGATCATAATTGCTGTGATGCAATTAAAATGCTGCACACATATTTACTTTGCTCAAAACAATTCGCCCTGCACATACGAGGCACATTTCGGGCATATCAATTCATATCAAGATCAATGTTCGCTCACTTATGTGTATGCGCTAGTGTTTGTGATGGAGAGAAAGGCTTGTGCGTACATCAAAGTGCCAGTGAAGCCTGGTCTTGCCATCGGATAAGGCCGGTAAACTACTCTTCGTTATTAAAGATCCCAGTCTAACTCCATGTTATTTATCTTCATGGGTTTTAAGCTTCACTCTAGCCCTTCTCCAATGAGTCACAGAGGAGCGGCCTTTTAGAAAAAATCATTACCACCACCAAATCTGGGCATGTCTCTTCAATCTGCCCTGGATGTTTGCCCATGATGTTTTATCACTCTAATAATGGTTTTCACGACTGGGATTGAAGTTTATGTCAAATTTTGATGTGACATTTGAGTGAAAACACCAAACGTAATGGCTTCATAAACTTGTAACAAAATTTTGAATTTCGCGTACCTACCTACACCGAAGTGATAAAATAAAAATCTGCATCAAATTTATACACAGATTTAAGACAAGTTGTTGGTTCAGGCTTGGTTTTGCAGGGAATTACAAACCTGTGTGCATATATTCAAGCGTACATGACTATAGAATAAATTCTTAATGCGCATCTGAATGCCACCAGTGTTTATAACAGGTTTGCGTTTAAAGTCTATTTAGAGACGTTCATATACATTTTTACCTTACAGTTACTGTAAATCCGGCCTCTAGTTCATAAACGCCAGAGGAGAACTGGCCCCTGACTGTTCTCCCAAGGTTTTTTTTTCTCCATTGGTCACTTGATGGAGTTTTAGGACACCTTTAGGTCACTTGATGGAGTTTTAGGACAACTTTAGGTCACCTGATGGAGTTTTAGGACAACTTTAGGTCACTTGATGGAGTTTTAGGACACCTTTAGGTCACCTGATGGAGTTTTAGGACACCTTTAGGTCACCTGATGGAGTTTTAGGACAACTTTAGGTCACCTGATGGAGTTTTAGGACAACTTTAGGTCACTTGATGGAGTTTTAGGACACCTTTAGGTCACCTGATGGAGTTTTAGGACACCTTTAGGTCACCTGATGGAGTTTTAGGACAACTTTAGGTCACCTGATGGAGTTTTAGGACACCTTTAGGTCACTTGATGGAGTTTTAGGACACCTTTAGGTCACCTGATGGAGTTTTAGGACACCTTTAGGGCACTTGATGGAGTTTTTCAGTTCCTTGCCACAGTTGCCTTTGGCTTGCTCATTTGGGTATATTCAAATTAATTAACCAGTCCGTAAAACCATTGATCAGCTCTACCAAACGTGGACGTTTTTCCACTAAGAAACGAACACTGTTATTATGTTTTGATTGATACTGTGAAGCTGCTTTGATGCAATCTATATTGTGAAAAGCGCTATATAAATATACTTGACTTGAATTCTGCATTTATTTAACACTTTAATTGACACCGTTGTGATTCTGAATAATGGTTTCCTCTAAACAATCCCTTAACGCTTCCATTGACGATTCTTTTTAATAGTAATTTGGAACAAATAAATGCAATTTCATTGATGGACATAGATTTGATGGGTCACAGAATTTGGTATAACACTGGCTCATACGAATCATTTATTTGGGAATTGAGCAAGCCAGTTTGCAAAGAGTATTTCTGATTCACTAGAAAGTGAATTTGGACTTTTCTCAGAATTGTTAGTTATAACTTAGAATTTCGAGCTACAAACTCAACTCTGAGAATAAAGTCAGAATTGATGTAAACTCACAATTGCAAGAAAAAAGTCTGAAAAGCAGCAATTATCTTTTTTAATTGCATGTTTATATCTTAAAATTCAGAGAAAAAAGTCAGAATTCCAAGTTAAAAGGTCATAATTACCTTTTTTTATATTCTGTGGCAGAAACAAGCTTCCATTAAAGCAAGATTATTGTCTTACCCTGTTGGCAGCAATTTCTCTTGTTTCTAATCTAAATCTAAATCTTCATAAAACAAGACTTAAAGGGATACTCCAATTTTTTGGAAATAAACAGTTTAGTTTTGTCGTTTCAAATCCATTCAGCCGATTTTCTGATATTTAGAAGAATATCAGTAACCAGACAGTTTCTGGTCTCATTGATTTCCATAGTAGGAAAAAATATATACTATGGAAGTCAATGAGACCAGAAACTGTCTGGTTACTGATATTCTTCTAAATATCAGAAAATCGAATTGAATACATTCAAAAACAGTAAAACCCAACTGTTTAACTCTGGGAGAGTGATAAAATGAGCCTATTTCCAAAAAAGTAGAGTATCCCTTTAATATCTTGAGTCATTTACCTACAGTTTCTCAGATGAGGCTAAAGCTAGTCCTGGACTAAAATGCATGTTTGATTTGTTTTAACTGAAAGCAACTTGCACTGACACAGATCTTAAAGTATATCACTGCCATTGTTTTGTCTCAAGATGCACACCAGTAATGATTTTTTTTTGTAAGACACGTTTATAAAAGCTACTTAAATGCCCTAATTGAACTAAGCTAGGAACTATTCACTTAGCATAAGTGAATGTATCTTGATTTAGGAATGATTATATATTCGTATTGGAAACCGAGCAGTGATTGAATCTGCAAATCTAACAAAAACTATAGTCGTGCTGCTAAAAACAATTAGTGAGAGTATTTTTGATAAGGGCCGGCACACATAAAGCGATGTGGGGTTTCCCCTCCGCCCTTCTGCGTCTGAACATGACTTCCCATGTCTGTGAATATTGTATTAATAAATGGCTAAGAGCGCACACCGCATATCCTGTGTAGTTTCCATACAGATGGAAATTTTTTTTATGACCTCACTGCTAGTTAAATGCTAGACATGCGCATGAAATATGCCTTTGATAGAAACGGAGAATTGATTTACAACCTGACTTTTATCATCGCTCCCTCATAACCTGTTCGCCCCTGAGCGCACCTCTCGGCGCAGACGTCTCTCACAGGAGAGGAAACCACCTGCTTTGATTTACTGACAGCACGAACGGGCCATCAAGTCTGATCTTCTCAAACAATCTCAACACTCAGACAAAATGAGTTAGGCTACTTGTGACGCTAATACGCAGTGCATGTTGTGGTTGGATAAGAGGGCTAACTGACCTCCCAGTGGACATTTCAAATGATTCTGTAATGGTAAAAGCTCCTCTTGTAACACTGTGGAGGAGAATGAAAGGCTTAACTGCTTTTGTACGGCTAATATTAAAACAACCTGATGGCGCTGAGGCTGGCGCAATCTGCATTGGAAATGAATGTATAGAAGGCCCTGTGGGCACTGCTATTGTTTCACGGCTATCAGCGCTCCCACTCACTAGAGTGCGGGGGCATGCCGCACTGCACCATGGGATCTCTGATCACACAGCTGATAGACATCCTACCACAGATTCCATTAGATTCCAAATTAAAACAGGCACTTCAAAGAGCACAGACAGAAAACATGAAGAACGAAGGCACTGCGACCAAGGGGGGATAATCTTTGCAAAGAGATGATGTGAAGCCCAATTCAGAACACAAAAAAATGCATTGACTGTTCTTTTTTGTTATTACATTTACTGATTATCAGAATTATGTAAACCATAAATTATCCAAAAGCCATTCAAAACATACTGTCAAATATCAAATTCATTATTATGCATTACTGGCTTGAAATCGCGCTGTTAAAATTGTTTCACGGCAATTAATTGCATCTAATATAAAGGTTTGTGTGTGTATGTATATATATATATGTATATATATACGGTGTGTGTATATATATATATATATATATATATATATATAAACTTTTATGTTAGATGCTATTAATTGTGATTAATTTTATTTGACATCAGCAGTTTGAAATGAATTTCTTAGACTGTCACTCATACAGCCTTGTTTACGTGTTTAACATTGGTTATATATATGAAATATTTCATAATTTGTAACATAGGTTTTTAGAATGCTTGATTCTGATTCTGGTCATTGAGTTCTAAACTTCTCAGACATTCTAAACTAAGATGCATACATTTCCATGATGTTTGCATTAATTTACTCTAAAAGTTTGGGGTATGCATGATGTTTTGTTCATAAAAAGTCTCTATTGTTACATCAGGCTACATTTATTTAATCCAAAATACAATAACAATTGTAATATTGTGAAACATTAATGAGAATTGAACTGTTTTCTATTTGAATATATTCTAAAATGTTATTTATTCCTGTGATCAAGGATTTCTTATGTTTAAATGTAGGGTTGATCAATTAAATGCATCTTTTGAACAATGAATCAGCTTATTTAATGTAAAAAAAAATACACTACTTACCCCAAACATTTTGAAATCGATGCTCACAACGGACTCGCTTTTTCTCGCAATAAAACATTGCAACTAAAATCAATATTTCATTTTCATGTATTTATTTATTTCTGTAGTCCTATAATAAACAAGATGAACCACTTCAGAGGGATACAAGACCCTCTGCTTCGCATTAACCTTCATCATCTGGTTGGAGTTCAGTTTAATGATCATCTGACTGTACATTATCATTCTCATACTCTATTCTCACTTCTGCAAAACCAGTCCAAAAGAGAAGACTGGTTTATTTATTTATTTATTTTTTTCAGTCAAGGCTGGAAAATTCATGATTGGATCCCTGGAGTTTTGTTGACCAGGTTTATCAGGAAAAGATTAACAAAACATATCTAAAAAAAACTAGAGGTAAATAGCGTTACGTGACCTTGTTGCGATCGTTTCGGTGTGATTCCCTGGCCTCTTCTCCTGAAAAATGTGTCCAGCGAGGCCTTTGGAAAGGGCTTCCGAGAGGATGCTGCTGTGGGATGACGGGGCAGAGACCCTACAGCTTGCTGGCTGATTACATCGCTACACGAGTGTGGCTTCAAAGACTCCCCCTGCTGCCCAGTTTGACCAGATAAGGGCACTCAGGCCACGGTTCAGCTCCTGGACAGGAACACACAGAGGGGTCAACGGCAGGACCATGAGGGCTCTTGCGCACAGAAAGACATTAGGGATGACACTGTAAGAAGAGCAGATTTGCTTGCCCATGTTCTGAGCAGTTGCAATCTCTTTCTACGGATCCAGACACAGCTCTGTGGATTTTGTTTCCTGAAAGACAAAGTGTTTAATATATGTTCAGTGTATGGCACACAATGTATTTTAATTTTTAATGAAATTACTGATGAGAGCAAAAAGGTAACACCCTTTCTAGACTAATACAAGATACACAAACATTGTTTGGCTTCATAATATTAACACTTGATGCCAAAACCTGACTTTTTGTCATTTTCCATAGATGGTGTAAGATCATATAAGACAGACAGACAGATAGTGAATGAGGCAGGCAGACAGAGAGACAGACAGATAGTGAATATGACAGCAGATAGTGAATGAGACAGACAGATAGTGAATGAGACAGACAGTATAGAGACAGACAGACAGACAGGTATAATGAGGCAGACGGATGGAGACAGAAAGATAGATAGTGAATGAGCAGACAGACAGAGACAGACAGACAGACAGCAGACAGAGAGACAGACAGACAGACAGACAGAATGAGACAGACAGAAACAGACAGACAGATAAGAGAATGAGACAGACAGACAGATAGAATGAGGCAGGCAGATGGAGACAGACAGACAGAATGAGACAGACAGCTAGACAGAGCAATGAGACAGAAAGACATATCGAATGAACAGACAGTAGGCAGACAAATAGAGACAGACAGATAGTGAATGAGACAGAGCAGACAGATAGTATGAATGTAGACAGAGAGACACGACAGTGAATGATACAGACGGACAGGCAGACAGCATAGAGACAGACAGACAGATGGTGAATGAGACAGACAGATAGAAACAGACAGACAGATAATGAATGAGACAGACAGACAGACAGATACAGACAGACAGATACAGAATGAGACAGACAGAGCAGACAGATTGAGACAGGCAGACACATGCATGAATGACGACAGATAGAAACAGACAGACAGATAATGAATGAGACAGACAGACAGACAGACAGACAGATATAATGAGACAGGCAGACAGATAGTGAATGAGACAGACAGATAGAAACAGACAGACAGATAATGAATGAGACAGACAGAGACAGACAGACAGACAGACAGAGATAATGAGACAGACAGACAGACACAGATGAGACAGGCAGACAGATAGTGAATGAGACAGATAGAAGATAGACAGACAGATAATGAATGAGACAGACAGACAGACAGACAGATATAATGAGACAGACAGACAGACAGATAGATATATAATGAGACAGACAGACAGACAGATAGAGACAGGCAGACAGATAGTGAATGAGACAGACAGATAGAGACAGACAGACAGATAATGAATGAGACAGAGCAGACAGACAGACAGACATAATGAGACAGGCAGACAGATAATGAAGAACAGACAGACAGATAGATGAGCAGACAGACAGATATAATGAAGAGCAGACAGACAGATAATGAATGAGACAGACAGACAGACAGACAGACATAATGAGACAGGCAGACAGATAGCGAACGAGACAGATAGAACAGACAGACAGATAATGAATGAGACAGACAGACAGACAGATAATAATGAGACAGACAGACAGACAGACAGATAGAGACAGGCAGACAGATAGTGAATGAGACAGATGATGAACAGACAGACAGATAGCAGAGACAGACAGACAGACAGATAATGAATGAGACAGACAGATGGAGAAGAAAGATAGATAGTGAATGAAAGACAGACGGACAGACAGACAGACAGACAGACAGACAGAATGAGACAGACAGAAACAGACAGACAGATAATGAATGAGACAGACAGACAGACAGACAGACAGACAGACACAGACAGAATAGAATGAGACAGACAGACAGACAGATAGAGACAGACAGACAGACAGACAGACAGACATGACATGACAGACAGACAGACAGAGACAGACAGACAGACAGTGAATGAGACAGACAGACAGAAGAACAGACAGACAGTGAACGAGACAGACGGACAGACAGACAGACAGATAGATGAGACAGATAGACAGAGTAGACAGACAGACAGACAGACAGACAGATAGATAGATAGATAGATAGATAGATAGATAGATAGATGATGATAGATAATATAGATAGATAGATAGATAGATAGATAGATAGATAGATAGATAGATAGATAGATAGATAGATAGATAGATAGATAGATAGATAGATAGATAGATAGATAGATAGATAGATAGATAGATAGATAGATAGTATGGAAGATGATAGATAGATGATAGACAGGCTGACAGACAGATAGGTTGATGGATAGACAGACAGTAGATAGGCAGAGAAAATCTATCGACAGTCTTTCGCTTTCACACAAGCAGGCCGAGATTCACAGAGGCTTAGTAATCCAATGATGCTCATTCCGCGGTGTGAATCGTGGCGCTCAAAAGTTGCACTGTGTGTAAATAACCCCTGCACTTCTGCTTCAGGCTGAGTGTCAGCACCTGGTGGAGCTCATCTATCACAGACCACAGCCGAACAGTCGCAGGAGTACGGAGATCATCCCCCCTGCGCTGGCTGGAGTAAGGCTTCAATCACAGACTACGCCAAGAGATAAGAACTCGCATCACATGCCTGAGGGAGGTGGGCTTCTCATCCCACTTGGAAAGCTTCTGGCAGGTAGAGCCTAAGAGTAAATGGTAAGATGATTTTCTCTGCAAACAAGTCTCCTTCAATACAACTACTGACAAAGACGTGAGCCGCCCACTACAAAGATGAACACAGACAGATAATACTCAAGAAAATGACACGGAGTCTGAGTGCAACAGTCTCTGACATATGACCCCTGGCCTGGGCGATATGAACGTATTGTATAGCTGTCATAATACATATTTATTATTTTGGGTCTTTAAAGACAAGTGTTATAAAATCTAAAGCTGTTTTAAGCTGTTATAAGATCTTTAAAATGTTTTTGAAAGAAGTCTCATGCTGACCAAAACTGCATTTATTTGATCAAAAAATAAAAACAGTAACAGTGAGAAATATTGTTACAATTTAATTTTTCAATAATAACTGTTTTTTATGTAAATATATTTTAAACGGTAATTTATTCCTGTGATCAAAGCTGTATTTTAAGTGTCACATGATCCTTCGGAAATCATTCGAATTTGATGATTTGCTGAGCAACACAAAATTCGTATTAATACCAATATTGAGTTCATATTTTCGTGTAAACCATGATTCGTGTGAACCATTTTTTAAGGATTGTTCGATGAACAGAAAGTGCTTATTATACCATATTGGTTATGAATAAGTTTATTTTGGTTAGCTTCTAAATAATAAGAGACAATAATGAGATTGAGCACTTTTAATTTGTATTGTATTCACTAGATTATCCAAAAAACATACATTACCACATGGTTATTGAAAGCTATTAAGGTTATACAAAAATGTTATTATTAGTAGCATTATTAAATATAAAAATAACTAAAAACTAAGGCTGTCAAATGATTAATCGTGATTAATCGCATCCAAAATAAAAGTTTGTGTTTACATAATATATGTAGGTGCACTGTGTATAATTATTTATATATATATAAACACACACATGCTTGAATATATTTAAGAAATATTTTCATGTATATACTGTGTATAGATTTTTATATAATTTATATCTTATATAAATATTTTATATATAAATATTATTTTTTTTCTTACATATACATGCGTGTGTGTGTATGTACTTACATATATATACAAAATAATTATACACAGTGCACCCACATATATTATGTAAACACAAACTTTTATTTTGGATGCGATTAACAGTTTGACAGCCCTACTAAAAACATATATATATATACCATGATATAAAGTTTGGTCATGCCGCCCAACTGTCTTCAGGAAGTTGCTCTGGCTTAGAATACAAACTAAGAATATAAAAATAAATCTGAATATTAACACTTATTCAAAAGAAGCAAATGTTAATCCAACAACAGGAACAAACTCATGTACCCTTTGCATTTTGCTTGTATGATTTTGTTATAGCCTCATTACACTGCATTCAAAGAAAACAATAACATCTTATGAATGTAGAAATTACAACTTGCCTAAGATCCTCAGGCTACTTAACGAAAGGTTAAAGGGCTGAGTGATTTATAGATGCCCTAAGGATCTAACGTTTAATGATTAATGTTCGGTGTCTTTCATAACTTATCTTTCCGTTTAAATATGACTCAGAGTTTAAGAGTGGAGTCTTCAGATCTTCACTTTGCAGGAACCTGACCAGAGGCCTGCTGGGCTGCCAGCAATCCTGTTTTGTTTGGAAGAAGTCGCTCTTATATTAAAATAATGGGAAACAAATTGCCTGAGCATGTCTGTCTTTCAACCACGGAATTCCCTAATCCAAATCCACCATCGTGGAGAGAACGAGGGAAAAAGTGAATCGCATGTTGAGCTGACCCAAGTCTCCATGAAGCAGAACCTCAGCTTAAGAAAAGTTCACTGGACACTTTGGCTGTACTTCAGAATTAAGTTAGATTTTGATAGATGTGGCGCCAATCATTTGCAATGTAGACAACGCAACACCCAATATACTCTGTAAGAGTGGCGCTGCAAAACTAGAACAAGGTGTAGACGCAGTGTAAACACCAGATTTATTGCGCCAGGCCGCTTTGTTGATTAAAATGGGATTGAAGTGGTTTAGTATTGTCGCATTGCTCGATTTCTGTGTGTCATTTATTCAAATTTTGAATAACAGTTTTGTTTTTCATGCTGCCAAGAGGACTAATGTGAAGTTTGTCAGTGTCTTGATTTACTGATGCATAAAATAGTGATAAATAAATTCAGCAACACAGTTCCCAGCTTGTTTAGGGTGTGTAGCTTTCATAAAAAATATGGCACACAGTTTTCCCACACAAAGTATTTTACAGTCATATATGCAATTATTATGAATATTAATAAGTATGTATTATTATTAATCAGATTCAAATTATAATATTAATAAGATCTGGTGACTGCCGATGCCAGAGAGCTCAAAACATCTCAAAACTGGTTTCTTGAACATTTCAATGGGTTCACTATCCTCAAACGGCCTTCACAGTCACCAGATCTCAATCCAATAGAGCAGCTTTGGGATGTGCTGGATGTGCAGAAACTGCCAGATAATATCATGACTATATGGACCAAAATATCTAAGGAAAGTTTCCAGAACCTTGTTGAATCTGTGACATGAAGACTTTAAGCAGTTGCAAAGGCTAAAGGGGGTCCAATCCAGTACTTTCAAGGTTTTGCCAATGAAATAAAGCTGAACATGAAAAAAAAAATACATGAAAACACAAAAACCTAAGCAAAAATTATATATATATATATATATATATATATATATATATATATATATATATATATATATATATATATATATATATATATATATATATATATATATATATATATATACATATATGGAACCCCTAAAGGGGCATGGTTTGGTAAAATAGTATGAGATAAAATAAATCCTTGGCGTTCACCTGAGAAAATTTGCAAACCCGTCTAAGCTCTCTCTCGAGTCGAACGCAACGTTTTCGGGAATGCAAAAGCTTTGACAAATATTTTTTTTCATGTCTCTTCAGGGGAAATGTGGTTTGGCAAGTACTGAAATAAATAATTTAGGTTGAACAATGAAAACAAAAAATAAATTCAAGCTAAATAGAAACATTTTAAATAACAAAAACAAATAAAAATGACAAATACATGTCACAGAATTAAACTAAAATGTAAATTTTATGAAATTATACAAATAAAATTAATTATTATTAATTAAAGCTACACTGTGTAACTCTTTTAGTTTATTCTTAGCTAAAAACACTTAGTTCTTTGATAAATCTATGTGCTCATTAATGTATATTTAGTTTGTTCGAGTAATAAAGTATTCTCGTGAGTATATAATATGCCATTGAAAATACATACGGGTAAGGGGTTCTAATGTCGGTCACCATGTTGCCCCTCCATCTTGAAAGTACATTAGCCAAAGAGGGACATACCCGTTAATTCAAGCTTTGCCTTTCGCGTTTACGTTTGAGTTAACACTCGGAATTGAGAGGAACAGAAACTAATATTCACTGGATGGTCATATACCTTTTCACCGCTAGATGGGGGTAAAAATCACACAGTGTAGCTTTAATAAATACTATTATAGTATAATGATAATAATGTTTTTTGGACCCCATTGACTTTCATTATATGGACACAAATATTCTTCAAAATATCTTCCTTTGTGTTCGACAGAAGAAAGATATTCATTCAGCTTCTGAAAAACATGAAGGTTAGTAAATAACGACATCATTTTCATATTAAGGCTCTTTTCAAGTCCCATCATGAAACATAAAACACACATCTGTAGGCTAAATAAATCTCAGTTCTTAAGAATGATTATCATTATTAATAGACTATTTTAAATGCCTCTGATTTGCCACTGTCAACACCATTGACAATTAATTTAATTGTGGCAGCAATTTCTTTTCCGATTATTTGTGGAGACCCACAATTCAGTGCTGGTTTAGCTGGTCATAGCCATGCTATTCATCCGAGAGACTTCAGATGGTTGACCAGCATGGTGTCTGTGGTGAAGTTGGTTGACCGAGGAAGTTTTGCTGGTTAAGAGAGATAAAAAGCTTGGTGGGCACACCAGCATCCTAAAAACACAACACATGCAGGTGCTGGTTTGTTCATAAGGGAAGTGGGCGAGGTAGGCTCCTGGCATGGGAACCCCAACATGAATAAATCACATCATAATCCCAGTCACCACAAAGACAAAAAAATGGGGAAAGGGAAAATCAGGCCAAACATATGGCTCAAAGAGAGAGAACGAGAGCAAGAGAGACCACAGTCACGCTGCTGGGGAACAATAGAAGCCTTTCACATGAACTTGTAAGCATTGATGACAAGATGCCACAAAGGATGAGGGTGACATATCAAAGAACATGACCACCAGTACCGATAGTCCATCATGGCAGAAGAGGAGATCCGCGTTCATCGGGGAGGTCTCGCTTGGCGAAGGGAGTCGGGAGCGTGTGTGTGTGTGTGGCGCTCGGGCGGGGTGTGTGTACGAGGGTTCTTCGAGTCCAGACATGAAAAGGAATTCTTTCATCATTGCTAATCTGCAAAACATAAACATTAGAGCATCCACACAGTCTGTGAATCTTTCTCTGTGTGTTTCGGGTCCTCCACCCTGTGGATTGTGGTTAGGGATGTGGGAGCCTGTGCTTGTAAGTGTGCGTGAGTAGCTCCGACTGTTTGTTTATGCTTGCCAGAGTCATTGTAAGTGCACAGATCGAAATCCGTTAGGTCTCGAGGCCAGATTGGAGGAAGGAGATGTGAGTAATTGTCAGGAGTTTGGGAGTCGTGGAACGCAAAGTGCAGAGAACGCTTGTTGTCACTGAATGTGGTTCTTTGTATTCTCAAAGAACATTTCATTGCTCAGAATTCGATTGGGCAAAATAACCGAGTTCTTAAGTGGAAAAAGGATGTGCCATTGATAGCACCGAATGGGAAAAATAAGATTGTTTCCAAATATTTTCAGTCACTGGAAGTAAAAAAAAAATCTGTAGAAAAACAGAAAAGGATTTGGCTGGGAAAAAAGTTCTTAAGAATGATTATCATTATTGAAAGACTTATAGACTTATTCAAATGCCTCTGATTTGCCACTGTCAACACCATTAACAATTATTATCCGTTAGGTTTACGGACATTTCCATTTACTATGATCCACAATATATTCCAATAAAAAATGTAAAATTTGGGTAAACATTGGTAAAAAATAAAAAAAGTACCGAAAAAGTACCGAAGTACCAAAGATATGACGACACTTTGTAGGCCAAAACACGGAAGTGAGTTAGCATTTTGGACTTCCGGTTCCCTCACCCTATAACTTGCTTGTGTTTTTTAAAACTTTATACACTATAAAATGCTGGGTTTTAACCCAATTTTTGGTAAAATGTGGACAAACCCAGACATTTGGTTACATTTTTAAATTACATGGCTGGGTTTGTCCATATTTTACCCAAAATTGGGTTAAAACAACCCAGCATTTTTTAGAGTGTAGGCTTCAAAATGTATACATTTTGGATTAACTTGTAAAAATGATCTTGATAGGCAAAACATGTAAAGGTCACAACTGTTTGTTGAACACAGATCTTATTTTTTTTCCCCAAAAGTCTATGGGGAAAATGCATAGCTTTTTAATATTCGAGGGAACCCATGCACCGCTAACTTCCGAGTTGTCCGAAAAAGTGACGTCATAACTTCGGCACTCTATTGGCAACACTGGAGTCAATGTAGTTATGGTCATCTAGGCACACCAATGAACACTGGCTTTACCAAAATAATCCAAGTTGGTGCTGAAAGTTACATGCTTCACCCTTTGGGTATGAATTTTAACATTACTCAGAAAAAAGACAATTGCGATTTCAATATGTATTTTAAATTCTCATTTAGGTCTCTTTTGATATCTTCATTATCTTGGCAAATTTGAGCACAGATTTGTAACGCTTGGGGAACATGAGAATATTGGGCTCTTTTTCTCAGGAGAAGCAGGTTTTAACTAATCTAACTCATCTAGGACAAACTATTGAGACGTTAAGGAGATATTGTTGGTAATTCTTCTTTTCTATGAGTTTGTATCTGCCCATTTGTGTTTTTTAAATGTGAACTGCTATTTTTTGGATGGTTTTCCACAAAAAAAGATCCCAAAATCCTTAAAACAACTTGTTTCATTGCATATATACAAAACTATTCAAAAGTTTGTGGTCATAGACATTTGATCCTTCAAAGAAATTAATAGTTTTATGAAGAAAAATGTAATAAAAGTGACAGAACACATTAAAGACATTAATAACATTACAGCATTATTCGTTTCAACTCTCTATTCACCAAAGAATACTGAAAAAATCACGGTCTCCACAAAAATATGAAGCAGCACAAACAGTTTTCCAACATTGATAATAATAATAAATGTTTCATGAGGAGCAAATCATCATCAGAATGATTTCTGAAGGATCATGTGACACTGAAGACTGGAGTAATGATGCTGAACACAGCATTTTACATCACAGGATTAAATTACATTTGAAATTATATTCAAATAGAAAACAGTTATGCTAAATTGTAATAATATTGCCATTTTTACAGTATTTTTGATCAAATAATGCAGCCTTGGTGTGCAGAAGAGACTTCATTCAAAAACATTAAGCAATCTTCCTTATATTCAAAAATAATATTCAAGAATATTATTTTTGCAGCGGTTCATTGTGTGTACATGCGTGCAGACGTGAAGGCCTGTAGCTACAGGTTTATGACTGTGCTCAGATTAGCCAGAGACAGACATTCATATTCTCAAAATAACCGTCAATTAGTCATATTTTCATGTCTAGCTCACTATTTGCTAATCATGTATAAAATCACCATAATTGGGTTTAGGCATCAAGTGCGGTGGAAGCGCATTACTAGCCACACTCTAGTAGTCACTCACTGCTCCAATGGGAACTATCCGTGGAGAATTATCCCTTTTCGAATGATACCATAATTAGTTTTCATAGCACAAATTGAAGTGCAATGTCGCATTGGCCTCAAAAGATTATCTCTGGAAGCCCGAAACTTTCCATTTCGCTCTCCTGGTGCCTTTTGCTTCACATACACACAGACTGTCCTGCCTGCACAGAAGCTAAAACTGGGCTTTTTGGAGCATTTAAGAGATAAGCCCAGCCGGTTTACGCCAATGTACCGCCATAATCCAGTTTTCAGCTCCTCTTCCTTTTTCAGACTCCAACTCGGTGGTCACCGCCATTCAGCTGTGTATCTGTGACAGATTAGACCAGATCACCCTGGATTACCTTCACCACATCATCAAGCCCCCGAACACCGACCGTGAACCAGGCCGACGTTTCCATCTATCCGGCACACCATATGTCGACTTTCTACAAGGCAAATGTAGATGCTTCCTCTCTTGCATCAAACTACAGGACAAAAGAAAGGCAAGAGGCATGTGGAATACAGAATGAGACCGAGCGCAGGGTTGGTGGTGGAAGAAGGGAGATAATCCTATTTTCGTATGGGATGTCTGCGAGACCTTCTTCACCGTCTGCGCCGTCCGTGGTTATCACCCTGAGAGTTTGCTGAGACTACAGGACGAAGGCTGCAGTTTAGCGGGCTAATCCACCCCGAGCTTGGGCATTAAATCTGTCCCTCTATTCACACTTGCCGCTCCAAAGCCACTGTGTACAACATACTGAGCCCTACGAGGTGTCATCTGCTGACTGCAGTATTCAACTCCATTATGAGGGAGTATAATCTCGGCCACACAGTGAACATTCACTAAGGTCTTTACCTCCTAATCCAGGCCAGGAGATGTGAGCATGTGATGTTTGGGAAGTCATATTGTGTGTTGTTTTAGGTTTTTGTCATCTGTAACTTATTTTAGTTAAATGAGATTGTTTTACTTATCTACAGAGCTTCATAATAATTATCTGAGGGAAATATGACCTGAAATACAATAAAATCAAGAGGGTTCTGACTCACCATTCTTTGTTGCCTGTTCCATTTCAATGCACAGCGCCCTCAAGTGGAAGACTGTAGAGTAGCACCTAAAACGGATAAATTAATCATGGTGTTAAGAATCTGAACTTAATTGTCCTGCACTTCTTTCTGTGACTTGAGCCTTGACTTAAGCATTTGTTTCCCAGTAACGATGAGCAAATACCAAATAAACGTCTTGAACTTGCAACTACTGTACTAACATGAACATACATATCATGTTTGCAATCTCCACAAAGCTTAAATTCATCATATACTAGCATCAAACGGTAAATAAGAGTTTAGCTGAATTAATCAAATACATTTGTCACAACAAATGTATTTTAATGTGTCTTATTTGCTTTAAAGGGGTAACAGCCCGACCAAAATTACTCACCCTCATGTTGTTCCAAACCTTTATCTCTCTTCTTCTGTAAGTTTTGCAACCAAACAGTTTTGGTCCCCAATTCAAATTACACTTTGGTATAGAAATACTGGAAGTCAATGGGAACCAAAACTGCTTGGTAACCAAAACTCTTCAAAATATCTGCTTTAATGTTCCACAAAACAAAGAAAATCATAAAAAGTTTGGAATGACATGAGAGCCGAGTATTTTTGGGTGGACTATCCTATAAAATCCAGCAGAAAAGTTAATGTTGTCAATACTACAAGTCATTTTTGTATCTGATATTCATCTAAGCCAATCAAAACCACTGAATGGTTTTCAGCATGATTAAAATATTTGGCCAAACGACTTGTGAAGTTGGCACTTAAATGATACTTCCTTCCTACCATGGCTGACCATATCACCTGACTTCAATCTAAATTATCCTGATGATCTATCACTGAATAAGAGATGAATACTGATCCCACAGGCAGAGCCGTGAACTCTTATCAGATCTTCTTCTCCACCTTCATCTCTGAAGAGCACTTGTCGGCATCAGCTTCAAACATAACCGAGCCTGATGCATTTCTTTCAACCTGTATCTGCTGAATATAGATAGAGGGTCAAAGGTTCAAACATCTTAAAGAGTTTTTCCTGTGCCAGGGTCACTAGTTTGCTCACTGGTGGGCTATACTCATCATTAAGGTGCTTGGAACAAGATTACACTGTGTTATGTGAAAAACAAACAAGAACAAAAATTAAAAGCTAAGTGCGTCATAACAACCCAAGTAAATTTTTTTTACTATAGGTCCCACTTAGATAAATATACTTTTGTGATCTTGTAAACAACTTATGTTTTTATTAGGTCTGTCAAAGTCAATAAATCGCGATTAAATCACATCCAAAATAAAAGTTTGTGTTTAAATAATATATGTGGGTGCACTGTGTATAATTATTTTGTATATATATAAATACACACACATGCATGTATTAAGAAAAAAAAATAGTATTTATATATAAAATATTTATATGTATATATAATATAAATTACATATAAATCTATATACAGTATATACATGAAAATATCTATATACAAGGATGTGTGTGTATTTATATATATTAAATAATTATACAGAGTGCACCCACATATATTATGTAAACACAACTTTTATTTTGTATGTTATTAATTCGATTAATCATTTTGACAGCCCTAATTTTTATTATGCATTTGCTTTTAAAAAAGCTTCAAATTGTGTCTTCTTCATATTAGAATAACCAGCATTTCAACAAAGTCATTATATGTAAAAAATGCTTATAAATAAATGCAATAACTTAGAAAACATGCGTTGATTATTATTTTTAAAGAATGATGTTTACTGGTTTCCATTTACTACCCATCAATATAGCCTAATAATGCATAATTTGTTTTTAAAATATTTTAGTTTTTATTTTTTTCTTTATTTTTAGCTTTTGAAAAGAAATTAATACTTTTATTCAGAATGGATTTAATAAACTGATCAGTAAAGTGACAGTAAAGACATTTACAATCGTTCGCAAAAGATTTCTATATTAAATAAATGCTGTTCTTTTTAACTTTATATTCATCATCAAAGAATAATCTATATATTATGCAGCATAACTGTTTTCAACATTAATATTAATAAGAAATGATTCTTGAGCAGCAAATCATCACATTAGAATGATTCTCTCATGTGACTCTGAAGATTAGAGCTGAAAATTCAGCTTTACATTACTGGAAGAAATTACATTTTCAGATTTTCAAATAGAAAACTTATTTTAATAAAATTGTATTAATATTTCACACTATTGTATTTTTAATCAAATAACAGCAGCCTTGGTGAGCAGAAGAAACTTCTTTTGAACGGTAGTGCAGTTTTACTAAAATATTTCTATGCATAACAAATGCCACCTGAGGTTGGACCCACCCTGGAGAAATATTTGGGAACACGTCTCTGGTTTTTGCTGGATCCAGTGCGGGTGTCTTAGGGACCCCTGGAGCAGACACAAAGGCAAGACGAGCCAGGGTTTACCAACGCCACAACAACGGTGCGGACTCATTGTGTTCTGCTCTTTTCATCTCCACTCACTCTCTAAAATATTTAGAGGAATGCTGGGAATAACACAAAGGACTGAGAAACACTCACTCTGTATATTGTTGAAAGGAACTCTGTCTGCAGAACTTTTCTTCAAAGTCTATTTTGTTTTGTTATATTTAGCCTTATTTTTTTTCTCCTGATTTATTTGCATTGCGAAACACAATATGGAGGATATCTGCATTGTTCCAGGGACTCAAGGTTGGAGATTGGTGGCCATCTGTCCATTTATTTTTCATGCTTCTTATGATGCTGTAGACAAAAAGGAGATATTAGGTTAAACTAGGTTAGGTGAATCGAATATAACATTTGCTATATCTTAATCAATAATTAACATTTGAAGAAGGTTTACAACTAACGATAAATCTTAATAAAACAGTTATTTTGGGACAGTTTGTTAAAAAAAGCGTTTCTTCCACACTTAAACGCCTGGCGCTTTTTACTGGGCTGCACCTCAGTTCAAAATTGTCAAACCCTTCATCCTTCAACTTCACTCCGTTCTCGTTCACTCGAATGTACAGTCATTTATTACTGTTTGGATCGAGTGCCCACTACTGTCGGAAACCATAATAGCGGAACTGGAATCGTCCTAAGCCCTTGATCACTTTGAATCAGCTATGATTTTATTTATTATTTACTTTTTTCCCTTTAAGAATTTATTTAAATGCAGCATCCACATGTATATAGGTGTGTTTGAGTTATTTTAAAATAAATAAATTAATTAAAATTAATATATTATAGAGTGTCTGCTGTGGTGGTGATTGGACGATCTGTGGTTACGCCACAATCAAACTGCATTGTGGGACATATAGATGCCTGAAGTGTACATTTGAATGAAATTCGAGGGAACTAAGTGTCTGTCCATATAAACTTCCCTTGTTCACTTCACGAAGTGGAAGCACTTCAAAATGGTGGCAGGGATTCCCCCGAGGGGAAGTACTTAGGGAAGTTCGCAAGTGCGTGTCTAAAAGTGGACTGGAACACAGCCCAGGTCGCCGAGAGTGAAAAGTGTTCAACTTTGGATAGAAACGCAGCACTTATCACTGTCACTTCTTACCCAGCTGTCCAATCACAGTGAAGGAGGGGCGGGACTAATACCACACCGACCAACTGTCACAACATTCTTTCTGTACAACGACATCAACCAGCAGAGCTAACCGAACAAATGGATGAAAAATTATTTTTAGTATGAAACAAATTATATGCGAAATCAGTTACAAGTAAACTCTGCTGCAGATATTCTATATCATAGCAACGAAACGTCTAATCGAAAAAACGCTGCACTGCCAATACGCTCTCAAGCGCCCAAAGCACGGCATCTTCAACAGAGCGTAACTTGTACTTGTAATTGATTTCGAAGATAATTCATTTCATACTGAAAATGTATTTTTCATCCATTTTGTTTGGTTAGCTCTGTTGGTTTATGTTGTTGTACAGAAAGAATGTTGTGACAGTTGGTCGGTGTGGCATTAGCTCCGCCCCTCCTCCACTTGTGATTGGACGGTTGGGTAAAAAGTGACAGAGATGAGCGCTGCGCTTCATCCAAAGTTGAACATTTTTCAACTTCTCGGCGACCAGTAAAAAATGCTGTGGCCCTCGGCGCTTCAGCATGAAAACGCGTTAGCGACTTCTGTTCGCTCATGCGTTTAAAACGCTGCGCTCCCATTGAAAACAATTGAAACGTAGCACATCAGGCGCGTGGAAAACGCTTCTAATTAATACACGGCCTGAACGTTAGCTACCAAAACTTCTGAGGGTCAAAAAACATATGGCAAATCACAAACTAATACCTGTGGTTCATTGAGGTCTTATGGAAGCAAAATTATAACTCTGTTCAAGAAACTTGAACACTATTTACACCATTATCACCTGCAATACAACAGCCAACTGGTCCAGAGCGCATTCACAGTCTGCAGCGCCAAGTCACGTGTAGCTGATGCTGGTGTTTGTTTACAAGAGAGAGAGTATATTGTATTGTTCCTTGAAATTGTACTTGCTTATTGGATGCAGAAACCTATAGAGAGCCTAAGTCCCGTCCCTTCGCTTCCAGCTCTTGGTACCTTATTTCGGAAAAATATTTAGTTTTATGTGAAAATTGCTCAATGAACTACATCTCCCAGGAAGCTGAAAACAACAAGCAAGATCCGCTGCTCGTGTGTGTGCAGTCTGGTACAAAACACTCAGGCATGATGGCGTAACATTACGATTATAACGTAAGACTATAGAAACAATGACAGACATTAGCCTCAACAAAGTTAGCTTCATTCATTGAGAGAAAATGTGCGCCTTTGGGGTTTGTAGTCTTTGTAATTACATATTTTCACGTCTTAATACCTTACTTGTTTTACATCAAACTGTCGACTTTCTTTACTTTAAAATGTATCTTTTAAATTGACAAACATCAAATGTGTAATTCAGGGCACAATTCAAACGAGATCAAAATATTTGTTGTCTTCTTGCTATTGACTACCATACAACATGTTTCCAGAAATAAGGTCCCATGGTGGATGAACTCGAAAAGGAGGTAATGACCTTTCACAGATTCTCTAACGTTTAACCTCCTGGAGTCCGCGCAAACGTCATTATGCTACAGGAAGCTCGTGCTGCAGACTGTCATGAACGCGCTCAAGACCGTTTGCTCAAGGCTGTGGATTACAGGTAAGTTAATGTTGTAAATAATGCTCAGTTTCTTGCACAGACCGATCATATCGCTTCATAATACCTCAATGTATCGACAGGAGACACGGGTATTGATTTTGTTTTGCCTATATGTTTTAATTTTTACTGTCAAGTGATGCAACCATTGACTTGCATGCATTAAATCACCAAGTAGCCTACTGCATTTTCAGCTAAAAACTTCTTTACTGTTCAACTGAAGAAAAAGGTCACCTACATCTCGGATGGCCGGAGGGTGAGTAAATTAACAGCACACTTTTGGCAAACAGTGCATTTAATTAATTATTTTTTTTTTGCAAACTATCTGTGGCCTGGAGTTGAATTGTTGTTTTTGAATAAAACCAAATTAAGCAATAGCTTGCTATAAAATACTCAAAAATAGAGAAGTGTTGTGATCAATGACAGCCATCTGGGCACATTTGGGTAGGGCGTACAGCACGTGTCTCTCCCTGTTATCTGTTCAATGGCATGTTCCTTGGGACGCTACATTGATTAGGCCCTGAGGGGGCCCTGTAGTGCTGCTCCGTCACAGGAGCCAAATGACTGACAGCTCTAATGAAGTGTATAATCATCGGGCAGAAGAAGCGTCAAAGCTGCCAAGACTTCAATTCGCTCTACGTGATGACCAAAGAGTCTGTTCTGCTCTTCTGCTCAAAGTAAGTGGGCGCCTCGCGGGACCACATCGCTCTGTCCCATCTTGGAACATTATTCATGTGGCCGTTGGTGCAAACCTCTCTGATCCGATGGTGATATAGTTTGTAAAAATTCTTATATTTTTGTCATAAAATATATAATTGATATTTATGTATTTGTTGAAATTCAATTTATTTTCAAGCAGAGCAACAACGTTTCTACCAAACAATCATTGTCGACAGTCAATCAATTCAAAATGCTTAAAGCAAGAATTAAAATACAGTAAAAAGATAGTTAAAAATAAAAACTAAATGAAAGCAAGAAATAATTTTCAATATTTACAGCAATGTACACAAAAATGTATCACGGTTTACAAAAAATTATTAAGCAGCTCAACTGTTTTTAACATTGATAATGATAAGAAATATTTATTGCGCATTAAACTTATTTAGAATAATATCTGAACGATCATCTGACACTGAAGTCTTGCGTAATGATGCTGAAAATTTGACTGTGCATCACAGGAATAAATTACATTTTAATGTATATTAAAATAGAAACCAGTTATTTTTAATTGTAAAAATATTTCAAAATATTTTTATTTTTACTGTATTTTTGAACAAATAAACATAGCCTTGGAGAGCAGAAGAGACAGAATCGGAAACATTCAAAAACAAACAAATCAGAGTTTTGAATCAAATTATTGTGATGTATAAAAAAATATCAACTTATCAACCCAAACGCCATTTCAAGTTTGAAATTAGAGATACTACGAAAGCATCCTTGTCTTACTACTGTATAAGTCACTTTGCAAAGTCTTTTAGAAACCTGGCCACATAAAAAGCTCACTATTCGACAGTGAAATGTTCACTGAACATCTCACTCAACCCTAGACGGCTTTTATTTCTAAAACAAGAAAACGTACAACATCCTCTTCAGAAGAAGTTTTACCCATCATCCCTGAGGTGTATGTGGGCATCTGTCATCTAAAATCGAACATAATACAATAATATGTCTTCTTCGCATTTGTTTTCCAGCCATCAGCTCACTCTATTATGAAAAGGCAGATCTCTCTCACCCTCTTCCCCTGCGTGCAACAGAGGGGTCCTGAAGAGCAGTGGAACCTCAGAAGGCTCATTCTCTCTTTGTTCTATTATTCACCAGCCCGGGCTTCAAAACTTACCCGGTTCTCTGCGGGTTTGAAGATCTGCTTTTACAGCATGCGAGAGATGGATCGGAATATACTCGGTTAGATCAAGCAAGCAAAATGCAGCGTCTCTGGAGACGTGTTTCCACCTTGGACCGGGACCCACTCACAAAGCAGTGCAGTTATGTGCTCATAAAAGCAGAGTCGTCATTAATAAGTTGGAAACTGGTGCCATTTATTTATTACTAAAAAGTTCATTGTTAGGGAAGAGCAGGGCACAATTTTGGTCTTGGCTCAATTATTTAAAAAAAAAACATCACTGTAAAAAATTATTGTGATTTTAACGGTCAAAGACTGTAAAAATGCTACAGTGAAAAACTGTTTATTGGTTAACAGAATCTTTCCTTACTATTTACGGTAAATAACTGTGATAGATCTAATGGTAAATTTCATACTCGTTAAATTTACAGTGAAAATGAACAACTCATTGTACACTGTAAAAAATAACCGTGATTTTAACGGTAAAAAACTGTAAAATGCTACAGTGCAAAACTGTTAATTAGTAGAGTAATACAGTTTCTGTACTATACACTGGTAAATAACTTGATTACAGTAAAATATCGTTAAATTTACAGTTTTTGAAAGTGAAAAAGAACAAATCATTGTATAAGTTAAAGTGAAAACCCGTAAATTGACATTCCCACAATTCCCTGTGTGACACTTCACATTTTATGTATTTTTGTTGAAATAACTATGGTTCCTCATAATTTTATTGTTTTTTTTTCTACTCAGTTATGTACATTAGGGTAATACGTTACATTTAATGTTGTTAAATTAATGTTTATTAATTAATTAATTAATTAATGTTTGTTAATGTTTATAAGTTGATAAATCCACAATTTAGCAGAAAATAAAATACGGTTTATTACTGTAAATTTTAAGTTAAATCTGTAAAACCATTAACGTTCCTACTGTATTTTTAACGGTAAAGTTCTGGCAACCACAGCTGCCGTTTTTTTACCGTAAAATTTACCGGTTTATTTTTTACAGTGTATAATTTACAGTGAAAAAACATAAATTGACATTCCCACAAATCCCTGCGTGACACTTCGCATTTGATGTATTTTTGTTGAAATAACTTTTTTTGTTTCCTTAGTCTTTCACTAATCATTTATGTACATTAGGGTTTTATGTGATATTTAAAGTTGTTAAATTAATGTTTATTGCATTTTTTTAATTTAATGTGTGTTACCATGATGGTGTTTAATTTTTGAGTGAATGACACTGTGCAGCTTCTATGTATTAATATAAGGTTTCTTGTGGAAGAACTACATGTGATGAGCTTCCATATATCATGTGACTCTCATCACTGCTGTGATTGTTGGTTGTCAGTGTATTACGATGGTACAAAACAGATATTAACACTTCAATTGGTCGATAATTTAACATTATATCAGATAATGAAGTATGTTTTATTTCTGTAATTTTTAAGTTAAGTCTGTAAAACCTTGTTTGCGTAAAGTCTTGCTGCCGGTATTTTACCGTAAATTGAACACTTTTTTTTTTACAGTGTAGATTCAAATTTATTTATTTATTTTTACACAACCTACATACAGTTTTATTCTAGGACCTACCATTTTTGTACTGTTGCACTGAAAGTGACAAAAGTGCAAATGTTATAACTTACCCCATAGCGGGGTTAATTGTAACAGACAGAGGGGTAAGTGGTAACACTTGTGTGTAACACACATAATTCAGTACTATTTTATTTGTATGAGTTTGATATTGTTTGTGCATCTGTATAGACAGATATCCATACATCCATCCCTCATCCAATCATCCTTCTATTATGGATCAATATCATGGATAGAGACATAGAAAAGGGCTGCACAGTTTTGCAATAAATAATGATAAATAAAATCATAAAATATTGAAATTGCAATTGAATTAGATTTGTGTGTGGCAGCTGCATGCAAAATTATTATTAATAACAACAACAGTAATAATAATACAAATTAGTTTAAAATCAAAATTTAAAGGGTTTATTGCATTAAAAACAGGCCATATTTTTAATAAATAAACACGTTATTATTTCATAGTACACTAAATTTTAAACATTTTAAATTCCAACATTGTTTGTGAAAGTCCAACAAAGTTAAATGTATAATTAAATACTCAAACGTGAAAAGTTGTGTGGCTCCGTTTTCATTTGATTATCATTGTACACTTGGCGGCTTGTTTGTAACACTGTGCTACAACTAACCCCGCTGTGTATTACATATTTTAACCCTAGCTAACAGTCGCTAGGAATTACTGACAGGTTTCAAAACGGTGCTATGTTTGAGCCAACAAGACAGTGATTAAGGCAATATAAAGTTAGATTTGGAAACGTATACACCCAACTCAGAAAACGAAAAAAAACCTATGATGAAAAAAATTACTTTCATGGTGTCAAAACACTCTTTGTCCAGTATCTTCACGAAATATTATCAAAACTTTCTGCAAATTCGCGGGAGACCGTCTTCTGGCAGCAAGAGAAAAATAGCGGAAAGACAACCTGCTTGATCCTGACTAAAAGGTCCGTGTTACATTTAACCCTGCGTTAGGTTGTGCCCTGCGCTCCTCTACACCTGACTTAAATCTTTTGATCTGAGTTAAACCATTGTTATTGATAATATACAGTCACAAGGCACCACAAATTTTAATTTTAGCATTGGAGGGTATTTGTTTACCCTGAATGCTCATTTGTACCAGCATAAACAGTTATTTGTTAGCTAAAGGCGCATGTTTGTATTTCCTTTTAGACTCTTCAGTGTCCCACGGGCATTAGATACATTGGTAATAAGGACCAGACAAATGTTTAGCAGAAGCTGCATTAAATGCTTTGATGTACTTTTAGATTTAGCGAAGTCTAGAGTGATGTCTTCAAAAATACAAATATACAGGGAGCAAAGTTAAACTATCTTCCCATCTGCACTCTCCCACAGAGCAGCGATCATTAAAGGCTCCTGTGTGTGTAGTGCTGTGGCAACTGGAGATTTCTATGGACCTTGTTGAAAACTTCTGATGAACCATTCCCCGATGAGAAGCAAGCTAAAGAAGACCTTCAGAGGGATGTTCTCTGACTTATTATATCCCAGCAGAAACTGTACTTCAGTGAAAAGCAAACTTTAAACATTAGCTGCTTTGAATCAAGATTGGTTTATTAATGATCTAAAGCCCTGAAGAACCATGTTGATCAAACTTAGCATGCTGTAGAAGCATGAGACATTTTAAAAATAAGATCTTTTCAAAATCCTGTGGCAGAATTGAAGCTTTTCTTGTTTTGTCAATATAAGAGGAGGGCTAATCCCGCCGTTCCATGTTTACTGTAAATTATGCCATCAATAATTTAAAACAAACAATTAACAGTGTTGACTGTTGAATTTATCAACAAAAGAAAAAAAAGTGAAGTGCAAATGTTTTAAAAGTTAAAAGATGCACCGGTGTCTACACCGGACGCAAGCGGCGGCAATGCAACAAAAGAAGCCATTATAATCAGTGATGTTGTCTACACTGGATGTGGCGTGACAAATCCCCGACAGTTTGCAATGCCTCGTTCTATTTATGACTTACTCCAAGCACTCGTGACACTTCTAAAGTAGGACACATGGATTTGCAATGGTCATTTTTTTCGCGTCTTGTGTAGACAGCTTCTAGCTGTGCAACTTTGTAGACGGACTGTACGATTGCTAAGATTCAAAGTGGTTTTTAGCATTGCTATGTGTTATATTTTAAAAATTGGTCAAATAATTGCAATTATGACTAAGTTTAAAACATTGGTAACTTTACAATAAGGTATGTTAGTTGACATGAACTAATAATGAACTACACTGTAAAAACAAATATGCATTATCTAATAAAAAAATTGTGGCAACAGATTACAAGCAATATTATTATTTAAATTTAACAAATTAGAATTGTGTAGAATTGTGTAATTATAATTAATCAAATTAATTCCTTAAAAGTTAATCCTTTAAAATGAGTAAAACTTAAACAACAAACAAACAAAAAATGTGCATTTATATCACCATTATGGTGATCAGTGTTTGTTTTAGGATTGTTTTAAAATTACGTTTTTCTCCTTCAGTGATTCTGCTTGTTAACATCAGGTGTTCTCAATGTTGGCAATAAAATAGAAATAGTTCTTAATTAATCTTTGACATCTGTCTGTTATTCAGATATTTTTGTTAAATTTTTGGGTGTAAATTGTACTCATTTTAAATGGTTAACTTTTAAGAAATTAATTTGATCAATTATTACTCAGTTCAAATTTGTTAAATTGAATTAATAATATTGCTTGTAATCTGTTGTCACATTCATTATTAATTTTGATTTTAACATTTACTAATACTTTATTAAAATCTTGTTAACGTTAGTTAATGCAGTGTGAACAAACAATGAACAGCTGTATTTTAGAAACCAAGATTAACAAATGCAGTAACAAATGGATTGCTCATGGTAAGTTCCTGTCATCTAATACATTATATTTTAACTCATGAACCTGTTAAGGGGTGATGAACTTAGATATCAAAATTTCCTTGAGCTTTTGACATCTAAAGAGGTCATCACATTTTAAGAAAATCCTGTACGTTTCAAAACTGAAAACGTCCTTGCTTAGTCCAATAAAAGCTTTTATTGACACCAGGCTCAGCAAAATGCACAGCTGCACTACTTCCTGAACTTCAGCCAGCTCCTTTGCTGCGTCCCAATTCGCATAGCTATCCGTCCTGAAATAGTATTCGAAAGTATGTTGAAATGAGTGTTTCAAAGATACCCGAATGGTCTTACTATTTCCGGTCAGAATCCGAAGTGTAGATCGGTGCACACTCTAACGGCTGATATTGCCCACAAACCATTGCGCGGTGGACGAGGATCGACGAGATTCGGTTAGAACTACAAACACGAGTAAAAAGTGTTAAAAAACTACAGACACGGAGGGCGCTGCAGTCCGCGCTGGTCCCACGGCTGTGAAGAGAGGTTTAGATAAACAGGTTTGAGTGATTAATTATCAGTATCTAACCGGACGAAAATTAATTTATTCAATGTTGTCCACATTATATTGCATATGCAGCAGCATTGTGAACTTTTGTAAAGACACATTTAGCCATTACTTTTTAAATGCATCATTATATTCAAATTGCAAACACGAGGAGAGTATCGGCATGAAAGACCCACGACTGGCAGATGAACGTGCTCTGAAACGGTAGGAAATCAAATTAGATAGAATGGAGGATTTTAACTGTGACAAGATGATTGACAGGGCAGTTTACGGTGACAGGATGCACGCAGCACGCGACAGAGCTGTCCGTTAAAGATGACGTGATAGAATGTCCCAAAGCTTGCCTACTCTTTTTGCTGCACACTCAAAAGTATATACTTTTTCTTCACAAAAAGAGTACATACTTTACAGGTCGTAGTATAAGTAGGCGAATTGGCCTACTTATACTATGCCGTAAAAGTATGTACTCTTTTTGTACTTGTTTCCTGTAGTAGTACTTGTACTTGTTCCTGTCTGCCATTACAAACTTGATTAATTCAGGTGTGTCTGGTTATTGTTGCCGTGACTACTGAGGTCAGGCACACCTGAATTAATCAATTTGTCCAATAATGGCAGACAGGAAATAAGGAGCTGGCTTAAGTTCAGGAAGTAGTGCAGCTGTGCATAAAGCCAATTGTCACTGATGGGTTTGCGGGGTGTTACTTGACAAAGTGACATCACCAACTGGCATGCATAATACAGCCTTTTTAGTCGTTTTCGCAGATTCTGTGTGAATGGGGATCATTTTGACAATGTTGTCGTCGGTTTTTAGAACATCATGGTCGTGTAAACATACCCTTTCAGACGTGGTCACATTAGCGTTGTCTCTGCGAAATATCCCTGTCAAAAAACAAACAAACAAACAAACAAAAAACATTGTTTAGTTAGCCTAATAATGTAGTGATTTATAAAGTAGGCCTAAAGCTCAGACGGAAGTCACTATCAAACCAAACTTTCTGTAGGTCGCTGAACAGCATTAAATGTGTACTGTCTGCACCGCAAGTAGCCTAAGCTCTGAATTTGTGTGATATAAAGTTAAGAAAAAGAAAAAGAAAGAAACAAACAAAAGATAAGGTGTGAAAATCAGGACAAGGGCCTTACCATTCCTTTCCCAAGCTCAATTAAGAGCTTCGGTCCGCAAGCTTCTTTTCAAAGTCGTGAATTATTTATCTATGAATTGTTAATAAATAATAACAGAGGACTCTGGGGATCCTCCCCGGTCAATTAGACGATGAAGAGGGTGAGTCAGAGCAACGGGAGGTCGTCTTCATTATATCGGTCTTCATCTTCATTATATCGCTCGCCGTCAGACACAATAACGCCTCAGTACAATGCCTGACTTCAAACAGCCTGACGGATCCACTCCTTATTTTCAGCTCACCTTCTTCTTTTGTATATTGATAATTTCAGCTGCCTTTACACACAAGGTTTTTCTTTTCCTCGTCCAGTTGGAGAGATTTCTTTGGTGTTCATCATCATTATGATGATTACACATTTCTGTGGAAAATCGAAGGAAGTTCTTGAATCATACTGGAATAAAAGTGTGAAGATAGTATCTAGTGCAGTTGCGATCTGGCACACCTGGGGCTTGGTCATTAGCATGATTAGCCTACTAGACATTTGCACGATTATATACAATAAATTGTAGGTCTTAAAATCTGTAAATCCATGAGCGTGTTGGAGAGCAAACACACAGTTGAATCAGATTCGTAAAAAGGCCATCCGGTTACCTTTTTTTTTTTTTTTTTTTTGAAAGAAGGCTATACTTCTTTTGCCACAAAGCGTTACTATACAGTAGGGAAGTAACGTTATGCTATCTCCTGATTCAGCATAGGGGCAATTAAAGCTTTTACTACCCCTTTAAAAAACGTATGTGTCATGATTGCGCATATTTTGCTTACTGGGGTTTTCCAGAACATGTTATGTTTAAAAAAAAAAGTTTAGGATAAGAGTTGGTGAGATGTGGAATAGCCTAATTATTAAATGAATCTTGAGAATCACTAATTATCTATATATAAGTAATTGCCACGTGTCGTCCTGAATTTTAATGATGGATATATATTTGACACTTTTGTTGTCAGGGTATGGTGTATCCACCAGAGGGCAGTGTAACCATCATGTTCTCATGGAGTAAATAAGGCAAGCATGTATTGATGTAATATTGTATTTTATAAATGCCACTTTGATATATTGGTATATAATGCAATACCATCGATTCACTACTAAGTATAGTAGTCACTGTTTAAGTTAATTATGACTGTATTGGGAATCAGCAGTTTTAATGTAACAAAGCCTACTGTAAAAATGCTGATAAACTACATGTTCTTCATTCATAATTACTATGTAAAAAGCAATGCTTGATTTTTTACAAACATTTGTGTAAATCTGTTTAGTAACATCTTACTAATGCAAATGAATTATAATTCTACAATATATTAAGACATAACAATTTATCACTCTCTCAATCCTACACACACAGCATTACATTCATTCTCTGTAACATAGGGTATTCCATCACTTCATAAGTCCATCCCTGAATCTCTCTGGTCTTCATTCTAAAGTTTTGTCACTCCATGCTAAAGACTTTCTCTTGGCAAGCTCCATCCAGGACGGCTGAGCTCCATCTGACCGTGGCTGTTGCTGCTGAGAGACGTCCGGTGGCGGTGATGATGCTGATGTTGCTGGAAGCTCAGATGTGACGGTAAGTGCTAATGCAGAGGAACACGGACATGCACATCAACGTCTATATCAAACGATGAAGCATTGCAAACTGAAAAATTGCAAACGTTTGAAAATGACAGTCAAAGAAATGGCTTACTCTCTGTGTTCGGTGGGACGTGTTTTGCATTCCCATCCATCTTGTTGGAGGCTGTTGCTCTCTTTGTTGTGTAATCTTCTGGTGTACAGTTCCTACCATTGTCCTGCAAAGAGTAAAGAAATCATTAAATTATACTGGATGCATCTTAATGAACTTAAAATAATTTAGAGACTACACAGAAGAATAATATAATCTATACTTTACTATCTACTTTACTTAATCTATACTATATTTATTTGTGCATTGCATTGTGTTCTAGGTTTAAAGTAACTGTTTGTAAACTCAATGGGATATTTCTGAACTGTGCAAAAATCATGCTGTCTAATCAGCATCTTGATATACCACACCTGCAGTGTTAATAAAGTTCACTTTCTACATAAGTTCAGTTCACAAATTTGAAAATGAATTAGTTATATTTTATACTTCACAATTTTGAACTAAGTTCACGGTTCCAAAAAATGAACTAGATTATAGGTCTTTTTCCATTGCTGCGAGCTATTGCCTCGGTGCGAGCTACAGTATGGCCGCGGTGCAACACTGGTGGCTGGTGTTGCCAGATTGGGTGTTTTTTTCGCTACATATTAAGGCCTGTTTACGTGGGTTTTCTGGAAAGCTCTATAGAAATCTGTCACCCTATTGAACGAAGTTAAACGAAGAGCGTGCGTTCACAGACACCAGAATGAACGCGTTCAGGCACAACACTGCACACCTGTGAGATGGATGGATTATCTCGGCAAAGGAGAAGTGCTCAGTTCAGTGTGTGTGTATATATATAAGTGCTTAGTTCGGTGTGTATACACTACTGGTCAAAAGTTTCAGATCGGTAAGATTTTTAATGTTTTTTAAAGAAGTCTCTTCTGCTCCAAGGCTGCAAGTATATGATTTAAAATACAAAAAAACATGAATATTGTGAAATATTATTACAATTTAAAACAGCTGTTTTATTTGTGAATATATATAGTAAAGTGTAATTTATTCCTGTGGTCAAAGCTGAATTTTCATCATCATTACTCCAGTCTTCAGTGTCACATGATCCTGCTGAAATCACTCTAATATGATGATTTGCTGCTCAATTAACATGAATGATTATTATCAATGTTGAAAACAGTTTTTTACATTTTTATTTCAGGATTCTTTGATGAATAGAAAGTTCAAAAGAACAGGATTTATCCGAAATGGAAAGCTTTAGTAACATTAAACACTACCCTTTAAAAAGTTTGGGGTCAGTAAGAATTTTTATTTTATTTTTGGGGAAAAAGGGAAATCAATACTTCTATTCATCAAGGATGAGTTACATTGATCAAAAGTTACAGTAAAGACATTTATAATGTTAGAAAAGATTCTATTTTAAATAAATGCTGTTCTTTTGAACTTTCTATTCATCAAAGAATTTTAGAAAAATAATTGCACAACTGTTTTCAACATTGAAAGTTAAAATAATGTTTTTTTGAGCATAAAATCAGCATATTAGAGTGATTTCTGAAGGAACATGTGACACTGAAGCCTGGAGTAATGATGCTGAAAATTCAGCTTTTTTCAGAGGAATAAATTACATTTTAATATATATTAAAATAGAAAAACGTCATTTAAATAATATTGTCATAATATTATACAATATACAGTATATATATATATATATATATATATATATATATATATATATATATATATATATATATAAAGTGTGTTCTGTGCTCTCCAGAGCTCTCTGTTACCTGCTTGTCTTTTGTTCCACTAGGTGCTAGCTTAGCAGTAGGTCTTTGTGAGGCCGGCTGAATTGGTGTGTTCAGTGTGTGTTGTGTTTTCAGAGGATGAAGCGTGGCGGTGGTCAGTGGTGTTTTAGGCTGTACGGATGGTTTGGGAGGCTGTGCAGGAGGTGCTGTTGGAGGTGAAGGGTGGACTGGTGAGTGATTAGTGGTCAGTCTGTTCAAGAATGGCTGGTAAGCTCTGGTCTTCTCTTTGGGGAGATTCTTCCAGCCTGGCTCAGACACAGATTCTTTAGTTGCTCCTGATGTATTCTGGATAGGTAGTCTATCCATCTGTAAAAAAGACAAAAAAAAACAAACAAACAAAAAAACATTTAAGGCGGACATGTCAACTAGAAAGAATTGTACATTTAAATTTGTTTTCTGTGTTATGAAATGACACAATATTGAATTACTTTTCACTGCTGTGCAGTTATTTTATTTTTCCACGGCAGTCTATTTCAAAGAAATGCTCAATTAACATTTTTGATTACATTAAATGCCAAATATCCAGTTCCTTAAATATTTAGTTTAATTTTATGACCGTTTTCTTGGAATAATAATAATAATAAAAAAAAATAAAAAAAATAAAAACAACGGTTTAACCAATTCAACAAACGGATACCAAATAATTAGTTTAAAAGAAAGAAAAAAAGACATTTACACTCACTGTCTTGGGCAGCAAGCTGAAACTCCAGGCTCTGTGAATCTTGTTTTTTGGGAACACTGTGTTTATTCTTGGAATTGCCATCGCACATATTTCTGAAGGTTTTCCCAGCATGCTCTTCTGAGTTAGCTAGCACTGTATTAGACTCTAAACTGTACCGTTTGGTTTCATTTTTAATTTTGGAAGCCTCAGAGCGATATTTCAGCGACAGAGAGGTTGTGCGGAGCTGCACCCCAAAAGTATTCTTCTGTTTTCTGTCTTCAGGTTCCTCTAGTTTCTCTGTTTCCTCATGTTCTGTAGCAATATCAGTCTTAAGATTGGTTCCTGTTGTTGGTTTGGACATAATAGGAGGCGTTACTTCTCTACGAAACTCTTTGTGTCTTGTGTTTGATTGAGGAGATTCTGAAACTCTGTTGGTTTCGTTTCTCTTGCTTCATCTTTCTGCGGCTCTCTGGTTGGGTTTGTGGATTGAGTCTTGATTCCTGGAGTACCTTTCAAATGACCCTCATTCTGCCTTGTCACAGTCTCACTTGTTGATTTGGAGTGATACTTTCCAGATGCAATGAAAGGTTTGGTTGAGGCCTCCATGGCTCCTTTTTTTCGAGGCAGAGGTACAGGAAAATAGTCTAAATGATGCTTGCTCCGTTGGGCTTTCCTTTGTATTTGTTCCACACCCAAGATTCTCACTCGTCTGAATCTGGATCTCATTTGGATCATGTCTCTGGATAGGTGAATGGGCTCTTAATGACACTATTGCTCTTGATTCTGGAAGTCCTGATGGTGACGGTGGAACCCGAGGAGCTTGGGGTCAAGCCAAAGGACATGGGCTGCAAATAAAGAGGATTTGTGGTGACTTTGCCTTCAGATTCAGAAGGCCCTTCCGATCTAAGGATTTCAAAACCCAGAGATGGGGAATTAATTTCAGTTATGATGGGGTTCTCCTCCTGGTTCTGCTCTGACTTTGCAGGAGATGTCTCTGTAGGTTCTGTAGAGATGGGCTTCTCTTTTAGGTCCGAAGACGGAGAGGAAGACAAACGGCGTTGCTCTGTCTCTGTGGACGTCGTGGTGCCATCATCATCATCCTCCTCAGACAGAACGTTGTCCAGATCACTGATGCTTTCTGACTCGATACCTGGGAGAAATAGATACCTGGAAAAGAGAGATCGAAATGCTATCACTTTTTTGTTTAAACCAACTGTTTAGTACTGATCAAGTATTCATAACTTTTTGCAGATTTCAAATATCAGATTTTCATCTACTATTTATATTTTACAGACCTTCAGTAGTTTTAGTTAAAATCTTTTTAAAATAAAATCCTACATTTGAATGGGACTTTAAATTAGTTATTTTAAAATGGCAAAATAACTTAAGTTACACGGAGAATAAAATTAACAAATAAATTAATAAGATAAGCACTTCCAGTGTCCACACTGCCATTGATTACAATGAGAGGGATCTAGTTTTTTAACACAATCAGTTCAACGTTTGTCACATTAATCCAATTTAAACTACTTTATGCTCTTCAAATCTATTTATGGGTGATTCTTTAACTATGGTACTTTTCTTGTCCCTGGATGAAATAATAAAATCTAAAAAACATTTCTTCTTTTTTTGTTTTTGTCAGACTTACTTCACCCTAAAGGGGACTTATAAAAAAAAATTATCATGGTTCAATCATTCTTTTTATTATATAATATGAGGCCTTTTATGCATGATTTTTACTGTTTTCCCCTGTCGCTTAATTCTAAATTAAATATTTAAATAATGTAGATTTTAAGTACAAATTATAAAATAATGTCTATTTCAATAAAACATTAATATATTGCAATATTTATTCACATTTTCATATATTTTTCATAAGTAGAACCCTTGTCCCTTGGGTTCACTGTCATTTCCGCCACACTGTACAAAATAGAATCCTGAGATCATTCACTCTAAAAAATGCTGGGTTGTTTTAACCCAACTTTGGGTCAAATATGGACTAACCCAGCTGTTGGGTTAAATTTTTACATTACATTTTTAACCCAACATTTGGGTTTGTCCATATTTGACCCAAAATTGGGTTAAAACAACCCAGCATTTTTTAAGTGTTGTTTTAAGTTTGAATACTTAGTGACCATAGCAATAGAAACTCCACAGTGAAGACATGGCTGGGTGAAAGGGTGACCTCTTTAGTGGGTGATGAAAAGAAGAAAAATCAAGGTAAATATGACTAAAACTGAGAATATGTTTATTGGCCGTCATTTCCAAACAGCTCATATTTCACATGGACGTAAAAATAACTGGATACAATTAATTTAATAATGTGTAATTTGTGTATATTAAATGCTAACTGTAAAACTAATATTAACAGACTACTGTAACATAGCATGATATTTTAGAAGAAAAGGGGGACACTTTTAAGTGTCATTTCCGCCACAGTCATTTCCACCACGGTGTTCATTGTGGTGCTAAAGACAGGTTGTGGTGGAAATGACATTGTTCGTGCTAAACAGCAAATTATTTTGGGCTATAATACTAAAACGTTAATGTAAAAACAAAAAAAACATACAATTAATTAAGTTAAGGTAGTAAGAAATATTGTATTATTTATTATTGCGATAATATTGGTATTGTATTATTTGATGAACTTGGACGTTTTCTTGGGCTGTCAGATAAAAATGCCAAAATATATATATATATATATATTATTCAATACAAATCATCACACCCAACTAAGGGAAGGTTTCTAGATAGATTGAGAAACCAACTGATACTAAAACACAGTTTGTAGAAATGTTTTTATTTTCTGAAACTGTCTAGCTTAAAGAGTACCATAGTTGAAGAATCACCCTTATACACAGCCTGATGTGAAGTAGCTGAGGCATATGCATTTTATCACCTCACGATCTTACCGTTGGCACTCTGTTTCCCCTTGTGCTGGCTCTTTGTTTCCTCGGTTTGACTGACATGCGATGACGGGCTGCCAAGTTATCCAAACTGGCCATGTAACACGCTGGGCTACTGAAGTCAACTCCTGAAGGGGGTGTGGTCGAGGCGGAGCTGGGGGAGATGATTGGCTGAGGGGACGGTTTGGAGACTGGGGATAGAGGTCTTGATGATGGCTGGAAAGGATCACCCTGAGTGAGACAATATTTACCATCAAATAATGTATATGCCAAATTTTTCTTTGTAAATGTTTATTCGCGAAGATTGTTTTGAATAATGCAGTGTGTTAATATTACGTATTATACATGAATATTACCTGTTCTTCTTCCTCACTTCCCGTTCCAGCTAAACTCAGAGAGCTCAGATGTTTCTGAGATTCGGGATACTGTAAGAAAAAAGGATACACCGCTCTACAGTCATTTGAAAGTGATTGCAGTACCAGTTTTGGCCACAATGTTACATACGGCTCCTTTAAGTGTACCAAAACTTTCTATCTCTATTGTTCTGTTACCTTGTAAACGTCTGTATGCTTCACTCGCTCGTAGAAGGACGTCTCAGGTGGACTGCACGGTAAACCATCATCCTCTGAAGTGGTTCCTGAGTCCTCTGTGCGTTTGCCAGGAATCAACATTGGAGGACGACCTAGATGTAAGTTCTGTTGCTGTAGTTTCAACTGCCGGAATAAAACATAAGCCGCTTGCTATTTAATGAACCCTGACCTTAAATCAAATTAAAGTTGAACAAAGCACACTGCTGTAGCATAATAAGAGTAGCTCAAATAATCAGCTGTCTTTTTCTAACAAAAACATTTGCAAGCTGTTGGTTTCTCCACCAAGAAGGCCTTACTTGTAAGGCCTTAATTTTGCCATGAACGTTCTCTTGTGAAAGAACGTGTGTTGGTTCTGTGGACTGGGTTCTAATCGGTAAAGAAGATGCTATCGTGAGACAACGCCCTGGAGCTCAGACACTGCGGGTACCTGCGGATCAGATTCAGTAGGTTCATTTTTTTATTTTTGTCTAGTAGAATATCTGGACTAAAACATCACTACAATATCTGTATAATAACATAGATATTGTACCATTGTTTAACTATAGATATTTTAGGTTTTATACATGCATACACCCCCACACACTACAATGCAATATAGTGTACAAATAACCAATTTAATTTGATATCAGATTAGTAAACAAGCTGCTGGACAGCTCTTTCATGTTAAGGTGCCCTTATTATACTATTTTGAAGGTTCCTAATTCTGTTTTGAATGTCTTCTACAATAGGTTTACATGCATCCAAGGTTTGAAGGTTTGCTCTGACTGGTCAGATGGTTCAGTCTGTTGTGATTGGTCTACTCTGCTTAGATTGATCAGATGGTTCAGTCTGTTGTGATTGGTCTACTCTGCTTAGATTGGTCAGATGGTTCAGTCTGTTGTGATTGGTCTACTCTGCTTAGATTGGTCAGATGGTTCAGTCTGTTGTGATTGGTCTACTCTGCTCTGATTGGTCAGATGGTTCAGTCTGTTGTGATTGGTCTACTCTGCTCTGATTGGTCAGATGGTTCAGTCTGTTGTGATTGGTCTACTCTGCTCTGATTGGTCAGATGGTTCAGTCTGTTGTGATTGGTCTACTCTGCTCTGATTGGTCAGATGGTTCAGTCTGTTGTGATTGGTCTACTCTGATCTGATTGACCAGATGGCCCAGTCTGTTGTGATTGGTCTACTCTGCTCTGATTGGTCAGATGGTTCAGTCTTTTGTGATTGGTCTACTCTGCTTAGATTGGTCAGATGGCCCAATCTGTTGTGATTGGTCTACTCTGCTCTGATTGGTCAGATGGCCCAATCTGTTGTGATTAGTTTACTCTGATATGATTGGTCAGACAGTTCAGTCTGTTCTGATTGTTCTACTCTACTCTGCTCTGAATGGTCAGATGCCTTAGTCTTTTGGGATTCATTACAACTTGTCAAAAATCACTAATCACTTGATACGATCACTTAACGATGGCATTAGTTCTACTGTATTAATTCCAGTCTGAGTCCTCATTCTTTGGAAGTGCATGCAAAGTGGATTTGCTTTGGCAGCACAGAAAACGGTGATATGAATAACATGAACCAAACTTATCAGACTCGGCAACAACTAGTGCTTGAGGGTCAAACTAGATGATGTTCTAAGGCAGCCAATACAGACCATAGGCTGGCCTGGCATTATGCAATTTAATTTTTTAAACCTACGTAAGTTAGTGTAGGAAATAATACTGTAATTACTGATGACTCGATGTAAGGCAATAACTTGCACATTAATATTTATTTTTAAATTCATAAACAGCTATATTATACACAACATGAAAGAATAAGCATAATAGGACCACTTTAATTTATTGACATATCAGTAACTTATCGAAAACTCCTCTTCAGAGCTCGTAGCCTTCTCTTATGGCCTCTGGAGCAGTGATGTCACTAGCGGACTGGCTTTGCTTAATCAGCCCTTCGCTTTCCTTTTTCTTCAGTTTCCCAAAGAGACGCGTCTTCAGCTGCTTAAAGCGTGACTTCTTTCGTCCTGTTGAAGAGACCAGGAATAAGAAAGTTTGATTTGCATGGATCTCCAGAAATAGAGTTTGACGTCATGAGAAGATCTGTTTGTAAAGGAAGGTCAGATTTGGTTCGGTCTAATTTTATTTACCTGATTTGTTTATTTTTTATTATTATTAATGATGTATTCAATATTGGTGTTTTATATCAAGGGTTATGGTGATTTAACTATGGTTAAGGTTGTTTTAGACAATCTTTCTTAATGTTGTGTCTAAAAATAGACCTTAAACGTAGTAAAATCACTAATGCATCAATAAGCCCTTAAAGAGAAAAATGTGTGAATGTATTCAAATCAGGAATTCGAACACAAACCTGTGAGTTCCTTCCATTTGTGTCCATTTCTCCAGGGCAGGAGTCCGATGTTTTTATCTGTTGATCCACAATAGAAGAAAAAATCATTTAATGACTATAAAAAAAGCAAAGCATACTGTATAACATATCAGTGTTTGCAGACTGGAGTAATGGATCACTAACAAGACTTTAAATAGAAACTGTGTGGAGAAGTGTCTGCTGCATGTCTTGTTTATATCAGTAAAGATCAGCTGATGCACTCTGTTTGCACTTTAGTACATCATTTCCTGTGTTCAAAGGTGATGAGCCCTGTTCTAAGCATTTGTTAGAATCCTCAATGTCCTAAGAAGGAAAGAGCTGCTCCATTTTTCATTTTAAAAGCTCTAATGCAGGGTCAATAGAGTGCCGAAGTTATGACGTCACTTTGTAGGACAACTCGGAAGATATCGGCTCATGGGTACCCTCGATCGAAAAGCTATGCATTTCACCCATAGACTTTTGGAAGATCGCAAAAAATAAGATCTGTGTTCAACAAAGAGTTGTGACCCTTACACGTTTTGTCTATCAAGATCATCTTTGCAAGTTAATTCAAAATGTATACATTTTGAAGCCTATAAAGTTGAAAAAAACCACAAGCAGGTTATAACTGGTGTGTTTTATGTCATAGATCAAAACGTGAAGATATTTAGAGGCTTTGTTCACCACAGACCTTATTTCAGGTGATTTAGCAAAAACCCATTAAAAAACCCCCACAGACTTTGGAACCGGAAGTCTGAAATGCTAACTACTTCCGCTTTTGGCCTACAAAGTGATGTCATAACTTCAGCACTCCATAGCTGAATCTACTACTTTTGAAATGTAAGGTAATTATGCACTACTAAATCATAAAACCCAGATTAATTGCTCACAACTTTGATGACGTACATGTAAAGACAGAGAGTCATATGCTGGTCTCTTTGCTTTAATATTGGCAAACAGGATGACGCACAGCATCTGCTTTCATCCTCTTTGGAGTGTCGTACTGTCAAACCACAGTTTGTGCAAACATCCCCTGTGTCTTTCTATTGGCTTTGTGTCGTGATACAATCACTGGCCACTTTTAATACAGTGACTTCTAAAGGGAGAGAATAGAAGTTCACTTTGGCCAGGACACCAGTTGCTTAGTGATGCACAAGGGTGACGCAATTTTAAGTGAATACTAGATTGTGTCTACCTGCAACCTGGGAAACCAAGCCCTTATCCAAGCTCTTACAATTCATTAACCACACACTCTCACACACATGCCCTCAGATTCATTCTTTGGAGTGTCTGCAATGAACAGTAATTGTTAATGCTCTGCTGTTCTACACTTATAGTATTTTATTCACAGATTAGCTTAATAAACGTATCAGGTGTTGATATAGTACAGTATGTGCTAGCAAAGTAGTTCTTTAGTGCATTGTTCTCGCTCCTAATACCCTATTTGGGCACTATTTGAGGGTCAGCCATTTGTAGTGGTGTCCGTTATCGAGTTCACTAATGCTATCCCATAATGATTACAAATGTACAACCAATGTACGCTAAACGGTTATAGAATACCTTAAAGGAGTAGTTCACTTCTAAAAAAACTTTTGCTGATAATTTACTCACCCCCATGTCATCCAAGATATCCATGTCATTCTTTCTTCAGTCGAAAAGAAATTAAAGTTTTTGATGAAAACATTCCAGGATTTTTCTCCATATAATGGACTTTACTGGTAACCAAAAGGTTCACGTTCCAAAAGACAGTTTCACTCCAAACTGTTGAAAGGGCTTTAAACGATTCCAGATGATGAATAAGGTTCTTATCAAGCGAAACGATCGCTCGTTTAAAAAATATAGCGAAGTTTAAGTTTTATAAGCTCAAATGCTCGCCTTGCTCTGTTCTGTGATGTTCTCGTGACTCTCCTGTTTGAACTCGTTCATCAAAATGAATGAATCTTTTTCGTGTCATTTGGTTCATTCAGCGAACGAAATGAACGAATTGACTCAGAAAAAGATTTGTTCATTTTGATGAACGAGTTCGAACAGGAGAGTCACGAATGCGAATCACAGAACAGAGCAAGGCGTTTAAGCTTATAAAACTTAAACTTCGTTTTTTTTTTTAAATGAGCGATCGTTTCACTTGATGAGACCCTTATTCATCGTCTGGAATCGTTTAAAGTCCTTTGAACAGTTTGCATTTTGCACTGAAACTGTCTTTTGGACCTTGAACCATTTGGTTACCAGTAAAGTCCATTATATGGAGAAAAATCCTGGAATGTTTTCATCAAAAACCTTAATTTTTTTTCGACTGAAGAAAGAAAGACATGGACATCTTGGATTACATGGGGTGAGTAAATTATCAGCAAAAGTTTATTTTAAAAAGTGAACTACTCCTTTAATGGACTGTGAGCATCGCACTGAATGAATTCCTCCTTCTCGCCAGAAGATGGCGCCTCCATCCATTTTCCAACCCGCTGGTCCAATGTGGATACAGCGTAATATCATGCAGGTACAAGCTCCTTTTTAATTAATTATTAAATTGTTTATTAAAGGTTTCTACATAGTTTTCATAACAGAGTTCCTGGTAAATCTTACTACTGGTGCTGACTAAGTTTGCTAAGTTTCAAATGATTATTAAACCATCCATTCAGGTGGAGATTATAAATTGTTTCTCTTAAAAGTAATTGCACATCTTTCCTCAACAAGCATGTGAATAATTATGCCAAATGTGAATACTTGGCATTAGAGCTTTGTTGAAATAGATCCATAATCCTAAGTATGAGGTATAATAATAGTGATGATAACCATGCTAATAAAAACAATCATCAGTTTGTTATCATGGCTGTAACTTTATCCTGTTATGGTCTCTGGGGTGTGTGTCTGAAGCGTAGCATAAGATGGTTCTATAAAAACTTTAAGCAATCAATTTATGTAAATGTCTGTGTTAGCATATGCACACACACCTGCTACTACTGTCCTCAGGCCTTAACCAAACAACCTAATGACAAAAATACCAATGTTGTCCTTGCTGTCTAATATAAAGTCTTTATGCCATGTGCTTCTGAGCGTGCAGAGGAGGACAAAAGTGCTGTACATTCTCTTTATGCAATATAGTCAGGATTAGGATCAACACAATGGCAGATAATAGACTTTTGTTTAACCAAAAGATCAAAAATCAATGCTATGTAATAGAGGAAGGCTAGAACGTCAAGGGTCGGCTTTCTTCCCGCAGGTCATATTCGTAAATATCAACGTGTTTTGCATATTAAGAGCCAAAATATGGCTTTTTTGGCTGCTGAGTAATAATGCTGAAAATTCAGCTGTGCCATTGCAGAAATAAATTCGTCATATATATATATATATATATATATATATATATATATATATATATGAAGAGTTCAGACAGCCTGCAAGTGCCATTTGAAATTTTCTTCTAAAATGATCATTTTTATCAAGCTTGTATATTTAAGTTCAGTAATTTCACTTAAATGGCAATGAAGATTACCTATTAATTGTCATTTAAGTGAAATTACTGAACTTAAATATACAAGCTTGATAAAAATTGTCATTTTAGAAGAAAATTACAAATGGCACTTAGAGGCTTTTGCATCTGAACTCTTCATATATATATATATATATATATATATATATATATATATATATACACTCACCAGCCACTTTATTAGGTACACCTGTCCAACTGCTCGTTACCACTTAATTTCTAAGCAGCCAATCACATGGCGGCAACTCAGTGCATTTAGGCATGTAGACATGGTCAAGACAATCTCCTGCAGTTCAAACCGAGCATCAGTATGGGGAAGAAAGGTGATTTGAGTGACTTTGAACGTGGCATGATTGTTGGTGCCAGAAGGGCTGGTCTGAGTATTTCAGAAACTGCTAATCTACTGGGATTTTCACGCACAACCATCTCTAGGGTTTACGGAGAATGGTCCGAAAAAGAAAAAACATCCAGTGAGCGGCAGTTCTGTGGGCGGAAATGCCTTGTTGATGCCAGAGGTCAAAGGAGAATGGCCAGACTGGTTCGAGCTGATAGAAGGGCAACAGTGACTCAAATAACCACCCGTTACAACCAAGGTGGGCAGAAGAGCATCTCTGAACGCACAGTACGTCGAACTTTGAGGCAGATGAACTACAGCAGCAGAAGTCCACACCGGGTGCCACTCCTTTCAGCTAAGAACAGGAAACTGAGGCTACAATTTGCACAAGCTCATCGAAATTGGACAATAGAAGATTGGAAAAACGTTGCCTGGTCTGATGAGTCTCGATTTCTGCTGCGACATTCGGATGGTAGGGTCAGAATTTGGCATCTACAACATGAAAGCATGGATCCATCCTGCCTTGTATCAACGGTTCAGGCTGGTGGTGGTGGTGTCATGGTGTGGGGAATATTTTCTTGGCACTCTTTGGGCCCCTTGGTACCAATTGAGCATCGTTGCAACGCCACAGCCTACCTGAGTATTGTTGCTGACCATGTCCATCCCTTTATAACCACAATGTACCCAACTTCTGATGGCTACTTTCAGCAGGATAATGCGCCATGTCATAAAGCTGGAATCATCTCAGACTGGTTTCTTGAACATGACAATAAGTTCGCTGTACTCAAATGGTCTCCACAGTCACCAGATCTCAATCCAATAGCATCTTTGGGAAGTGGTGGAACGGGAGATTCGCATCATGGATGTGCAGCCGACAAATCTGCTGCAACTGTGTGATGCCATCATGTCAATATGGACCAAACTCCCTGAGGAATGCTTCCAGCACCTTGTTGAATCTATGCCACGAAGAATTGAGGCAGTTCTGAAGGCAAAAGGGGGTCCAACCCATTACTAGCATGGGGTACCTAATAAAGTGGCCGGTGAGTGTATATATATATATATATATATATATATATATTAAAAAGACTTAATTTGTAATAATATTTCACAATGTTACTATTTTTACTTTGTTTTTGATCAAATACATGACTTATTGAGGAACATAATATTCCCCTAACTCAACTTAAAAACTTAAGTTCAGTTGCTGCCTTAAAGGTGCAGCAAACAATTTCTGAGAAAAACTTGATATTTGAAAGAAACACACCTGTCACTTCATTGCCCCAACCCTAAATTAATGTTATGCAAACGCAGGCGACTAGAAAATATTCACAAAATATTTGTTTAGGTGTTGATTTGGTTGATTTAGGTGTTGATAAGGTGTTAAAGTCAACAGTGTTTCTCAGAAATCGCTTACTGCAAGTCATTTCAACTCTTCTTTTTTGATTCAATCTTTCCTAGTTGGAAAATAGTTATTTGGATAACTTAAAAATTGAATTGGTTAAAGCACCTATACCTGAATTGTAAAATGAAAACGAACAAAAACATGATTAAATAGTAACTTATTCTTAACTTGCCAGCAGCTTTACGTTGAGGCAGAATGTTTTCCCTCGTCTGAGAGCTTCCTTTGTTTTCTTCTGTAGCTTTTTCCGCTGTGGTCTCCAGTTTTAGATTACTGACATCTGCAAATGAAGTTGAAGAGGTGGTTATAGTCTGGCAGAAAGACCAGGTTGGGGAAAGAGAGAGGGTGGGAACAAAGAGTTTGGTGGTAACAGGATGTGAGGGCAATAAATTAGATGTGTTTTAAAACTGCCAGGGATCTTCTTATTGGTTATTGTAGATATGGTGCTTTTTTGTCATTTTCGGAGCCTGACGAGATCCATCGTCATTCAATTATTTCAATGTACTTCTAAATATTTTTTTTCACCTTCCCTATATTTGCTCAACTCTCGCAATGCAATGATCTCAAGGAAAGTCCTTCAACGATCTTTAGTAAAAGCCCTTACTAAAGCATATTTTGTCCTCTGTAGGAGTTAATAATTACAGTAGACAGGTGGCTTTTCCCTTAAATGTTGAAGCGATCATTCGCTTAATAATTGGGTAACGCTTCCTTTTACAGTACAGTACTTTCAGGGTACTTAAAGTGTACTTACCTAAAAAGTAGTGGCTAATATAAGGTAAGTACATGGAACGGGGGTAGGTTTAGGGGTGGGTTCAGGGTTAATACTAGTTATTACCCAGTTACTAAAATAATAGTATTTACATGGGTAACTGGTCTGTAAAAGGAAGCGTTACCAATAATTGCCGGGAAAAAAATTAATTTACAGTTTATTTTCTGATCTGAATACCATAAAGCATTCATAGTGGTTTGTAATATGAATAGGTTTAATTAAAACCATAGGCACCCATTTTTACCCAGCAACAAATGTCTCCTGGAGACAAAAAACACTGGTAAACACCACGTCCACATGACAAACTGTTCATTTCTTTTACAGAATGAAAAATTAAAGGACATTTACATATTTGCTACAGTACTTTAAAATGTGTATACTGAATCTTTATTATGCTATAATGTTGGTATCCTCTATTATGTATATACTTTTTTACAGTGAATATATTCTAGATTCTGTGCATCTTGGAGCATATTTAGATCTTGTGACTGTGATGTTGCCAGATCCAAGATTTGAACTCGCTTTTACACTGATTTGAAAACTCCAGCTACAGATCCGTCAGCAGTGAACATGAAGCAAATAAGCATCCCAATCCTTTGTGTAGTTACTCGTTCTTACCACTGACTTATCCATGGTAAATTTGATTAAAAATGTAATTTAGTTCTTTGACATGTAACAATTAGCTCTGTGTTGACATTGAAAACTGCTGGTTTAAGTACGCCAGGTGTGTTTTTCTGCATTTGCATATCTCTATGGCCAACTATGTTTTGTGCACAACAACTGATTTAAAACTAGGCTGAGATGCTTGAGTAAAGTCCCACAGAGTGCACTCAACACATTTATATCAAATCTAATACGTAAATAAGACTTGGAAATTGGTCTCTCGAGCCCTATTCATGACTGGGAAAGATCATTTTGTTTTTTAATTATGTTCATAACCATTGGATGTATATTGTACGTATTATACACATCAAAAATTAGCATTTATTTGATGATGGAATCGTCAAATCGTCTAGATCTAGCGTAAGCAATGTTTAAACGGTTGCCAAAAAACAGAGCGCTGACAATTTATTCAAAACCTGTCGTTTGTTGACTAAATATGTTCGGTACATTCTGGCTTTAATAAAATTTAATAAGAAATAACTCAGACAGCAAACTGACATTGAATCATTGTGGAAACGACGTCTCTCATGACATCGAAACAACGTTGATCTGGCATTGTTTTGCTCATCGAATTAACGTTGAACCAACGTCAGACGCGGCATTCTTCAAAGCTAAATGAAAATCGAAAATTGGTTTGCTTTCATAACGTTGAAACAACATTGATTTCAAGTTGATTTTCCGCTAGTTCTGAAAGAATGACGCGTCTGATGTTGGTTCAACGTTAATTCGATGAGCAAAACAATGTCAGATCAACGTTGTTTCGATGTCATGTTTCCACGTTGATTCGATGTCAGTTTGCTATCTGGGAAGTATTCCTATTCTTTCTAACAACAAGGCACTTGATAGCGAGACTCTCGTTATTACGACTTCAGAAGTGGGAAGTAGGAAATGTCTGCCAGCCTGTAAAGCAACATGAGTCTTGATGTTGTTTGGGTCAGAAAATGTTAATGTTATCGCATTGCTGCACTGACTTTTTACACACAAAGTATAAATACTTCCCAAATGTTTTGGATATTTTTCCCCCATCTCGTTACACTTGTGGTGTTCCTGGTCAAAAATGACCGGCCGAACAAAAAATAGCTTATAAATCTCTCGTTGTGCTATTATCACCAAATATTGGATTCAATCCTTTTGTCAGCTTATTTTCTTTCAATTAAGGACACGTTTTGTTTATTTTTCAAACTGACAGATTGTAGGCTTCATGATCTGAGCTTATATTAGTCAAAAATGGCCATCGTTTAGTGTTCAGGACCATGTTGTTCATAATGTTCATGTTCACATGATGTGTGCTTGCAAAGATAAAGGCCTGAGACACACACATTGTTTTTTGAGTATTACAGGCTTTCTTTTTCACGGGGATGAACTTTATCCTCAAATCCATGAGGCTTTGCGTCGCGTTGTGTCTAACAACACCGTTCAGCCGTGACTTATTCACCATAAAGCACAGCCTCTCGCACATTATTGCTTACATAGAGACTGTTTAGCTGTGTGTGATATCATTTCCTTTCCATCTTGTTTGTCTCTCAGAGGTTAGCTTACGTTCAAACAGTGCAGGTGACACCGGAGGACTTTCCCAGAAGACCTTTCCAAAAATAAGCTCTGAATCAACAGCGTACACAATTAATGAATGTCAACAAGTTTTAATCGACCTTTCAGCCTGCTCATAAGGTTCCTAAATGAATCCTTTAAGAGGAACCAAAGAAGGAGACAACATTATGTAGTTGGCAACTGGTTGTTTTGACCTAATGTAACCCAACACCCTGAGACTTGACCAGAAATGTCATCTCTCTCACTCTAACACACTCTCTACGTTTTTTTCTTCTTCTTTCTTTCAGATTTGGCCTTTCCTTTTCTTTTGGTATGAATGCTGTCAATTCAAGGACTGCGTTACTCAGGTGAAATGCAATCTACGCAGGCAAGTTCCCTGGGTATCCTGTAGAAGTAAAAAAGTAGGGCCCTGCTGCTTTTGTGGTCACTCTATATCAGCACTTTTTTATTATATATTATTATTTAAAGCCTAATATAATACTAGACCTGTAAAACCGGTACTCACTTTTATCCTTGAAGCTCTGCATTCATCTTTTTTCCTTTCAGGACAGTTTAGTTCTCGTTCTGCAAACATTAACTTCTCGACAGATAGAGTGACTAATCTGCTTGAACATTAACTGTGTTTTGAAGATATACCTGACCCCTCCTAAACGCTGCTTTCATCCTAAACGAACTGACCTTTGGATTATAATTACTTTAACGTGAGCAAGACAGACTTCCTATCAAACATCACACACCTGTTTTAATACAAGTATAGGAGGTCAAATCACAACACCATCCCTCTGATAAACAGCAATACAGGAATAATTAAAGCATCTGAAATGATATAGTAAATATATCTGACTGTAGGATACTAGTGATAAGATATACAATACTGTAGGAAACCTACATTTAGATTAGAAAATTTAATCACTAAAGTTGAAGCCATTTACACTAATGTGTGTCTTACACTATAATGTACCCATGCTTAACTGAACAAACTACCCTAATAATGAACATGAGTCTGACGCACCTATAGTTATTCATTCAAAACCTTTTTCAGAATCAAATAATCAGCAGAGGAACAGTGTGCACTCAGAATAAGAAATGGGCATTTTCACAGGCTTTTGAAATATCTCATCCCTTACTTCAAAGATTATTTTAACATCTGATGGTGGCTTTCTTAGACTTTACATCCTCTAAAAGGTTCTCCCCTATCCCTATCCTTTACCTTGCTTAGAGAGAGAGACATCTACTTTGAGAACAACATTTGCACAAAATTAAAGTTGTTTTGAAAGTTACTAATGTTTTTACAAAAGGCTACTGTACAACAGTGCATAAGTAGCCTACTTCATGCCTACTAGATAGATAGATAGATAGATAATAGATAGATAGATAGATAGATAGATAGATAGATAGATAGATAGATAGATATAGATAGATAGATAGATAGATAGATAGATAGATAGATAGATAGATAGATAGATAGATAGATAGATAGATAGATAGATAGATAGATAGATAGATAGATAGATAGATAGATAGATAGATAGACTGTTCAAGTTTAGCATCTCATGGTTGGAAATCGCCGTCGCAAAACTGTTTTCTTGAAATGGTTTCTGTCAAGGCTGCGTCTATTTTTTTTATTTTAAAAACAACCCACCAAAAACTGTCATGCCTATTAGCCGCGAAGAGGATGGATATGACCAGAAAAAATAACCACAGAAGACTCATAAGTGGATGTCTTACCTCTGTGGAGTGGAGATGCAGAAGCGCGCACTTGCGCTAAGATCACCAACAACACTCGCGCAGCTCACGAGACTGCACGACACTAGTGAGCTCACCTGATTGGCCACACCCACATCATGACGACTCATGACGTGCGGAAGCGTACAGGTGCGCTTCTTCTAATGAGCTTTTTTTTCTTCCTTGTTATTTATTTACGTTTTAACTGCAGGATTATTAAGACGAAGACATTACCACTATCCTAACAAATAACACAAATATAGAGATAATAGATTTTTTTTTAAGATCGTTTTTTTTATTCTAGAGGTCGCCTGGCAACACCTGAATAAAAAAAATCTAATAAAAATCAATCAAGCAGAATCAAATTTTTTTGTAGAAATATGCGTAACGTGGAAAATCCATTATCATCAAATAACTCCAAAACTATTTACAACATTAACTAGCTTAGGTGTGCATAAATGTCAGTTTCAGCAAAACAGGTGACCAACTGTCCTGTTTTCATATATCCATTTTCTATCCATACAGAGGAGGCATAACCTACTTTAAATGTATTGAAATTAATAAGGTATCTTTGAGTAAACTTTGAGTATCATTTGAGTAGGCCCATCTGTTTGCTGGGCCAAGTGTCCTGGTTTTTGGTAATCAAAATATGGTCACCCTAAATTATAGTAAGAAAAGACTGATTTATTAAAAACAAGACATCACAGTAAATCTTGATTGATCTTGATTGTCTTCAGAGAGAATCCAAGACATAAGCAGATGAAGTTAGTGAATCCAGCCGAATCATGGATGATTGGAGGATTCAGATCTTCTCAGGTCATAAAGGTCTCTGAACGTCAGATTCCTGTTAAAGCATAAACATATCACAATAAACTGAATATAACAACCAGTGGTTCATTTACTTAAACCTAGAATGACTTGCCACTGGAGCGCACCTGTCGTAGTGGGACATAAGCAGTGGGTCAGGTGTGCCGTGATGGGAGCGTTCTGGAGAACATGATCTTTGAGGACTCAGAGACCGATGGCGGGAAAGTGGATGAAGAGCGCATAGTGGAGGAGAGGACAGGAGAAACAGCTGAGAGACCCTGCCTGCGCAGCTCCTGTACTGCTCGCTCCCTGATATAAAGAGAGACAAACATAGACTGGATATTCAAATCCTTAGACTTCATGGTTCAAACCACAAAGAAATAAAATATATTCAATACTGGAACCGGAAACACATGAGGATGAGTAAAATATGACAGATTTTCACAATCCCTTTAAAGAGGTCCTATTATGCTTTAGTGTGTAAGGTTGCTGTTTAAAGCATGAAAAAGGTCTAAAGAAAGTCGCTTCAGCTAATATCAGGGAGTTATTCTATATATTAGTGCGCACTGTTTCTGAACTGACCCTGAAACGCCTTAGTCTTGTCTTTTCTTCAGAGAACAAACACGTCACAATATTCCTCATTTAAATAATTCCCATCCAAAGGCATACACAAAAAAGCTGGCAAAGCCTGGTTGCATAGTGTGCAGAAACTCGTGGTTATGATAAGGAGCGTGACATTTCACAAACATGCTCGAAATAGTTGACCAATCACAACACACTGATCCAGCTGCCCAATCAGAGCACAACATATCCTATATTGGATATTAGCATCCAATAGGGAAAATAGCAGCCCGCTTCAGGTTGGTACTCCAAGGTTGTTTATCTGTACTTCCGGGTTCTTCCCACCGGATCCTCGCTTTCGATTTCCAAATGGCGGCTGTGTGAAATCAGTGTATTGGTCCCCTTTAGGTGGGCCTCTCACCTTTCAAATCGCTCAGTAGACAGGTGTCTCTTCGTCATCTCAAGATCTGCCTCCAGCTGAGCGGACCGTGTCCTCAGATGAGCCATTTCCCTACTCTGAGAACTCCTAGAGACGGCAAAAAAGACAGTAAGGGGACATGAAGACAGAGAGAAAGACAAGAAACCACTGCTAGGCTCTATGAAATGTTGAATGTGCACTCACACTTTACTGTCAGCCATGCTGAGTTTATCCTTGAGAATTTGTAAATCTGTGTGTCTTTCCTGAGAGGTGAGCTGCCTCCGTAAGTCCTGTTCTCGCGACGAACACCAGCAGGCTCTCCAGAAGCCTGAAACAGACAGACGTTCACCGGTCAGCTGCTTCTGTAACAGCTCTGCCTGCAGCGCGAGCTTGATTCCAGCTAACGCTGCACCTGTGTGGATGAGAACGTTTACATTATTTACATCTCACTTCAGTTTCAGTTTTCCCATCTTTTGTTTTCTCAATGGCAATTTGGTTCCAGCATTTAAACAATACATAGACACACATTTAAGAAATGAAATATGTCATTTAAATTCAGTTCCTCACAGAATTCAAGAAGCTTCATATTTACTTGCATTTAATAATTTAGCAGATGCTTTTAACCAAAGCGACCAAAGTTCAGAAACAGTAAGCATATCTAGAAGAATATGTAGGGTGACAGAGCTCTTTGCATTCTAACAGCACAGACTTATAGCCTGAGCTACGTCAAACTTCCAACTTCCGCTAATGTCATTTCGCTCCTGTAGTCAGTCTGAGATAGCAGCCTATCTTCCGGTTTACAGCGACCTTCGGACGGCCGGCCAATCAACGAACAGAGGCTGGGCTGAGAGCCGTCACGTAGAGCGCTGAAGCGCCGAGTTTTACATTTGGAAATCGAATGGGAAACGAGACACGGGATGCAATTCGCTCTGTTATGGAGAACATTCCGGGGGTTTTCAAACTGAAGCCAGAACAAGAAGAGTGTTTAATTTATAAACCTTTTAAATGGAGGTGATGTTGTGGCCCTACTCCCAATTGGTTTTGGGAAAAGTTGAATTTATCTAATTGTTACCGTTAGTTCACGTCTGTCTACGAAGCAAGTGAAGTAGCAGAGTCTGGTATTACCAGGCTAGAGGAACAAAGAGCTGTGCTTAAAAGATCTAATCTTAAGTTTGAGAGCTACAAATATATTCTTGTTTCACTCTAGCAAAAATAAGTTTAGAGGCTGTGATTGTGCCATGGATGTGTATTAACTTTGCATAATCTGCAAAAGTCACTTACAGACATGTTCACTCGGTATTTCGCTCGCATCAAGTGTTTGCAGCAGGTTTACAGTGGAAGTTTGATCATAGATTTGAGTTAGATGCATGATGTCTGTTGTTCGATGTGGCTGTGTCTCTCACTAGGGGGTGCTTGTTAGTGTCGCGCGTAAGTGTCAGTGCCGAACACTAGACAAGCGCCCCCTAGTGAGAGAGAAAACAGACTAAAACCATTTTGTGTTTGAGCGCCCCAAGTTGTGTTTTACAGTAATATCAGAAGCTCCAAATACGATGAGTAAAAGCGCCAATCTGCATTGGTCGGATATTTTTTGACGCGGTGCGTCAAACTAGAAAAAAACAAACCCAAGGCGTTTTTTAAAAAAATTAGCGCTTTTACACGTGTGCCGTTTTACAAGTCGAGTGTGAACACTCACATTTGCCCCCTTTTTAGTCACAAGGCGTTAAATGTTGCCGAATAACGCGCAAAATTCGTCCCGGTGTAGACAGGCCTTTACAGGGCGAGAACGATTTCTAATCGTGCAGTGCCGAACCAAGCTGAAGGGGAAACGTGACTTTAACCTTTCCTTACCATTCTTAGAACTGTAAAAGTGGCTTAAGATGTTGAATAACATTTGTTCTAATCCGCTTGTGTTGCATTTGTTGGCCTGACATCAAGTATTTGTAGTATTGTTTTACTGGCAGACTGATATAAACTCACATTCTCTTTGCCTGCATCCAGTTTGACGCCAGAGCTCTCGTGTTTTTCCAGGTCAGTCTGCAACTGTGTGCGCTCAGTCTGGGCCTGACGCAGATCATCCTCCATGTGAATCATCTTTCGGTTCAGCTGAGACAGCTGACTGTTACAGCTTCGCTCTGCACTCAGTGCCTGGACACGGGAACAAATCACAATCTATGAGAGATCACCCTTGTTCACCTCACCAAGTTGTTGCAAACCTAAATGCATTCTCTTTCTTCTGCTGAAGCTCAAAAGAAGATATTTTGAAGAATTTCGGTAACCAGACAGTTAACCTGGCCCCATTGACTTCTATAGTTTGTTTTTATTATTATTTTTATAGAGTGATGTTTTCTCTACCAACGTTCTTTAAAATATCTTCTTTTGTGTTCAGCAGAAGAAAGAAATTCATACAGGTGCAACAACATGAGGGCGAGTATGACAAAAGTGTAATTTTTGGGTGAATTATACTTTTAACCATCAACATCATGATGACCAAGTGACCTGTTGCAAGCTGTTCTCCAGGCTATCTGCCCTTTCTTTCAGTCGAAGTATCTCTATGTTAGAGTTGTGAAGCTCAAGACGGAGTTCGATGACGGTGGTTTCAGCACGCCGGGCCTGTTCCTCCCAGCTTTCCACCTGAAGAGATGCTTTCCTTCGAGCCTCTTGCAGTTTCCCTACACTCGCGTTCCTTAAGGGCAGAAAACAAGAACAAACAAAACAGATTAAACTATGCCAATGACAACATAATACTCAAATTCACCTTTAGCCATTAAACATGCTTGTCATCCATTTAGCTTTTTAGTTTGAGTGACTTTACCTTAGCAGACAAAAGATCTTCAGTGCGTGAAATGTCAGAAACGTGACCTTGTACTTTTCTCTGCAAGTCTTCTAATTCCTCATTAGCTTCATCCAGCTTGAGCTGTAGAGTCTGAAAGAAAGACAGAGAGAAAGAAAGTTGGACGTCTTGTTACCTTATTTATTGGAATGCCCTAAAAGTTTGGTACCTGATTTTCCAAATGTGCTTTGTCAAGGTCATCCTTCAGCTGACCGTTCTCTTCGACGTGGCATGTTTGAGTTTCATCACTGCACCCATTTCTTTTTCAGAGTCTGACAACTTCCTCCTCAGAACATCTAGCTCTCTTTCTCTGCCAGCTACGGTCTCCTTCAGAGATCTGCGGAAGTAGTGATAACATATAACATGCGTCACTTTGATTGATTTATGATTGTCAGGGAGTCCATGTGTTTCTGATTTACTGGGCCAAACTGACGGGCGTATATATCTGGTAAGTATAGTGATGTGTTGTTGTTTTGTGGTGTTGTGACATGTCCTCCTGTGCTGGTGTCCAGGTATGTTTTAAAAGATAAAAAACTTTTGATTTATGACCATGTTTTGGTAGATTTAGGCACCCCTGTCACTCATGATTGACAGGGAATCCATGTGTCAACAAAAATCTTGACTTCTTCCAGTCTGTTGGGGGAAACTGTTGCTGATTGTATTTTCATTTCATTGTTGGGGGTGAAATTCACCCAAGCAGGTATTACTGAATGGGCCACACCCTGAGTGTTGAAACCTTTGGTGTAGGGTAGCCTATATGTTAATTGAGTCAAAACATTTGAGTCAAGGCATTCAGGATTACCATTAACCCTAAGCTGGCTATATTCATTAAAATAACATATCTGTGGATGTTCTCTTAAGAACAACTGTGTGTCCATGTGTTTGTGTGGGTGGGTGTAAGAGCACCTGAGTAGGATCAGTAGTCCCTGAACTCTCATAGGTTTATGTTAATGCCTAAGACAAATAATTTGACACGTTTAATCAAGCCAAAGAGTCCAAATTACCCACACAAACCATACAATAATCTTCTCAACAAGAAAAGGTGTTGTAGTTTATTCTAGAACGTCTGTATCTGTTTCCCGGTGCCAATAGGATCAGTGTTTAAAAGACAAAGAATCAAACAGTTTTTTACTCAACAGTTAAAGGGGTTTACAAGTGGAACTGGTGGGAGTACCTCCTAAATGGGTTTGTTAATAGTTTTACAACAGTTGCTCAGGCTATGACACTTCATCAAAAGCTTTCTGGTAATTCTCTGGGCTCAAAATCAACACAAAATCATGTTTTTAGTGTGTATGAATTTGGTCTTTACTTTTGTTATTTTAGTATTTTTAAAGAAAGTGTTTTAGTTTATAACCCAACCCATAGTGTGTGTGTGTGCATGTTGCATAGGGTCATAAATTACACAAGGTCATAAATCAATCAAAACGTGACGCATGGTATTTGTTACCACTACTTGCGGACAGGATGTCACATCATTATCATAATTTCTTCATAGTCAGTCATATATGATCATAATCATAAATCGTTTCTTATACTAATATTCACATATTCATACACTCATATACCCAAATATCCACAGAGGAAACGACACTATGGTTCAAAAGTTTGGGGCCAGTAAGATTTTTTTTTTCTTCTTTTGAAAGAAATTAATTCGCAAGGATGCATTAAATTGCATTAACATTTTTAATTTTATTAAATATTTCCTATTTTAAATATTAAACAGCACAATTTTTTTCAAAATTGATAATAAAAAGAAAGGAAATAAGATCATGTGACAGCTGGAGTAATGATGCTGAAAACTCAGCTTTGAAATATAATGGAAAACAGTTTTTTATTGTAATAATATTACACAATATTACTGCTTTACTGTGTTTTTCATAAAATAAAAGTAAATCTTACCAACCCCAGACATTTGAAAGTACTCTATATAAAGGGGAAACTACACAAAAACATTCTAGGAAATGACACATTTTGTACCCAGGTGACTATGTAAGGAATAATGTACAGCAACTGGTCATTATTGCAATATAAACCCTGACAGGGTGAAGCTTTTCGTAAATTAAAGTAGCATTGGTATGTTGCCATTCCACAATGGCATGCCACAATGCCATGTCAAATATTTAGCATCAGTAACAACACAATGTTGAAACTGACCAATCAGAATCAAGTATTCCAGAGAGCTGTGTAAAAATAAGCATGAGTCACAATCAAGAACAGCTATGGCTATAGACTATAGTCTAATTATGATACATTAACATTAAGCTTATACCTGGATGGTAAACATAGCACACTGTGAAATTAAAAGAAAATGATACAGTAAGGTTATAAAGAACGTTGGCATCACTTTAATCATAATGGTCTCAAAATCAATACACTTGACTGTCTGCTAATCTGTGAAAATGAACAGAGAACTTACATTAGAGTCGTCTCAAGATCCTCGGTTCTCAGCTTCAAAATCCTAATGGTTTTCTCCTGCAAATAAATAACGATATCAACAAACGTATTAACTGAACTGGAAAGCAAGTAACCAAAAACCAACCAAAAACAAGTGAGTTTAACTATGTGTAAGTACTATGGATGGTACCTTGTCATTTAGCTGGTCATTTGCTGTGCTGAGCAGATCAGATTTTTTCTCCAGCTGTTCCTGCAGTGTGTCTCTTTGCTGGTCCAGCTCTGAGACTGTGCCTCTCAGTGTGTTCACTTCCTCTCGCAGTGCGGTCACCTGCCTCTGGAGAGAGTCTGAAACACACAGGAAGAGAAGGAATGATGCAGTGACACACATACACTGTTTAAACACTAACATTATTGCAAGAATCCAACTGATTCATTCAAAATATTGATCCAAAAACATGCCAGCATTCAAAAGTGTGGAGTCGGTAAGATTTCTTAATGTAATGTAAAAGAGACTCTTCTGCTTAATACACGGCTGCTTTTATTTAATTAAAAATACAGTAAAAACTGTAACATTGTGAAATATTATTACAACTCAAAATAACTCTTTTCTATGTAAACATATTTTAAAATGTAATTCATTCCTGTGATCAAACCTGAATTTTCAGCATCATTACTCCAGTCTTCAGTGTCACATGATAAGAAATCATTTGAATATGAAGATTTGATGCTCAAGAAACATTTCTTATAAGTTTTTTTTTTTTTTGTAAAAACGATAATAATGTTTTCCCTCCAATTCTTTGGACGAATAGAAAGTTCAAACTAACAGCATTGATGGGAAACAGAAATATTTTGCAACATTATAAATGTTTTTCCTGTCACTTTTGATCAAATTAATCCAACCTTGCTGAATAAAAGTCTTAATTTCTTTAATTATATAATTCTTTATTGAATATAAATAGAATCTATCTATCTATCTATCTATCTATCTATCTATCTATCTATCTATCTATCTATCTATCTATCTATCTATCTATCTATCTATCTATCTATCTATCTATCTATCTATCTATCTATCTATCTATCTATCTATCTATCTATCTATCCTGTATGTACTGTATGTATTGATAAATAAACACAACTGTTTAATAAAAGCACAGATTAAATGTATTGTCTGTTTCTCTCACTGTTCTTCTCATCCATTATTTGGTTTCTCTCCTGGGCGTTTTGTAGATCTCTAATCCTGCTGGTCAGTCTCCGCTGATTCTCACTCAGACAACTTTCCACCTGAGTATTTTCCAGTCTGGTACATTCACACACACACACAAATTAATTTATATTCAAAGTACTAAACTAACAAAACCTTTGTCTACTTTGTACGGAAACATCTACACTAGTTGTTCTTGCTTGTACCTGAGGCTGCTGCACTCATTTCTGAAGTGGGCCAGTTCTTCCTCACTGGCACTGAGCTTTCGCCCGAGCATGTGAACTTCCTCCTCCAGACCCATCATGGTCTCCCTCATCTGAGCTTGCCTGCTTCTCTGTTCCCCCGCTTCAGCTCCAGCTGGACACACACAGAACAATGACACCAGTCCTTAACAATAACTGTCTATGACAAAAACTACACTTTATAGTGTAGTATAGTATGGTATGGTATGGTATGGTATGGTATGGTATAGTATAGTATAGTATAGTATAGTATAGTATAGTATAGTATAGTATAGTATAGTATAGTATAGTATAGTATAGTATAGTATAGTGAAACAATATAGGACTGTGCAGTATTGTACTATATGTCATACTATGATCCGTTTTAATATTGTGTAGTATGGTATAGCCCAAAGGAAAATTCGAGCTTTCATAATGCACGTAGGTTTGAATTTAAGTATCCATTTTGACTCAATATTACATAAAAATATTAGAAATAAAGAAAAAACAGAAACAAATTAGATAACTGTTGATAGATAGAAAGGGTAAAAGTTTAGATTCAATTAGTTAACATTAACTAAAAAGTGAATACATTAGTTACAGAATGTATCTTAGCTGACACTAACAAAAGTTAATAAAAATACAACTGTTCATTGTAAGTTAATGTTAACTCAGGTCTATTATTTGTTAACATTAGCTAACTGCATTAGTCATCATGAACTAACAATGAAAACACTTCTAAAGCATTTATGAATCGCATGTA